>CM059195.1:76582531-76887692 GCA_030323885.1 Branchipolynoe longqiensis
CTACTGTGCGTTTTGCTGCGCGGTGCGTACTGCTGCACTCGGTGTCTATGGCTAAGCCGGTAACTGACTACTGCGGGCCTTGTGGGCAAAAGCATAAGTTGCCGGTGAATGTGTTATGTCCTGTAGGCAAGGCAGCTGCTAAACGGGCAACTCGTGCACACCCTCAACAAGAGGCTGATATGGCTGAAAGTCAGGTCAAAGAAGAGGTGCGTGCCATGGGTGCGACAGGCGACAGGGAGTCGGAGGACGAGCAGGAATTGCAAAGAATAGTAGACGTGTTAGAAAAAAAGAGGCGGGTGGCAGAGCTGTTGCAGCGTCAATACGCGTTGGAGGACGAATTGCGGAAAATGGACGTGTCGGCAAAAGAAAGGGGGCGGTGCCGGTCGGGGCACGCGCGCCGGTGCACGCGACGGCGCAGGTCATCCTCGTCAAGCTCAGGCAGCCGCACACCAAGTACTGAAAGACGCCGTCAGCGTAAGTGGACACTCAAACACTATACAGTGGACAGGAAGCAAATTAAAAAGTTAAATGCTTATGAGCTTATAGAGTCAAATTGTGCGTGGTTTTCTGACACTAGCGGTTATGACGATGTTGAGTCGTGTCACGCGCTGTTGAACCATATAAGCTATCTCTGTACGAAGGCAAAATTTAATAACTTTAATAATACGGCTCATGTAGCTTACGACACGGGAGTGCGTAAGTTGGCACAGAAGCAGGGGTTTGCTGCATTCGCGACCGGTAATGGTGACTTGGCTCTGCGTCACTATGCGTTTGAAAACATTAAAGACTTTAAAAAAGCTTCAGGGGATTCGTCAAAGTCGTCCAACGCGTCGTCAAAATTATTTACGCGTGACGGGAAGAAGCCGTGCTTTGCTCACAAAGGGGACTCGGGGTGTGTGCGAGATGAAAATACTTGTGACTTTGGGCACTGGTGTTCCCGTTGTGGCAGTCGCAGCCATAAAAGGGGCAATTGTCGGAGAGACTGAAGATGCAAGAAAAAGGCTCTGAAATTTCAATTAAATGGACTCCATGCTGAATTTACTAATATAATTGTGAATGATAATGATAATAATACTACACATTTTGAAATTCTTGATAATGCGCTAGTAATGAATGTGGAGGGGTGTGCTTCCAGCACTCTACTAGAGATTGGCTCTGGCAATGTTCAAATTCCTTTGACACGCAATAAGACTAGAGGTGAGTCAGGTTTCCAATTATCTAATTGGAACCCTGTAGTGTCTAATTGGTTACGAGTGTCTAATAGCCCAAGTGCATACACATTAACTGCTGTTGATAGGCATTCTATTGTTAGGGTCGAGTGCATTGTAATCGTAGCTGAAGCGTGTTTCAAAGGTGTTTGTGACTGTATACATTGTGTTGCTAATGTGCCGGTGCAATTCAAACCTTGTCGAGTTTTTGTCAAATCATTTTTTCGTGGGGACATTGATCCTGACTGGGAATACATATTGCATGGAGCCATATTTGGTTTCAAAATAATAAATTAAAATTTTTCGACTAGTTATAATAATACTTATTCTGGTAAAATTGATCTTGACCATTGCGCGTTCATTACGCGTAAATTGGAGTCGGAATTGGAGAAAGGTTACATTTCACGCACTGATAAATTACCAAAGTGCTCTCATAACTTGTTTTGTGTTCCGAAACCTGGTAATGATGGTTATAGGGTTATAATAGACTGTAGTAACCCTATGCGTTCTGTTAATAATTATGTTTCTGATACCTGTTGTAAATTTAAATATAAGAGTGTCGATACCTTGATTGAAATGGATGCTTACAGGGCTTTGACTATACATCCGTCAGATAGAGAGAAGCAGGGATTAATATGGACTATAGGTGGTAAAGAGGTATATTTCCTAGATAATCGCCTGTCAATGGGACTTTCTTCTAGCCCGTACATATTTAGTAAAGTGTCTGATTTTGTTTATCGTTGCGCTGTGAGACAGGGTATTGACAGGTTGGTGAACTATTTGGACGATTTTGCTGTGCTCGGGTCGAGTTATGGGGACTGAATTACGCGACAGCTTGACTTAATGGCTATACTACGTAGGTTGGGATTTTTTATAAGTTTCCCGAAGCTAGTAAATCCTGCTACCGAAGTTAGATATTTAGGCATACAAATAGATACTATTGCTTTGAAGTTAAGGCTGCCTTTGGACAAGGTGTTGAAGTTAAAGAATCATCTTCGAATTTTTGAGACTAGGACGAAGGCTACACGTAGGGAGTTGGAACGCCTTGGTGGTCGGCTTTCGCATTGTTCAGTAGTAGTGAAAGGGGGTCGATCTTTCTCTGCTAGAATTCATGGTGCAGTTAGAGCCTTAAATCATCCATATCATAAATATAGGATTAACGGTGCTTTTCGTGATGAGATTTCCTGGTGGTTGAATTTTGTCGACAAATTTAATGGTGAGAAACGAATGTTGAAAGCTCAGACAGAAACCTTTGCTGTATATACTGATGCTTCGTTGTCTGGTTATGGGGCATTGCACAAGATGGATTGGTGTGTAGGTTTTTTTAATAAAAGTGAGGTTATTAATAAGTTGTCGCACCATCAGGTATATGCCCCAAATGACATTGTAGATGAAAACATTAATGTGAAAGAAATGTGGTCAGTGGTAGCGGCAGTGGACCGTTGGGCGTGCCACTGGCAGGACAAGAATATAATTTTTGTCACGGATAACAATACAGTCAGGTCAGCCTTGGTGAAGGGTACTGCATGACGCACGCTTGTACTTGACGCACGCGCGACGCACGCGTCCAGTGTGTTCGCAGCTTAAGTCGGCGCGCGTTATTGGTCGCTGAGTGTTTTCAACATGTCAAAAACAACCCAACGACCGTCAACACGCGCAAATATATGGGTAAGGACGTTAGGCGCGCATCGCGCTGCGTTGGACGCCCCGGAATAACGTTATGGGAACGCCAGGAAGACGGCGCGCGGGAGGGTCGTTGCTCACACGTTGCGGCAAACTGGGCCGTTTTTGTTTTACGCCCTAGCAACATTTAAGGTTAAATGAAGACGTCGCGCCAAACTTTCTTTTGTTCCCCCCCAGCGCGTCGACACACGTTGGCCGCGCGCGCATAACGCGCCGCGCTGACGCCGATCTTTTCCCCCAAACCGCCGAAAAGTTTGACGTTTCTCGACGCGCAAGATTTTATTTTAAACGCTGACGGATCGCCGGGAGAAGCGTCGTAGTGTGACAGGGCCAAAATAAACCGCCGAAAAGTTTGACGTTTCTCGACGCGCAAGATTTTATTTTCAACGCTGACGGGTCGCCGGGAGAAACGTCGTAGTGTGACAGCCCCATAGAGGCGTTAGTCGCTCCGCCGGTGTGGCGTGCTCAGCCGTGTACCATGCTCAGCCGTGTGCATAGACTCAAACTGAAGGCATTGTTAATGGTCGTGAGTCACTAACCATATACATTTAATATAATGTTTTTGGTAAAGATGTTTTCTATATGTGTACCAAGCGATTTGTTTCTAGGTGGTGTGGTTTTAGAGATATTTCACTTTTCCTGGATTTTCTGTATGAAGATTGCTCACCACCATTGACAACGGCTTGACTTTGACGGTACGCGCAGTGCAAAACATTAGTTTTAATCAAAATTGATAGAAATCAGGAACCCTAACCTTATAAATTTAATATAATCTTTTTGTTGAAGATGTTTTCTATATGTGTACCAAGCGATTTGTTAATAGGTGGTGTGGTGTGGTGTGGTCCTGTCCCGAGTTCCACCTGTGGCATGGACAACCGTCAGCATCACGGTTGAACTCGGGCCATTTGTACGGCTGGTAGGTGCTGGTCATTACTGCGGAGGCATCGCTCCTGTAATTGTTGTCGTCGTTGATATGGCTCTGCGGGGATTCACGGCGTCTGTGGGTGGCGTTGGGTTTTCAGGGGTGTTGGTTCATGGTGCCAGTGAGGCAGGCGTCCCTTTGGGTGTCTTTGATGGCCGTGGCATCTGCCCATCCTTTGGAAAGCCTCTTATCCTCGATCATTTCGAAGACTCGCTCAGACCAAGCCAGGCAAGTCTCCCAGTCCTATTCCACCACCATTTCCACGAGGTGTTTGGTGGGTCCGGCCATTGGGTCTGCCCAATAGCGTGGCACTGAAGCGTCCTTCATCATGCGATACAAGGCAAATATATATTCATACCATGTGCTCTCGACTGGCCCGACACTCCCTTTACAGTCTCCCCTGATGACAAATGTGTGAGGGAGAAGGGGTTTCCTACCTCTTCTCCTTCTGCCGTATGCGCCGTTATTTTCAAGTATGTCTTCTATGGCGGTGGGGTGGTGGGAGTCATCTTCTTCTGAGGATAGCAGTGATCGTCTATCCCTGCTGCGGCGTGTCCTGTGGCGCCGTTTATCATCCTGGGTGGTGCCTCTTCCATTGTCACAGGACCGGCTGGTCGGTCTCCACGACCTGCATTCCTCCTCGGACGATTCGCGGTTGTAGCTTCTCCATGTTTTATGTTTTGACGGGCGGTGCCGCTCGGTATGTGCAGTGGAGGACGTTGTGGTGGACGACTCCTTGCTGGACGATCGTCTACGAGGCTGTCAGCCAGAGACTGCCGGAGGATGTAATTCTGCTGTCCATGTCGTTGGAGTCGGCCGTGGCGTTGTCTGCAGTGGCGCGCCGGTCCTGTGATGCTGGCGGTCGGACTACGGCAGACTTTGGGCGGCCGCGTTGGCGGGCTGTCGGCGGTGCCGTCTCTGCTGCGTCTGCTACAGTCCGCTCTTGTGTGTATATGGTAGAACGTCAACACCATTGGATTATATAACATTAAAGTAGTTAAAGTGGACATTCATGTGAGGAATCTCTGGTGGTTATTTATATTTAAAGCCGTGTTCACACGGACAAAATGTGAGGCGAATCACGCAAATCGAATCTGGTGAGGCGAATTAGGCATCCGTTCACACGGGCAGTACTTGGGCCGGAAATTGAATGCTGCGCATGAGCAAGTCCAGGCTAACCAGCGCCATTTTGGGTTCGACGACGCCGGCACCAGAGAGTGTGGGTTCGACCTAGATATGTAATGACTGAATCGTATTGGTTTGGAACGGTCAAAACTTCTGCTGGGCAGTGAAACCATACAAATAAATGATGAACAAAATATATGTGCATAGATAGCGGTTTCATTAATTAAATTATATAATATGCGCTTTTGATCGACCGGAAAGTCAACAAACTAAGGTCGACTGCGCATGCGTGTGAGGGGCTTAATCCGCCTCAGATGCGTCCACACGGACACAATAAATCGAATCAGAGAAATCGCCTCACGTAAACTACCTCGAGAGGTGGTTTACAGGATGCGCATCACGTGAATCGAATCAGCCCTAATCCGCCTCAGACGTCCGTTCACACGACGAATGTGAGGCGAACTATACAAGTCGCTTTCTACGAATCGATTTACATCGTCCGTGTGAACACGGCTTAAGATTATTGTTTACATTGATTAAAGTTGCAAAGTCCGATGGTTTTGAGTTTTCGTAATTTTTCAGAGATAAATATATAGAATTGATTGTTATAATCTATCTTCCTTTAGTTTGAAGTAACTTTTATTTTAAATGGCTAAGTTTTGAGATATTTGAAGTGCGAACATGTCAACATAGTTTTGGGCAAGCATGCCAAAACACTGACACCATAGGCTTCAGCAGTAACAGGTTCAATTAAATTGCCTTGGTATTCCCTTCTATATGGCAACAACTGCTTAATCAGGCATCAGTATCTAAGTTAGATATGTAGAATAAAATCTAGGTGAGTGCGTCGGTTTAGTAAGTTTGATGCTTTATCGGACTATAATCTTTAATCAAGCATAGTAAATTTCAACTATGGTCTTATCTTATATCCTATATTCTATATCCTATCCTAGTTATACCAGAAATCAGGCTCGGTCATGACAAGTATAAATGTAGTAACCCTTCAATTTGACTAAACTGGAATTTTTAACCAAGAGACTCCCACAAGGGAAGCAAGCTTCCCACTTATTCGGCCGTCCCTCATGTTGAACACTTCAAGTCTGTTGCAATCTATAACAAACAAACAGGAAACTACCAAAATACAGACAGGCTGTTTGAATTTTTGTTTAGAGTCATCCGGCTGTTGAACACTTCAAGAGTGTTGCCATCTATAGACACAAAAAGAAAGAGCTACTAATTTACAGACAGTCTGGTTTGATCTTTTTTTAAATCCTATTCCACTGCTTTTCCGGACAGTATGTGCATGTCAGTGTTGGATCGCCTGGAACAAGGGTTAGGGAGGGCGCTTCCGGTTGCGGTGCTGTGCCTGCTATATCTCGCCACCCGGGGGCTCCACAACGTGGATCTGCTGACACTGCTGGCCGATGAGCAAAACCTGCTACCACACAGGAGTAATGGTAGGTAGGGACATTGAAGAATAAGGTTTGTTTGTTTATTTAATGATCCTCCACCACAAAAAGTAAACATCGGCTATTGTTAATGTCATACAGAGGTTAAGCATATGTGGCTAAAAAATAACATTTCAAACAGGTATACAAAAGTACAGAATGTATGGCAAAAGAGCATGCAACAGTGCTAAAATCAGAAGTGGTATATGATCAATAAAATCAATAGCAAAATACTTATCAAATTAAAAATATTTGGTAAAAATCAGTTTCCCTCAAAAACTTAATAATCATTTGCAAATTGAATTGGAATGACTCGATTACACCCTCATTTCCAAATACAGCATCTGTAACTGGTTGTAGGTGAGAACTTCTCGCCAAAATGTGACAGACTGTCAGTATACACTGGCAATGCTCACACTGAGGTGGACGGTCCCCAGCCAAAAAAAACTATGTGTCAAGAATGTATGACCAATACGGGAGAGACAGACGATAACCTCATCCTGTCTCGACCATCTGTAAGAGAACTGACAATATCCCAACACTGGCTTCACAAAACAAAGTTTGTTCCATTGATCCTGCCAGTTAGACATGATGTATTTGTTAATGTGAAATCTAAGATCTGTATATGGGACACCCAGGTTGGCACAAGACAAGTTCAAAGGACCCTTGGAGAATAACTGGATCGTTCCGCAAAACTGTGTACCACTTTTATGACATGGAAACAAAAAGTGAAACCATTCCGAATGACAGCAGAAGACATTCCAAATAATAGCTGGATCCACATTTATATAAAGGTTTACATGTTGTGCATATGTCAGAGTTTAAATAAAAATGTCACCTTTTGCTTTTGATCTTATTCAAATTGAGACAAATGTTAATATTAACCATGTAACATCCATTCATAACATCATTTTAGCACACATAGCATCCTTCTAACACACACAAGAAAATCAAACAATATTTAAGTTTTTATTGTTGAGCAAACAAGATTTTGTCTTACAAGAAAAAAGTTGAAAATGGCAAATGCAATGCCTTCATTAGAGTATGCAGCTTTGAGAGTTCCAAAAACAGCAAACTTTCTCTGTCCTCAATGCCAGGAGAGTTCCAAAGGCCGCTGACAGACGACACTGCCCGCCTGACCACCCCACGCCCTGCACCAGGTGATGTGTCCATACATCACTGACTACATGGTAGTGGCGGGAACCAGCAGAATGGCACTACGCTACAACAGCCTGGGGTCGCCATCAGGGTACAGTAACTTAAAGATCCTCGTCTGGCTGATCTAGGCCCTATTGGGCCTCTAGTGCCAGCTCATTATGGCCACAAAGAACTAGTTTTGCACACATATGGAGGTTGACAGTGCCTTGAAGTTATATAATTGTGGGTGTCCTCTGCAATGTCTATCCAGCCTTCTTTGAAATGCTTCTACCATTGGTGCTTCAACTATTTGCTCTGGGAGACTGTTCCATGGATCTGTCACTCAAATGAATAATGAGTGTTTTCTGACCTCAAGTCTGGGCCTCTCCTTGAAGATCTTATACTGCTGGCCCCTGGTGTTACTGTTTATTCTGAGGTTGAACAAACCTGTTGTGACCTCACTGTCATAGACTCCAGTAATAATCTTATAAGTCTCTATCATATCTCCCCTGAGATGATGGTGTGACAATCTTTGTATCCTAACACAATCAACAGAAGTCACTCAAAAGTCTAGCACCTGCAGCGGTGCATCTTGCCTTTGACATCCAATAGCTGATGATATGAAAATCAATGCGCTCTAGAAGGGTCGTTACATAAAACAAGCTTTTGGTGCAGCCTGCCCGTTTGACTAGTCGGGGATGGCCAAATGAGTTGAGCACCTGTCTTCTGTTTTGGTAGCATTCAAACCTTGGGTCCAGTGAAATCAATGAGTTAAAAAATGTATATGTGTCGTGACCTAGCTTAGCAGTCAGCTTCATGAGGATAGGGAAAGGAGCAGTGGAATGAGGAAGACCAATTGACCGTGATTGCAATATCCCTGCCAAATCAACTATATGTAAAATATTTCGACTTTCTACACATAGTTACATTATAAAATAAATTCCATTTAAAGTACCCATTTGTTTTAGTTAGTAGATAGAAGAATGTGTAACCCATTGCTGAACCCAGAATCATAGGGTGGGAAACAGTCATGTTGGGTATTTAATGTTTAATGTGTATTGGATCCGGATTGAATTTGTATGAAGTGCATTGGCTATGATAGAGGTGTCAGGTCTAGTTGCCATGACCTGGAGGTAGCTGGGATGTGGGAATGAGGGGTGCACCTGAGCTGCACCCATCTGTACTGTCCTGGAATCTCAAGATTGCCACCATAAAGAGTAAAATAACAATATGCCATTGATCAATGACATCATGTACCTTCAATAATATCATGTACCTTCAATAATATCATGTACCTTCAATATCATGTACCTTCAATGACATGCCTGTAGGAGTGTTGGAGAGATTAAAAGCCTGGGTGAGCTGGGAGTCACCACTGGACATTTTATGTGACAAGAGGTACTTTTGTGTCCATCCTCTATTCTGTGCTACACCCACTGTAGCCACTTCACTATTATAGACAGGCAACTATAGGACTGAGCTACACCACACATTTCCTATACTACACCCTCTGGTACTATTTTTAACTTGCATTTCATTATAGCTCACTTCCATTTATAAAGATCTGGCAACCATCTTTTAAAAGGGATTAGCCCATATATTATATAATGTCCCACAAACAAGTTGTGAATGGAAAATGAAGTTTAAAAAATAAACTTTGAACCACATTTTTCATTTTGAACCAAGGTGAAAAATGTGGTGCAAAGTGAGAAAGGCGCATGCTCACCCTCTGACATCTGCCAGTACCCTAGCAACAGAGTGTTGATTCTTGTCACCCACACCATGTGCCCTAGTAACCATAGATAAAGGTTCACCCCTACCAATAGTATGGGTGAATGACAACTATAGCTAAATCTGAGAAAAAAACTGCTTCAAATAGCAATTAACTGTGGAGTGGGTGGTTCCAGTGTGCAGTGTTTATCTATATTGGCACAGAGTTGGAGAAATGGGAGAGAATGCAAAAAGACAAGATGGCGACCACAGAATGCTCTCGATTTGAGTTCTAAGGTCTATTAATCTACATTATTTAATCAATTCTTCCTTCAAATGTAGCGGCTAAATTATAAAGAGGTATAGAGTATGTGAAGAATTTAATATGTATCTTAGATTAAGAATTCATGTGCTGATTTCATTTACGCAGCCTTCTGACACTTTTTCTAATAGGTTGTTCAGTAGATAAAAGATTCACCCCATACCTACAATTGCGGTGAATAATAATAACCCATTAGAAAAAGTGGGGGGAAAGGCTGGGTAAATAAAATGAGCACATCATTTCTTAATTTAAGAAGCAAAATATTATATTATTCACATACATCTTCATATTTACCTGCTACTTTTGATTTGACAAATATAATAAAAACATGTAGCTTAATAGACTTTAAAAGTTGAATCGGTTGCATTTTTGCATTCTCTCTCATTTCATCAAATCTGTGCTGATATAGATAAACACTGGATGAGGGAACGAGGAGCTCATTGTCTCTGATTGGTTGTTTGATACCCATCAGTTTTCGCCACTTTTTCAAATGGATTGTTCTTCAGCCCTGCTGTGAGTAGGGGAAAAGACCCTATAACACTAAGACGGCTCACTCCCTATCTCTCCCATGGTAATGTACATTTTACAGTGCTATCTTGTGGTGGGCTTGATCAGCCCAGCTGCTGGCTGGTGTTTCACATGAAGGGGATGGAGGGGATGCATGCACGCAGGGAAAAGAAGGCTACAAAATACGATTGGGAGGTAGCAGTCATCGAGGACGAGGAGGAGCGAACGCTGAGGGAACGACTCAAGCAGAAGGCATGTGAGCGGCGCAAGATGGCGCTGAGAGCGGCGTTGGAGGAGACCGATGAGGAGGAAGCAGTCGTGAAACCATGTGGCCGGGACAAAGCGCGTAAACCGCGCAAGCACCAGAGTAGGGCGGCAGTACCAGCTGGGCACAGTGACTCAAGCTCCAGCTCCTCGTCCTCAAGTTCATCATCAAGTTCAAGCAGCAGCAGGAGCAGATCGAGGAGCCGGTCACACCGCCACAGGAAGTGCCGCAGTAAGTTTGCCATTGACCGTTATGTAAAAGGGGATAAGAGTATCAAGAAGGTCAGTTTCATACAACTCATGTACGCGGCGCTCCTGTGGGGCATGAAAAAGGCGGAGAAGGTTGGGATGGAGATGCACCACGTCCGTGGCTACATGGGACATTTATCTTATCTTTGCATGCATGCTACTACGGCGAACTATACGGATGATGTGTACAGGGGCTATGATAAAGTAGTATGCGAGAAGGTTAAGGAAAAAGGCCTCAAACATTTAAAGGTAGGGGATCAGAAGCTGTCACTGCTACACTTTAATCTGGACAATGCTAAGGCGCTCAAAGATACTAAGAAGGTGGCAGCTGCATGCAAGGGCACATGGGCTAGGAGAAGCTTGGAGAGTAGTAGCAAGGTCAAAGGTGAGTGTTACGCCTTTAATTACAACAAAGAGGGATGCACAGCCAAGGACCGTAAGTGGGATGATCGCTGTCTCGCTTGTAAGAGTAAAGATCATTCGATCGAATCGTGTGTGAATAAAAGCTACTGACTCCGCTTGGGTGCTGTCAGGGCGCCTGCGTGTAGTCGGGAGTTATGCATGTGCAAGCAAGTAGAGACAAACACGTGTGAGCTAAGGCCACATGGGCCTGGTGGGGGGCCAGGCGGTGCATCTGTCGGGCCGTGTGACATTAACGGTGTGCCCGGCGGGGGGCGGTGTGCCGGCTCTGACGGCGTGCCTCCCGCTGTCCACGGCGGTGATACTGATATCGTATGTCCAGATGTGCAACAATGTAAGTGTAGTAGTAGGTCGGGAAGCGACTTGGTGTGTGGCTATAACGTCAGATGCCCTGGTAAAGACACTAATCAGTGGGAACTGTTGTAATGTACGCTTGGTTGTTCTTACCAAAAATGTTTGCTCGCTTAATACCGCCGACACATATGTTAAAAGCTTGAATGTAGTGGTAGATGCTCCCCAAGTTGCTGTTGGTTGCATGCTAGATAATGCCACCTATACCCCTAATTACTTGAATGAATGTTCTGTAAAACCCCGTGCCGATATTGTTGGTGGGAGTTTCGAAACTGTTACACATAATGTGCCGATGGATAAAAATGTTGGTCGCATCGATGCGACCCAGGGCAGGCCGAGCTGCCGCAGGCCGTAGCCCAGGGAGGTTGCGTCAGCGACCACGTGGAGTGGGGTAGGGATGCCTGTTTGCCTAGGTAATGCCACGGGAAGGCCAGTGGCGGGAACAGACCATGTGAGTGCCCCGGTTGCAGGCACGCACCCTGGCTTGGGAAGCAACAATGCAGACTGGTTGCGTGTGATTGCACCGGCCGAGGCTCGGGAGGCCTTGGAGGGCCTCTTCTGTATATTGTGGGTTATCGATGTGCAAGATGAGGGTATTGCGGAACTGTTTATTGATATATTTCTTTCATGTTTACAGGGCAATTGTAACTGTGTATTTGAGGTACAGGGTCTCCCGGGCCAGCTCCGCCCTTGCCGTATGTTCGCGGAATGTCTGCGTAGGGGCGATACAGACCCAGATTGGGAGTACTTGTTACGGGGTGCATGTTTTGGCTTCAGGGTGGTTGATGACGACTGTGACAGCAATTATTTTTGTGCCAATTACACCTCAATTACGAACCCCGGAGTGTGTGATATTATGTCGGCCTGCATTGTAGATGAGATAGAAAAAGGCTTGTTGACAGTGGTGGACGAGCGGTGTGTGTGTATGCATGCCTTGGGTAGCATGCCGAAAGGGCACAATGACTTTAGGGCTATAGTAGATTGCTCCAGCCCGGCGGGCAGCTGTGTGAACGAACACACATGGTCGTGTAGAACTAAGTTCAGCTATAACTCTGTAGATAAGGTGACAGAATTATTGCAGGCGGGGGACGTCCTCGCAAAGGTTGATATCAGCAATGCTTACCAAGTGGTGAATACACACCCAGATTCACGGAAGAAACAAGGGCTAACTTGGGATTTTGGCAAAGGTATTGTTTTCTTAAGGGATAACAGGCTATGTATGGGCCTGAGCAGTAGCCCGTACGTCTTCTCGAAGATAAGTGATCTGATAGTATGCTGCCTATGCAGGGAAGGTTATGACCAGGGTGTAAATTATTTAGATGATTTTTGTGTGCTGGGACGGACAGTGGGTGACTGCTGTGCAGCCCACAGGGCTCTAATGTCGACACTGAGAAGGTTAGGTTTCTCAATCAGCTTTAAGAAATTGACTTCAGCTGAACAGATCACACAATTTCTGGGGATAGAAATAGACACGGTCAAGCTAGAACTACGCCTCCCTAATGAAAAACTCAAGAAACTGCAAGGGCAACTGGCTGGCTTCCTTGGTAGACGGAAAGCCACAAAGGGGGAGCTGGAGGTCCTGGGTGGAATATTAGCCCATTGTTGCAAGGTGGTACATGGCGGTCGGACCTTTTCTAGGCGAGTGTATGACAAAGCCATCTTTAATGGGAAAGCGGGTATAATACCACCCAGTTCGAACTATTTGTCAGTGTACAGTGATGCATCGCTCACAGGTTTCGGTGCTCTCCACGGCGATGACTGGCTGGCGGGAGTCTTCGATGGCAAACAGATAGTAGGGGTGGAACTAGGCCATCAACTATGCAGGGCCAAGGATGAGGGCTGTCAAAGTGATAATATAAATGTGTTAGAAATGTGGCTGGTCCTTGTGGGGGTGAGGCGCTGGGCGGAAGGTTGGAAGGGGTCAAACGTTATGTTTCTCTCGGATAACACCCAGGTGGTCGCGGACTTACGCATGGGTAGGAGTAAAAATAAAACAACCATGAAATGTCTTAGGCTCATTTTCTGGGAATCGGTGACGTTGAATTTTAATGTGATGTCAGTTTATATTAACACAAAGGATAACATCATCTGTGATAGCCTCAGTCGCCTGTCAGCCTTAAAAAATATAGCGAGAATCAGGGATGCAGACGTAGCCAAAAGAATGTGTTGCCACCACTTGTTTGATTGTTGAATTGGTTCTTGCAGACAGGGAGGCCCTCGGTAGGGAACGGCTGGTTTTTGAGAGGGCTCATTATGCAGCATCCACACAGAAAACAAGGTCGGTCCAGGTTTGTGCTTACTTGGAGTTCTGTGAAATATTCGAGGACAGGCTAGAACCCTACCCTTGTGGTGATGACCAAGTTTGCCTGTATATGACTTTCTTGGCTAGGCGTCTGTGTGCGTCTTCAGTCAGCAATTACCTGAGCGCCTTATCAAATCACCTAAAGGACTTAGAGTGTCCACCCATTGACTATAGCAGCCACAAGGTGAAGAAGTGTCTGACAGGTATTAGGCGCTTGAAAGGCAGCGGTGTGAGTCAGGCCTCCCCTATGTTGCCTCCGGGTCTGCTAAAGGTTTTTGACTTGCTACGGCCTTCCCTGGGGCACAGTTAAGAGCCTAGTTAAGGAAAGGCCATGTGACGGAGTCAGATTGTGCATTTGCTAGGAAGGATGTAACCTTCCACCCATGGGGTCTCATGTTGCACGTGAGGAAATCAAAAACCATTCAATACAATGAATAGGTACACTGTATCCCTGTGGCATTGTGTGCGGCGTACTAGGTGGGGAAGCACTTTGCTGATTGCCCGGCGCCCCCTGGAGCCTTGGCTTTCAGGATGCCTAGAAGGGGGCATTCTGTCCGCTTGACTTATAACTACTATCTCAGCGTGTTAAAGATGATCTGTGCAGGTGCAGGTCTGGATCCGGATAATTTCTCTACACACATTCTCAGGAGGGGTGGTGCTAACTTCCTCCACTTGTGTGGCGCACCCATTGAGGTGATAAAAGAGAGGGGTGACTGGAAGTCAGATGCTGTCTTCCTGTATCTCTAGGCCTCTTTGGCCAAGAGATTGAGCACCGACATGCAGGTGGCTTTGATTCTGGATCAATTGTTGTGAACTCTTGCTTGGGGTTTTGGTCTTTTTAGGGGGCCAGCCAGAGTTATTGGCTCGATCCAACTTCCTGTCTTGTGTTCCTTATGTAATGTAATAATAATGTTATGCATAAACTCTTATGCGTATATTATTCATGCAATGTAATTATCCTGTTATTATCCTGTTCTCTATTGTCTTCCCCCAACACCTTGACCAATTGTATAAGCTTAGTGTGTTGGGTAGGTGGGGCTGGTGGTTGGTGTGCGACCTGGAGGGCAGGTTAGCTGCTCCAAGCAGCCCTACTCCCCGCCTTCCCTCCAGGTGGCCTCCTGCTCACCCTCCTTCTGCCCACTGCCCCTCCTATTTTTGCTCAATAAAGTATGCGGTAGGCCTTTTTAGGGGGCCAGCCAGAATTATTGGCTCGATCCAACTTCCTGTCTTGTGTTCCTTATGTAATGTAATAATATGATAAATGGTAGTATTTTGCTGGGCCGCCAACAAAAGTTTGGATTAACCGATGATTTGGTTTAACCAAGCTTGGTTTAACTGGGTTATACTGTATATATATAAAAAAAAAAAATCACACATACATTGTATATTACATTCATAATGCACCCGCGTTTTTGCCAAAGCCAAGTCAAAGTCAAAGCCAAAGCTTGGTTAAACCAATGATCGGTTAATCCAAACAAATTTCTAGGGTCCATTCAAGTTTGATTTAACAGGGTTATCCTGTATTGCTTAATAAAGCACTGTCATGTTCTGCTTGGAGAGGGATGGTGAAGACTAAAAATGTAGTATTCTTTGTAAGACAATGGGAATGGCATAAGCTTTGGATAACCCTTGATTCTAAGCAATTTGAGAATGCTGTCACTTGGATTCTGTTCCAGGTATCTGTGTGGTGATGAAGATGATGAAGCTAATGAAGGCACGGCCCCTGGAGAGGACCTGGAGAAGATCTCCTGGTGGCACTCACAACTTTCTGTCCACCAGAATGACCCACCATAGCAGCGGTACACTACAGTCTGACCACTACACTGCAACACTACATTCTGTCCACTACAGTCTGACCACTACACTACGCAACTTTTTGACCTCAACACTAGTCTGATCACTACACTACAACACTACAGTCACAATTCTCTGTATACCAACACAACGCCCCATAGCAGTGTTGCAGAACAGTCTGATCACTACACTTCAACATTACAATCTGACAACAACACTACAGTCTGATCACTACACTCCACCACTACAGTCTGATCACTACACCACTACAGTCTGATCACCACACTACGGTCAGACCAGTACACTGCAACACCTATGGTCAGACCACTACACTACAATACTAGTCTAACCAGTAGAGTATGCACACCACTACAGGCTGACCACAACACTACAGTCCGACCAATACAGTCTGACCACTACACTATACAGTCTGATCACCGCACTATGGTTAGACTAGTACACTGCAACACCTATGGTCAGACCACTACACTAAAACACTACAGTCTAACCTCTAGAGTATGCACACCACTACAGTCTGACCACAACACTACATTCCGACCACTACAGTCTGACCACGACACTACAACACTACAGTCTGACCACTACATTGCACCACTACAGTCTGACCACAACACTACAGTCTGACCAATACAGTCCATCCACTAGACCACAACACTACAGCCTGACCACTACACTACACCGCCAGAGTCTGACCACTACACTACAACACTACAGTCTGACAACTACACTACAACACTACAGTCTGACCACTACAGTACACCACTACAGTCTGACCACAACACTACAGTCCGACCACTACAGTCTGACCATGAGACTTCAACACTACAGTCTGACCACTACAGTACACCACTACAGTCTGACTCCAACAATACAGTCCTTCCACTACACTACAGTCTGCGCACTACAGTCCGACCACTATGCTATAACACTACAGTCTGACCACTACAATCCAACACTACAATCTGACTACAACACTACAGTCCGACCACTACATTACAGTCTGACTACAAGAATACTGTCGGACCACTACATTACAGGCCACCCACTAGAGTCTGACCACTACACTACAACACTACAGTCCGTCCCATACATTACAACACTACAGTCCAACCACTACATTACAGTCTGAATACAACACTACAGTCCAACCACTACACTACAACACTATGCAGTCCATCCCCTACATTACAACACTACAGTCCGTCCCATACATTACAACACTACAGTCCGTCCCACACATTGCAACACTACACTCCAAACCCACCTGTTCGCCTCCAAACCCACCTGTTCTCTGCCACATCTCCCAATGTGTATATTCAAAATTACCCTACACCTAAATGACCATCCATCCTCATAATAGCTCCAAGTCTTTACGGTAGTTCACTCCATACAAACAACTACGCTATGAACGAAACTCTGGTATGTACTGGATATGAATCCTGGGAGACAGAAGAAACACTTCACTCTCTTGTGAAAATTGATTTTGAAAGCAGTTGTTTATTCAGAATGGCATCATGTACATAGGGAAAGGCCTTCCTGTATGTCTAGCGTTATTACAGCTGTTTATAAACCGTCATCCGGACACATATCTCTATGCACTGGTGATTTTCTGAACCGCCGTGTGACAAGTGTTTATTCCTGATGCCTTAATCCATTTTGGTTGTTGTAGTTGGCATAAAATATCGGAATCAAAATACAGTTTCTGTTTACAATATCAATAAAATAATGCACACGAGCCTCAGTATAGACAGCAAGAAGTGTACATATGTTTAGGACAGTCATATATATTTATATATGCACACTTTATTGCTTTCCAATAAAATGTGAGTCTAGGCTTCCAGATACCGAACAACAATTTAATTGAAAACTTGACCAAATGATCTCATTCTTACATTTTCAGAACCTATTGCTTTACTAAATATGCAATAGAACAAATACCAATGCCTAGCTTGCTTTAATAATAACTACAAAAGAAAGAATAATAGCTACAATGTGGTCAAAGAAGTTATTTGAAATCTGAATTCAAATATATTTTCATACAAATGTTTTGAGACTTGAGTGGTAGTGGTGCCACTGAGTGGCAATCCTGAGAACTAGTAGCAGTACGCGGATACTCCAATAAGTGATCCCTACAGGGTCACGCGATCATGTCCAAGGACCGTGACCTTCAAGGCTGAACAGCTCCAGCCCAGGTCCAAGGTCATGGCCAGGTGTCTCTGTAAGTTGCACGATGACTTGGTTCTCACTCTAACTCCATTTTGTATAAACATATATGACAACAACAAAGCACGATAAAAGTCATGCTACATATCCAAATTCCAACCAATCACACTATTGTATCTTCAAAATACTGACATGATCAGCAAATCCCGAGCCAGAACTCTGAGTTATACTCACTGATCTAACGAGGAGTAGCCACATTGCTAAAGGCTCTTTTCTTCTTTTTTGTTGTTCTTTCGAAAGTAGGCTTCTCTTAGTGGGATTCCCTTCAAATAACTTTGTTCAATAATTATTTCGCTTTGCATTTTTGGTGACAGTCAGGGTTGGAACTGAACACTTGACCTAAATCCTGCTGCAGGAGGAGCTGTGCAGAGGATATAATCTAACTTGACCTAATTAATATTAATTAATATATATATATCACTATTACAGTTGTTACTACTGTCCCAAACATGGCATTACACCATAGTTAACAATCATTCAGGCTAGTGTATTTTTGTTTTAGCTAAATGTGGTAACAATGGAGAGAAGATAATAAGTTGTAGTCCCTCCTCATCAGTATTACTTTTAAAATAATATATTGAATGTTCTGGAATTGTTTAAAACCTTTTTGTTTCATTATTATCACTTGCATCAATTTTGTATTTGTCTTAGACACTTCTAAAAACTATAAGGTCACAGAGACAAGGCTACAGAATACAGGAAAGACACATGTATATATATATATATATACATACACACATATATATGAATGTATATATATATTCACAATACAGCTATGTACCAATTAACATTTCATGAAAGTGTTCACATTAGTTCTACGTTAATATATTTTATTATTCGGCTGCCAACATTTATCTGGAGGGACTGACTTCTGTAGCAATTCTACATTGGTCATAGACTGTTGTAAAATGCATCACGTGGCGAATAACCGATGTTATCGACTACATATGCAGTGTGTACAAGAAAACAGCATATTGCCCGCTCCTTTTAAATGTTGTCTGCCGCCAGTGAATTGACAGTGCCTGACATTTCACTTCCACAGTGTATTCGTTACGTAAATACAACAACATTCAGTGAAAATACAATGCATTTCTTGTCCTAAATTAAACAAGCAGCAGATGCCATATGATATTATATATATATACATATATAGATATACATATATATATAAATATATAGACGCATATATATGAACAGTTCAGGCGGAAAACCATGTAAATGCCAATCCAAAAATGTAGTATAAATACACAATTTTTGCCTGAAAATAATTTAAAGCTCACTAATTCCACTTTTCATATGATCATATGGTTATGGGGCAATGGACAAAAGAGTAGGAATATAACAAAACTAACTTTTTAAAGGGTTGATTCCAATGTTTATCTCCATTTTTAGATTTGCGTTTACAAGGTTTTGCCCCGGAACTCTTCATATGTACTAAACTTAAATGACCATGGTAGTTCATATGGTCTCAAATTCTAGAACACTGTATTGCTAGACAAACTGGTACCATCAGCAAAAAAGAATATCTCTATTCAATTATTTTACCAAGTCATAATATGGCTGGAATATGTTGAAAATCAAATAAATCACATATTTCTGCCATTACCATATCATGAGAATCAGTAATTCAGAGGTTCAGTGTCCTATATAAAATATATGTATAATTGATTGCACTCGATGTTGGATTTTATGCATATAGAGTATATATATACATATATATATATATGCTCTATAATGTATATAATATAAACAAGGACACTACAACTTATCAGTATTCTTCCATATATTAGTTATTACCCACTATCCTACTGTCATAGGAGTTAGTTCCTGCTTCTACCACTATACGGTGCCACCTGTGAATGCATATGTAAATCCTTTAAGTTAAATATATTTATGTTGCTACAACATTGCATTATGGGCATATGTCATCTAATAAGGAGTCTAATAAGGAGTCTAATAAGGAGTCTTACTTTAATAACACTTTAGTTGCAGTGTTTCTCTTTGCAAAGAAAACAAACCGAAACCAATTAGATAGATCACTAAAACATTTTTGCTACCGGTTCAAGTTTTTTTCTGGCTCAAAATTAAGTTATGCTAAATGGTTATTGCCACTCTTTATGACATGGTAAAATCCAGTTTCCTGCGTCAATATTTAACCAGAGTGCCCTGGTGGTGTACATAGACATTGGACCATGCTTCGTTACCACTGTCACAGAAATACACTGCGATTAGTAATTTTACCTGCTCGATCCAGCTTGCCGGACCAGAGCTTCTGAGAGAAACCTATGTCCTCTTCTTAGTTACATTATCTGAACCAAGTGGTCATGGTTCATGAAGGTGTTTGACTGCTGCTAATGAGCAAGCCCTATTACATATACATCATTATTATTACATACATGTGTACATATGTGTTGTACTCATAGGAAATTATTATTTTTTAATTGTAAGGATCAATCTGATGAAGTGTGTATTTCATCAAAGAAATTAAAAGAATTGAAAGACCAAAAATGTTGGGTCTTGCATCCATGAAATTAAGAAAAATGTAAGCACAGTTCATGTTATAAAAGAAATTGTTTTTTTAAGTGTGAGCCCAAAATTGTTCGCACTTGCTCACATGGAATAACAAAATATAAGGAAAACATTTTAAAAGTGCATGTCATAAAATAAATTGTTTTTTAATTGTAAACCCAAAATTGTGCACACTTGCCTGCATGGAATTAAAAAAAAGTGTAAGCACAAAATAATTGTTAAAAAGTACATATATAATAGACCGCACGCTAAAGTAGCACCATCTTTTACACCATCTCCAAGCACATTTAAGGTCTCAATATCCAACCCATGTCAACAATCTTATACCAGATTTTTAGGAACGCCAGTTAAACCTTCATAACTCAAAGAGGCAGGTGGGTGGAATTTCATATAAAAATGCATTTGCAGATGGTGTTTTGTTGTTGCTTTTTCTTTTTCTCATTGCTTGGAAGAGTGGGATAGTACTTAAATTTTAGGTGGGTGTAAAGTTTTAAGACAGAACAAAATTAAGGCAGTGGTTTTAAGTAGGAAATTTCACTACACATGCTTGTAAACTACTGTGCATAATATACTCTCGGAAGGTATTAAGCTACTGTCACAAAACCCATTTTGTAGGTCTATAGTATTTGTAAGATGCAGATGTATGCTACTGGCTGCACATGTTTATGATATACTATGGTATTCGGCAAGCCTAGAAAGCACTGAGTACAAACCACAGGTGACAACCCATCAATCATCATACCGGAGTGTGTTAACCTTTATATTGTATCACATTACCATGTGACACATAAACATAAAGGCTTGCTACTCCATGAACAGATGCTGGTTAGATTGCCTGTTGTTCCATTTTGCCACAATATATATATAAATATACATATATATATATATCATGCATATATACCATGCATACATATATCATGTTATATCATGTATATATCATGTTTATATCATGAATGTATCATGAATATATCATGTATATACAATGTATATATTTGTATGATAAACATTTAATTCAAAATAGACTACATACATTTATTAAATTACTTCGCATTACTGGTTAACTTGGAGATTGAATATAACCACACTATGGCCTTAAGCTGACAAAAATCATAATAGGTGCCTTTAATATTGCTACGAGAGTGAATTTCGGGTGGTAAGCAAGGTGTGAAAATATTATCATTGATTTCAGCGAAGTATGACATGAACATGTGCATCGGCACAGAATATCGGAGAGAATATTTTTTGTAATTAAAAAAAAGAATTCAGGTGGGCATTTAAAACATCCGCCTGGGATTGTTGGACCAATGCTTGCTCATTGGCGGGAACTGGTAGGGTCGCGGCTGGTTGACAGGCCAAATGCGGGGCATCATGGGCCCATATGGCCGAGGCTGGGGGCGCAGCAAGGCAGCGGGAGGTCCCAGGGGTGGATGACAGGGTCCCGGCATCAAACCTGGCATCGGCGGCCTCATGAACCTCTGGTTGATACTGAAGTGAGAGAAAAGCAATGATGAGAAAGAGGGAGAGCGATCGAGGAAGAGCGATGGATAGAGAGAGATGGAGCGTGAGAGGAGAGGGAGGGTGAGAGAGGGAGAGGGATGGGGATAGCGGGAGAGCGAGGGAGAGGGATGGGGATAGCGGGAGAGCGAGGGAGAGAGCGGGAAAGAGGGATGGAGGGAGACAGAGGGAAAGAGGCAGTAAGAGAGAGGTAGGGAGAGGGAGAGATATGAATGGAGGAGAGAGAGGGAGAGGGCGAGAGGGGAAGAGAGAGGGATGTTAGCGAGGGAGATAGAGGGAAAGAGGAAGAGAGGGTGGGAAGGAGAGAAAGAGTGAGAGATGAAAAACAACAATAGATGAAACAACAAGCAACAAAAGAAGGACAATGAAGTAAGATAATGAGTGTTTAGCGGTTATCAGTTTGATATGGGTTATTGCTTGATATGGGTTTAAGCAACGATTCTACTCTACAACACAGATCTTCCCCACTATATGTTGTACTGTGTGCAACCAGGTGCCAGTGGCGCTCCAAGTGGCTATTTAGCCCTAACTAATTCTCTACATTCTCTCTCTCTTCCTCTCCCTCTCTCTATATATATGTATTGATATGTTTGTATGCATATATGTGTATATATATATATATATGCTTATATGCCTATTTGCATATACGTATATACATATATGCATAAATATGCATATATACATATATATATATACATATTTGTCTACCTATACATGTTTGTTGTTTTACACCGTAGAAACATCTAAGGTCATATATTTCAAGACAGGTATTGACTTATGACAGTGCACACTCATGGTGACTTTATACTGCTACCAGGCCAGGAGTATTATGAGCTGATATCCCACTCAGTCACATTATCCTGACACTAAACCAACCAGTCCTTGCTCTATCTTAATAATGCTGCGTGCCTGGCTCTGACACGACAAGTATCAATTTTTAAGTCATTGGTTTGAATCAACCAGGGTTCCAACCTGTGGGTTCAAATCCCATGACCAAAATGGGAAACAGACACTCAACTCATCAGGCCATCTCATCTGGTCCTATTTTATAGAGACAGGTTTTTGAGCTGTGTAAACATTCCATGACCTACATGACTATAACAGCTGAGGAGGGTCATTACCCCTTATCATTTACAACCTGAATGACTGTCATAGTCACAAAGTCCCCTTAGCCTTGATTGTGGGCCTTAAATAACTTGTCATGTTCAATCATGACAAGCCCCCAACAAACTAAAAATTGGTGATCGTCCTTTTGATCCCACAAATCAAGGTCGGGCTGGAGGTTTTTATCTATAATTAATTTCTTCTCTTCATGTAGACATCACAGTCTTTTCAGTCTATGAACAGTGTGTTCTCATTTTGAAATTTATTATATTAGCCAGTTCTGGAAGTTTAATTTTGGAAATAAAATATTTAAATGTTGACATGCTTGAGGCCTCCTGACATTAAAAATAACCATACCATTATGGTAAGTCAGTCATGTGTACATACTATGTAATACCCAACTATGTTTCACAGATTGTCTGCTCGCAAAGGTTTAATTGCTGCTAGCACAATGCATTTTTAAAAGTTAAACAAAAACATTTAATCAGGGGCGGGTGATTTTTCAGGCGCGGGTGGGGACGATCACCAATTTTTTGTGTGGGGGTTAATTGTGAAAAGTCAATGTTGTGGTCATCATGACACTGGCTGTTTAAGGGGCTGTCACACTATGACGTATGGCCTTAGCGTATGGCAACGTATGCGATTTTCGACCGACATGTCATCATAAGGCATCATAGGTTACGTATATGTTGGGCACGTGTCAAGTATGCTCGATATACAGCGTCATAGGTCGTCATAGGTCAGCTTGGCGTACATTGGCATACATTATGCACACGTTAGGGGTAGGTCGGGATAGGTTGCAACACGTTAGCCCTATGTTGAACCGGCGCCCTCCGCGTATCTCTAGCATATATAGCATATGCCTAATGTTCTGGTAACGTGTGCGAGCATGCCCCTAGCGTGTGCTGGTGTACCCCTAGCGTATTGCGACTGTATGCCCAGCGTGTTGGCTGTCAATGGCGGTGACCGATCACGTGACCTGGGCGTGGCCTAAAGGTGATTGCATACATCACACATACGTTTTGCACACATTACGCATAAGTTTTGAATACGTTTTGCACATGCTAATCATACGTCACTATACGCCAGGCATACGGTAACCATACGCCAGCCATACGCTCCGCGTATGCTTCATACATTGCTGAGACCACCCGCAGCGCAAAAAGTTTGCGGTATGGCGACCTATTTTGATTTTAAATTTATTTCAACACGTTACACACACGCCACCACCATACGTTGTAGTGTGACAGGGCCTTTAAGAACAATTGAACGAGTCAGACGCAAGATCCAACAAACCAGGCTGAAATGAAAGATATTACATTTGAGCTGAAGCCGCTATCATTCTGATAGTCAGAACCATTTTTTATTTCAGCAGAAGCTGCCTCATCCCCTGTATAACACCCTACTCAATATGAAAATAGTAGACTTTAAACTTGCATAGTCCGATGGTTTTGAATTTCACGTAGTTTTTTTAGATAAATATATTAGATTGATCACTAGTATCCACTTTACATTAGTTCAAAGTTACTTTTATTTTAAATGGTAAACTTGTGAGATATTTTCAGTGCAAACATGGAAAATTAGTTTTGGCAAGCTTGCCTAAAACCTGACACCATAGACTTCTGCAGTAACAGGTTCTGTTAAATTGACTCAGTATTGCCTTCTATGCAGAAACAAATGCTTAATAAGTGCATCAGTATCGAAGTTAGATATGTCAAATCAAATCTAGATAATTGGTTTCGTTTCGAAAATTTGATACTTCATCAGACTATGCAGCTTTAACTGGAAAGCACAATGATAAATTCTAATTTGCAGAAAACAACTAAAAATGAATTTGTCAGGTTTGTGCGCTGGAACCCTTCAATTTCCAGGAAGAAATTAAATGTGTTCTCACCGTTTGTTTCTTTTTGACAAGCCGATCATGGTAACAATCAGGGTTGCTATGGAGATGCATCCTATGCTTGACAATATCGCGATCAGGATGAGGTTACTCAGTTTGTCCAACTTGCCTATCGGAGGAAGAACTGTCGCAATTGCCTGGGTGGAGTCACCAACTTCAGCAGATTTCACAGTTGCCTCACAACACTCGGCTGCGGTTTTCTTAACACAGCAGGAGGTCAAATCCTCGTTCAACTTCTTCAGATTTTGGCTGATCAGATTTTTGACTGCAGTCAAATCAATTCCAAAACCAGCCCCTGGGGCGACCTGGTTGACTGCTCGTCTGGAAGCTGGGAATCACAGTCCAAATAAAAATATTATTAATATATTCCATAATAACCAAGATAGATGATATGATTGGAGCGAGTCAAAATCTACTTAGAGTACCCATTTTAAAATATTTGTTTAATGTTTGCATTAGGTGATTAAACATGGTAAATTTCAATCGCGGACAATTGGTCTCCCTCATTCCACTGCTTCTTGCCCGATCCTATAACATTGAGTAATACTGAATCCCAGGCTAAGTACTGACAAGTATACATTCTTAGGTCATTGGATTGACTCGGCCGGAGGCAGGACACTCAACTCATTCAACCTTAAAATGAGGAAATTCTTAACCTATCCTCACCAAAGTGTTGTATTCAAAATATCCCAGCTGAGTCGATGCAAATACATACAAATTGAAACAATCAATTCACGAAATAAGATATTATTCTAAGACTTAAGTGACGTAATTTGTGATACCTAGCCATGTATATATATATATATATATATATATATATATATATATATACACACTAGGGCTGTGGTTCACCGATATTGGTTATTTGATGGAATAGAAAATAAAATAAAATATGAGTGAGATTACCTTTGTTATTTATATTCACATAATGAACTATCAGGAATACACACAATCAAACATCTATATAGTATATGTTATATTTGTATAGTATATATATTATAGATAGCATATATATTATATATAATATATATATATTAAATATGTTATTTACATTCACATAATGAACTATGAGGAACACACAATCATAGATTCTATATATTCTATGTATTCTATATATCTTACATATTCTAGATATTCTAGGATATTCTATATATTCTATGCATGTTTTACATAGTATCTGTATATGTTCTATATACTATATATATAGTATATATAGTAAGTTAAAATTAACCATTGCTTCTTACCTGATGCTGTGCAATCTAGCGAAAATGAGAATCGAAAGCCGTAAAGGACAGCAGTATCCCTCAGAACGATGACGCCACCTTTGAAGTTCAAACTGACCATGGCTGATTGGCTACTGCAAAATAAAAAGCAATATCCGGGCATATTTCTATGTATCCTTTGAAGTAATTGACTGATTTTGTTCTTATGGTAGTGAACTTGGTGGGTTAGAACCCAAGGATAAATACAGTATGACCCCATTTTAACATGATCATTCAGGTCCGTATAATGCAAGTACGAAAAATTGAGGGTCGCGCTAAATTGGGTTTCAGTTGACTGAATTACCTCTTTAATTATAGGGATTCTGGGTCCAATGAATCATCGCATTATATCCGAATTGGCATTAAATTGGGGCGCGTTATAGTGGGGTGTCACTGTATTAAACTGTCATGTAAGAATCGCCATCTCACCTCTACCACCCTCCACTCCAGACTCCTCTCATAGGAATTGCTTTATCAGCACCCAGACCAACAACACTCACCCCACGAATTGCTATCGACGCAATTGAAATGTTTGCCCCTGACCTGACTACTTTGATTTATTCCTTAAAAAGAAAATAAATGTACAATTTATTTTGTCATGTACCATTGCCATTATTCATACCCAGATCGAATCTTGACCTGACAACTTATATTTATTCATTTAAGAAGAAAATAATTCTACAATTTATTCTGTTGTGTATTATTTCCATTATTCCTGCCCGGACTAAGCAGATTAATCCCGAGAATTGCTATCAATCATTCCCTCGGCGCTGATTTTCCCACGTCCGCTCCCTGTCCCCCGCACCCCTTCACTCCCGCCCCCGCCCCACCAGCCCCCTGAGCCGAGCTTCCAAACCTCAGGCCTCAGGCCTCACTTCTCACCTGCTCTCCCTCATACACAACCACCGGACGCGGTAGCCAAATCGATAGTGCACAAGCCTCCCATGTGGGAGATCAGGAGTGCAATTCCCGGTCGAGTCAAACCAATGACTTACAAAAATGATATGCCTACTTGTCACTTCCTAGCTTGGCGCTTGGCATTAATAGGATAGGACAAGGACTGGTTAGCTCAGTGTGTCAGGATAATGTGACTGAGTGGGATATTGGTCATCATTTCTCAGTGGGGCAGTACTATGAAGTCACCATCAGTGCGCACTGTCACAAGTCGGGACCCGTCCTGATATGACCTGAGATGTTGCCAAGATGTAAAACTTCAACAATCAACCAACCACAGACACAACCCCTCCCACTCATGGGAGCCTCACACTTACAATAATTATTCACCCACAAACCCACAAACCCACAATCAGCAAGTTATGGGTCAGAACAAAATCAACAATTGGTACCAACAACTGTTGTTACCCGACCAATAAAACATACCCCCCCCAAACACTCTGTCATCATAGATCGCTGCAACATTATTCAAATGCTCTGCAAAACTCTAATTAATTGACAGTGTTGAGTTTCTGCCATATATATATATTTTTTAAAGATAAATAATTAAGTTTATCATTATAATTTATTTACTTTAATTCAAATGAAGTTAGCTTCAGATATATTTGAAGTCAAAATATGCCAAATTAATTTAGGAATGCACCTCAAAATGATAGAGCCCAATAACACCAGCCTACAATGAATGGTTAATGAGTGCACACAAAAAGTAAATCCTGTTTTATTTAACAACGCCTCTAGAGCACATTGATTTTTATCATCGGACATCAAACATGTGGTCATTCTGACATATTTCTTTAGAGGAAACCCCCTTCCGCCACATAGGCTACTCTTTCCGAGAAGCAGCAAGGGATCTTTTATATGCACTTTCTCACAGACAGAACAGGACATATCACAATCTTTGATAAACCAGTTGTGGACCACTGGTTGGAATGGAAAATAGCCCCAACTGCAAATGCGTCCACCGAGCAGGATCGATTGGATGACCCACACCTTAACAGGTGGACACTCTACCGCCTGAGCTGCGTCATGCTCCAATGAGTGCACAAGTATCTAATTAAGATATATATGAGCAAATCTACCCAATTGGATTGTTTGGCAACAATTAATACTTTCATCTATTTATGCAGCTTTAACGTTAATAAGTGTAATGCACTTTAATGAACAATGGAAGACAAATATGCAATGGTTTCTTACCTTGAGCAACAGGTGCTTGATGAACTATCGCAGTGTGCTTGGAGGAATTCCCGAATGAACTTGGTCTGAAATGAGAACAGGAGAAAGAATAACCATCTTTTAACATCTTTAAAATGTTAACTTACTCATCAGGGCCCCATTACAAATATTCATATGTGCAAAGAAAGGTTTCACAAATTCCAATCAGCTTTATGTAGGTCGTTTCATACCCATGTAGGTTGTTGAACATTTCTATTCAAACACCCTGAATGCATAACATTCCTGTTTTATCAGAAAGAGGCTGCATAATGCTACACAAAAATACCTGCTGTTATAATAGTATTATTATAACCGGATATATGATGCCATGAAGGAACAGAGATCAGACCCTTTTTTAATTGTAAGTTGCATTACAAAGCTTGAGAAAATTGTGGTTGGCTGGCACCATGATGTGATATCCCACTCAGTCATATTATCCTGACACTGAGCTAACCAGTCCTTGCCCTATTCTATAAATGCCGAGTGCCAGGCTAGGAAGCGATAAGTATCAATTTTAAAGTGATTGGTTTGATTCGACTGGAAACCAAACTCCCAACCTTCTGCACACGAGGCCTGAGCTCTACCGATTAGGCCACCATGCCCGGTCAAGAAAATGGTGACACACTATACATTTTTGAAGAAAAAATGTATCATTGGTTTGTATCAACACAACCCTATTAAATAACATATCAAATTAAAAGGAATCACCTCAGGAATCTAACTAATGTCATTACCAGAGGACTACATCATAATAGAGTAAATCAGCCAGCAAGAAGATGGCTCTGTACACGCAGACCCTGGACAATACAGGTTTATTGGTGTGCTAGAGTATCTCAGTGTCTGAATTCAGCCAATGAGAGTCTATCAAAATTTCTATGAAGCATTATTTACAAACACATGATTTAGGAGTAGCTCTATTACTTTCACAATAACCTGTGAGTATGACCACACAATAACAAAACTCACCACATATTTGATGAATCCATCTGACAGATCGCTGAATGGACCTCCTCGAGGAAGGTTGAGTAAAACCAATAATTCTAAAATGAAAAATAATAATCATTATTTATTGCAAGGTCTGTTTCATAGGCACTAAATTTATATAACTTATATTACACTCAGCTGGACAAGTAATTATTATATATATTATATAAATAACAGTTCATGATACTCTGTGTAGGAGTGAATCTTTTATCTAGGATAGCCATTGTATATGGGAGTACAACAATGCAATATATTATTTATAATTCATCTGGATTCGTTATTTGCAATAGAACAGTGAAAGCTCTAGATATATAGGAGTATGTTGTTAATGAGGTATTCATAATTAAAACATATGGAAAACATAAAATAAAAGGAGATTGGACAATGTATAACTTTTTATTCCATTTTATATTTATGTGAGGAAACTCTAAAGAATTGTTTACGGGCTCAGAATACTTTGGGAATGGTGGGATTTCCATATAGATAATATCGAAGCAACTAGATAAAGAAGAATTCATCAACTTCATTCAATGGATCTAAAGGTATGTAGACACTTCATAAATTAATTCGGTTTTCACATAAAAAATGTTTTTTGATTTGTAGAGTACCATAATTGATCATAGGTTATCAAGTAGATTCAATATACATCAACTTACAATCACTTATCACATTCTCATTGCTGTCAGGCACAGAAAACACGGAAGCAGAAGTGGGATAGCATAGCTGCAATGTCTCCCATATTGCAATCTGGGAGACATTGCAATAGCATCATCATAGCTTGGTCAGAGAGAGCCAACACCACAGCAGGTCATCGACTTCAGCAAAGCCTTTGACGCGGTGGACCACGCTATGCTACTTAGCAAGCTATCCCAAATGGGAATAACAGGATAACAGGGAAATGGCTAACAAGCTACCTAGAAAATCGGAAACAATGCACCACAGTAAATGGGGCCATATCAAACGAGGGAAAAAATAACCTGTGGGATACTTCAGGGGTCAGTCCTAGGTCCACTTCTTTTCCTCATATACATAGATGATCTAAACAACTGGTTGGACATTGATAACATCCAGTTATATGCAGGTGATACTGTGGTATTCACCACAGGCAAATCAACTGAAGAAATAGAAACAAACTGACCCAAATACTAACAAAACTGACTGAGTGGTGCAACCTAAACAAAATAACTATAAAGAGCAGTAAACCAAAAACAGTACTGTTTCAATACAAGTAGGTCTACTATTGAAAAGGCTCCAATTTCACAATTACTCAAAGGAAACGTCATTAAAATGTTCTCATTGCATAATTTATGGGTTGTCAGTTTCTGCTATGAAAAATATGTCAGTTGTTATAATCTCCTTTACTTTTAATAGTTTGAACTAACTTTTATTTCAATGCAGATAAACTCTGGAGATATTTGATGCAAAAACATACAAAGCTAATTTTAGTGTGCATGTTATCGAAGGCCTTTGTAAGCCATTTTGAAGCATAGCAGCATATCTCAGGAGCACCAAACTTAGAGCTACACTGGCATCTCCAACACCCAGCATGTTCTGGGAGAAAATCATGGGAGCACCATTCTCAGAGACATGCTGACACCTGTTCTTTGTTGCATTTTGTCCCCCCTTCTCATTTATTTGTGTTGTTGTGATGGTGTATTTATGTTGCCCATAACGGTTAAGTCTAATCACTTGCTTTCGATACTAGACTATAAGAGTTTCATGGTCCCCCTTGTTTTATCACTTTCAGTTGTTGTGTCGATATCTATTGCATGCATTCTTTCTCTGTTTGCAAGCATTCACCCACTTCTCCCAACCCTACACGAGTGTGTTAGTTCTACACATGGTTAGTTGTTGGGTTAGGTATAGTTACTTTCAATGAATGCCTTCAACTTGTTGTGTTTGTGGTCTGTAGTTTTTGGTTTGAAGTTTGAAGTTTACCTCTTAGGTGTATCATGCTTAGCATTTATACCCTCTACGTGTCTACTTGAATTATCAGTGTACTTTTATTTATTTATTTATATATTTTGTCATTTATTTTTATTTTAAGTTGTTAGTCTAGCAGTGTATTTAGCTCCTATTTGATTATTTTGTATATGTTTCCAATGTCCCTGTATGTGTGGATGACTTGCAGCAGTAACAGGTTCTATAAGTTAACTGAATATACTTCCATGCAGACAGTATGTAAGTTGAATATGTAGGAGCAAATCTACTCAAGTGCTCTGGTTAACAAAGATTACATACATTCGACATTTACTCTAACTGTGCTGAATAGAGGTATTTGGGGTTTTTTAAACCACCAAAAAAAACCCACAAAACTGTATTCTTTTGCTTGAACATAGCCTCTGCTGATTAAAGTTGCATAATCCAAAAGAACCATATCATTTTATGACCCAAATCACCTGTTTTGTTTGATACAAAATATCCAACTTGGATAATGGCACGATTGGTAAGATATTTATTGCTGTATGGAGAGAATGTTAAGTCAATTTAATAGAAGCTCTCACTGCTGTAAGCCGGCTCATCAATTCACATTCAAACAATGAGCGGCCTGTGCGTGGATTATCTTGACTGTGCATAAGAATACAGTGATTTTTCTCGTTATCTGTGCCTGTTCCAGAAATGAGATTATAATGATCAACTTGATATAGTTATTCTATAAATTATGGCAGAAACTTAAAAGCATTAGATTATGCAACTTTGCATACATGGTCAATAGCCTTGGATTGGACTGAAAGGGGATGAAAGTGGCTTTATACATAGTTTCAACTTTTACTTAAAGGGAGATATTTTCAAAAACAAACAAAAAAAACCCATCAAAACACACACACACAACCAAGTCTGAAAATACAGTACTTACCCTAGTACCTCACCTTTCATTGGTGTAGTCATTGACATTAACATCAGCATGGGAGGGTGTTTTTGCAAATGAAGGAAAACATTGCACATAGGGGAAGACTCAATCCCATGTCCCTTGTCATTCTTGGGCTAACATCGTAACCTTTAGGCTATCTAGGGACCCTTTTTTCCATCACCCTCCCTGGCATGGGTGTTGTGGCCAGGACCCTGCACAGGCTATGTGATGTATGGTTAGTGAAATTACCCTGTGTATTGCCTGTGTATATGTAGTCATAAGCATGAAATGACTTATGGACATAAACCATGTAAAATGCATGATTTTCATGGTGGTACAGGTATATACATATTTATACACACATATATACATATATATTATATATATATGTACTTGTAGTGGTTTGCACTGACCTCTCCGGCAAGGAGCCACATAGACAAGTAAGCATGGATAGAGTGATTGCATTAGGGAGCATAGATAGCCTAATGATTAGGATGCTAGCCATAGAATGGCAAACGGTGTGCGTTCGAAACCTGCCCTAGTACAATGTTTCTCTTGTTTGCATCACTGCGATGATAATTGGTCATCGGTGGAGTAATTGTGGTTGCTTTACTGGATCTGACTATTGTATTTATTGTCCTTGTAGAACAGCTAAGCTTCCTGCTTATCGCAATTCCATAACACATTGCGTGAGAACTGTCCATAATTCATTCTGTGCTGTTTTCCATCATTTTTATTTAGCAATATCTGACACCGTGTGATAAATATAGCAAGTGAACACTGCGACGGCCAGTGTGTGAGTGGTCTATTTCAGCCCAGCGGCCAACATGATAGCTCAGTGACTTCATTAGGTACAGAGGCCTACGTGACCAGGCAGTAGCTACAATCCTGAGTTACCCGTACACTACCACCCCTGGGTTATTCTAATGTAACCACTTAATATATGTTCTTTGTAAATACACCATCATGTGTATTTAACACAATTCACATACAACAAAAGAGATAGATGGTGGAAGTGTGATGAACATGACTTTTTTCCGGTGGCAGCCCCTGTGAGGCATTACAGTACTGACTCTTTGCAGACAGCTGTCGAGAGGTGGAGTGTGGGTGGCAGAGGGGACACCAGGGTAGGGTAAGATGAATGGGGAGCCGTGGGAGAGGACAAGGGTGTGTGAGCGTCAGACCATGGAGTGTGACTCTTCACTCCACCTATGTGATAACCTCAAGTCCCCTAGAGCTGTGCTGAGCTAATGTAGCTAATGTGCATGTACCTGGGTCCTGTATCTCCTTTGGGGGCTTGATGTCCCAGTTCAATACGGTGCGCATACCTGGGTATTCTCCTTTGCGGGCTTGATGTCTGAGTTTGACATGGTTTGCATACCTAGGTCCTCTGCTTTGGGGGATCAATGGCCAGGTTCAACATGGTGTACATACTTGGGTCCTCTCTTTTGGGGGCCTGATGTGCGGATTTGACATGGTGTGTGTATCTAGGTCCTTTGCTTTGGGGGCTCAATCTCCAGGTTTGACACAGTTCACGCACCTGGGTCCTCTCCTTTGGGGGTTTGATGTCCAGTTTCAACATGGTGTGCATACTTGGATATGCTCCTTTGGGGGCTCAATGTCCAGGTTCGGCCTGGCGCATGTAACTGGGTCCTTTCTCTCCTTTGAGGACTCAATGTCTGCTTTTGACACGGTTTGCATACCCGGGTCCTCTTCTTTGTGGACTTGATGTCTGGGTTTGAGACCTACCTGGTTGGCCTCCTCAGCAAGGAAACCCAGTGCTTTGCAGTTCACCAGCCATTGCAGGCAGCTCCTTGAACACCCATAGATATCAAGAATTCAGTAATCTTCTTCAGGACAGCTGCTCCCAATGGCCAAGTCCTAGTAACTGACCTCTTCTTGGACAACAGCACTTTAGTGAGGCAGATTAATTGCCTCCAGCCTGTGCCCTGTGAAAGACTGTGAAATGCCCTCTGTGCTCAATGTCCACATGCGCTCATTGAAGATGCTCTAGAAGTCATCGTGTCCGATTGACATGTCAGTTCCGATTATTTCTGGATTGCACTTCCATCCTGTGCAGGCCTTAGATCATATACACCCATGAGAGGCGCCCACATGCAGAACACGCATTCAAACTACACAGCCTCTGATGAGGAGGCACACAGGCTTGTATGCAGCTTGGTGCCCAGCTCCCCAATATGAAAGATCTTGGCGACTGGTCCTCGACAGCCATCCATTGCTATGTTCCCATAGTGGTGATCTGTTGACTTCCAGGACACTTTCCTTCATATTTGGTTGAAGCGCCTGGAAATCTCACTGAACTCTTTATTAACTGATAACTACTGAAGGTAGCTATAAGCCTATTAAGTGCCATCCTATACCTATATTGGTCGTGTGTCCCAAATTGTTCATGGTGTGCAGCAACATGGGTAATTCGAAGTACAGGACTGATATAGTCATTTGTTCATAACCAAGGATGCTTTGATGAGGGTGCTATCTAACTGACCGTTCAGGAAAAAGACTCTCTGCTACTGAGAGTATTATCGCATCATATGCCATCTAGACGATTTCACATTACAAACTTAATCATAGATATATTGCTGTCCTTGATGAAAGAATTTATATGATACATAGAACATAGATAGTCTATTGCAATATTGAATTCACATATTACAGCTATCCTTGCTCTATTCTGAATTCAATTATACTTTATTTTTCAGGTTGTATTTTCATTTCAATGGATTGATTACGTACACTCTATTATTAGAGATACAACTCTACTTCGATATTGTACACCTGTCAGTACTAATGCTTCGTAGAAAGATTATAAAATGTATGCTGACATCAAAACCTAAGTGGCCTCCTCTGGTGAAAATGTTGTAGGCCTACTTCAATGATGTCATTAATGGGTAAAGATTGCGTACAAAGTTCATGTCTATGCTTAGCTGCACCTGGTCCCATAATGTATTGGGTTTCAGTGTCCACTGACACTCAATCACATTTGATTTGACTGTGTAGATTGTATGCCTTGCACCAAAAAGTGTGCAATGCCCAAAGAATAATTGATCTGTTTACCCACGTAGAACCTGAAGAAATCTTAGTCATTTTGAGTACACCAGGATTGGTCGTAATGCTTGCATTGCGCGTGATTCGCAGTGAAGGAGGAGCACCACCCCACCCCCCTTCTCTCCTCCTCCCCCAGCCCGCGACCGTTTCGTTGCGTAACCTCCCCCCCCCTCTCTCTCTCCCTCCCTTATAACCCAGCATCGCTGCCTTCTCTCGCCACTCAGCCTCCTTCCCCTGCCAGACGCACTCCTCCTTTCTTCTCCACCCACTCACCCTTTCTTCACGATTATACCACAATTTAGTACTTATTAACAAAATAAATTAATAAAGAATTATGATGATGGACAATAGAGTGGTTTTGGTATCATGGGAGTATTCAAACATAAGGAAGACAACATATATAAGAGGATGTTACTATTATTAGCACAATACCTGCAGTTGATGCAGTGGTTGTAGTTTTACTGGCTGTCGTAGTTGATTTAGTAGGCGATTCTGACATCATTGTGGAGCTGTCTGACATCATTGTAGTAGTATCTGTGTTGGTGGTTGTCATTAGGCAATACGCAATCAAATCCATCGTGGTGCCACTGTCTGGACTCTGTGTAGTAGCTTCTTCCATGGTGCTATTGTTTGTCATCATTGTGACTGTACTCTGTGTAGCATCAGCTGCCGCAGTGGTTGTTTCTGTCATCATTGTGGAGGTGACTGGACTCTCTGTAGAAGCACCTGTCACATTGGTTTCTACTGACACCATTGTGGAGTTGGCTGGACTCTCTGTAGTTCCATCTGTCATGGTGTTGGTGGTTATCTTCATATTGGCTAATATCTCAGTGCAGTTGATTGGTGCTGTTGCATTTGTAACACGATGACCCATTAGAAACATTATCCAAATCAGATACATCTTGCTACACCCGCAGGGTTTTCCTCTTCCCAGGGCATCACCTTTAAAAGAAAAATAAGCAAAAGTGTTATGCATGCAATCTTCAATACATACAACCATAGCGAGATGCAGTCAGGCCCCCCCCACCCCCCCCCCCCCGAATGAAATGCTGAATACACAACCTGGCATGGGCAGATAAATTGCATCAGGGAGTCTAGATTCCATAATGGTTAGCATGTTCACCCTCGAATGTCAGAAATGAGGGTTTGAATGCCATTCTAGGCCTGCTGCTTCATCTTGCTTGCAACGAACACCCCCATGACACTGGCGCTGTGACCAGGATTCATTCTGTACATTATGTTGAACCAGCCCCCTGTATGCAATTGATATGTTCTACGTAGATACTTGTAATCATATGGATGTGACTTATGTAATATATGCATAGTCGATTTCCATGCATGTGCAAGAACAACAGAATCTGAAACTGATCATGTGATAGGAGCATGGGAACCATGGCTAGGGATAGTCACAGATGATATCCTATATATGGGTCAACTGTAGAAGAACATAACAACAGGTTAAAAGCAGTGCTAGACATGGGAAGATCGGTGAATTTGAAATTAAACGCAACCAAGTCATTAATTTGCAAAACATCAGTAAAGTATGTGGGCCACCAGCTAACACAACAGGGCGTAAAGCCAGATCCAAACAGAATCCAAGCAATATGTGATATACCAGAGCCACAAGAGAAACAAGATGTAGGCCTACATTGATTCTTGGGTATGGTTGGATATGTACACAAATTCATACTAAACATGTCCGAAATTGCAAAACTGTTGCATACACTCCTTAACAAAAACATTGTGTGGCACTGGCAACAAGAACAACAGGATTCTTATGATATGTTGAAAACTAAACTAAAATATATTCATGTACTGTCATACTATAACGTTGATAAGCCTTTTTGTCATTCAAGTAGACGCATGTCAATCTGGACTGGGTGCAGTCATAATGCAAGAAGATAGACCCATTGCACTCACATCTCAAGCTTTAGACCAAGCACAAAGTGGATACGCCACCATTGAAAAAGAAATATCACCGATATGTTTCGGCTGTCAAAGATTCCATGACTAGATTTTTGGAAAAGAAGTACAAATTCAGACAGACCACAAAGCTATTGTGGCAGTCATGCAAAAGCCCATTCTCAAATGCAACGTATGTGAATGTGACTGCAGAACTACAATGTAAAGTTAAACCACATTAAGGGGTTGCTGATGTTTTTTGCAGACACATTGTTGAAAGTGTACAGTGCAGAAATTGGGCAGACTGACCTATTCGATGACACACTGAGTGCTGTTGCAATCGATGCACAGCCATCAAACCTGCTAAGTAAAATAATTAAAGAGTATCACCACTGATGACACAATGCACCCGTTGAAAAACAAGGTAAACAAATGGTTGGGACACAGCACAGACACAAACACCACCTTGTTTAAGAAAATATGTCCCATATAAAGACGAGTTAACAGTTGAAAATAATTTGGGCATGAAAGGTAGCCGCATAATAATTCCCGGAAAAAGAAAGAGACAAAATGATAGAAGCACTTCACGAAACACACTTAGGCATAACTAAGTCAGAACAACTAGCAAGAGATTGCATGTTCTGGCCGAACATCAACAAGCAAATTGAAGACAGAGTAAGCAGATGTGACACGTCAAAACAACAGCAAAAATGTGCACAATGAACCACTCATAAACCACAAAATACCATGTCAACCGTACACAAAGCTAGGTGTGGATCTATTAGAATTAAACCACAACAATTACTTAATAACAGTAGACTACTACACTAAATACCCTGGAGTCGCACAGCTAAAAGAGATGTCTTCAGCCACCATAATTGAAACACTGAAAGACAATTTGGCTAGATATAGTATTCCAAAACAAATTGTATCTGACAATGGACCACAATTTAAAAGTCATGAATATGATGAATTTGCACAACACTATGGCTTTCAAGGCTTTTAAGTTTACGAGCTCCCAATATCCATGAAGCAATTCCAAAATCAACCGATTTGTACAAACAATCAAAAACATGTTAAAAAAGTGAATAGACGTACAAACAGGCTTTCAATTAGCCATATAAAACTAAATAACAGTAATATGACCATTACATCTTATAAATTACCCCAGTCACACCAGTGCTTGAGACCACTTTGTGACCATGAAAAAGGGGTGGTCACAATGAGGTCACAAAGTGGTCGCAAGTGGTCGCATAATGGTATGCAGTAGTCGCCGACCTCCTTGTGACCATTTTGGTTGCAAGTAGGTTGCAGCTACTGCACTAAATATCTCCTTGCGACCAAAATGGTCGCCAAGAGGCTGGCAACCATAGCTTTCTTTGCAAAGAGATCGCAAGGAGGTGGATTCTTTGGTCCAAACTGGTCACAAAGTGGTCACAAAGTGGTCACAAGCCTTAGCGTTACTGGGGCTTTAGTAGTTTAAAGTGGACTAATGGCTTCACTCATCTCCATAACTCACATTTCGTTGATTGATCCAATGGGCCCAATTATCTTACTGATCTCCAATGTCACTATTGATAGGACTAATTCAAAGTAGCATAGGAGCGTTCTTTTGAGCATAACATTGTGTAATCCTGGCTCTGAGAGAGTCCATTGACCTTAAATGCCCCCTCTGAGAGAGTCCACTGACGTTAGATGACCCCTTCTGAGAGCGTCCATGGGTGCGGATGGGGTTGTTTGTCCTTAGATGACCGGTGTGTCCTTACATGACCTACATTAGGTATTGTTATTATGCGATGATGCTTATGATTGTGTGTGTCTTTGTTTCTGTCCAGACCCCCCCCCCCCCGTAAAACCCAAAGAGGTGAAGTCATTGAGTGAGTTGGTGTTGGTAGAGGTTGTAGAGTTCATTTATCCTAGCCATCGGTCATTTTGTGTGTGTGTGTGTGTGTGCAAACCCATACGGTGACGTCATTGAGCGGCGGCGGGTTGGTGATGGAGGTGATGGTGGATGTTATTGCTAAAAATAGAATGCTTCCCCCCAAACCCCCCCCTGAAAACCTGAAGCGGTGACGTCATTGAGCTAGTTGGTAGAGGTCATAGGGTGACTTTATCCTAGCCATCTGTTGTTATTGTTTTTGTGTGTGTGTGTGTGTGCACGCGTGTGTGTGTATGCATCATTGAGCTGGGTGAGGATGGTGGTGGTTGTTACTGCTAAAAATAGAATCAGGGAGGGAGGGGGTAGACACTTTCAGCAGTAACATCTGCCAACCACAGCATTCCCCACCAAAAAACCCATACAGTGACGTCATTGAGCGGTGGCGGTGGGTGGGTGATGGAGGTGGTGGATTTTAATGCTAAAAATAGAATCGAGGAGGGTAGAGACTTTTCGAAGTAACATCTGCCACCCCAGCATTACCCCTCAAAAAACCAATACGGTGAAGTCATTGAGCGGTGGCGAGTTGGTGATGACGCCCAGCGCTTTCGATGATGTCACTGTTTGGATGGATTTGTTGCAAGTGAGAATGGGTGACATATCGGAAGATATCGCACAATGCATTATGCGAGATAGTGATCATGCTTTGATGGAGTATTTGACAAGATATAGGAATATTCAGAGTATTCATATTCCTTTGGATAGTCTGTTTTGTCGGGTTCATGTCTGGTACCCGACCGTAATGTCTCCAGTTTGCTTCTTGAATAGTCTGTTGACGGCATTGCAGGAATTTGGTCCGTCAGTTTTTTATATGTTTTCGGTGCGTCCGTGAACAATCCAGTACGTGTCCGGTTGATGTTTGGTCCGTCTGTTTGACATTCGGTTTCGCACATCGGTTCACCGTTGCTTGTCCAGTTACATACCTCCTTATCCGGTATCGTCCGGTTATCGTCCGGTTATCGTCCAGTGGCTATTCGTTAATATACGTTCCTTGTCCGCTTAGCATTCGTTTCATCTGGCAGCCTTTGACCCAATAGCGCAACATTTCGACACATTTTGGTTCATTTTGATACCGAACATCACCGGACTAGAAAATTCTTTGTCCGGTTGTGTCCGTTACTCAAACTGGTAAGGTGTGACAGGCACTTTAGCATGCCCTTTTGTGCAGCCCTAACTGCTTAGTTGCTTGTTGGAGTGTTATATCCTGGCAACAGGTAAGGCTAGAGCAGAACGGGCTAATAATGTTCAGTTAGTGCACCAGTAGGTCTAACTAAGCTTGATATGCAGGATAAAATCTGGAATCTTATTTTTGTTTAGAAAGTTGATGGTTTCATCGGAGTATGTAACTTCAAAGCCTCCTAATGATGATAGAAGGTGGGGTGGGGTGAGTAGGGGTGAGTGGGGTGAGTGGGGGTGAGGGTGGGGTGGGATGGAGTGGGGGAGGGGTGTGGGTGGTGGTGGGGTTGGGGTTGGGGGGTTGTGGGTGCTACACATGACTAGTCTGACAAGTATTGGGTTTTGGAAAAGCAATAAGCAGGGCGCATTCTGTGCCAGCTGAACCGTGTCATCTATCTTAAAAGGTAGGACACAGGCAAATGTTGCATCCGAACCTGTTTACATCTTTTGTCCTTGTTGCTGTTCTTCTTCCTATTGTTTTTGTTTACCGTTGTATGCGATTATAGGCCATCCACTACCCATTTTGTGAAGTCGTCTTCTTCTGTTTCATTTGTAAACTCGGCAAATAAACCACATGATTGGCTCTATGTGCGTGATGAGAGCCTCCTTGACTGACCTTGACCTTTATGACTGAGACAGTATAGTCTCATGATTACAACTACAGTGGTAACTGTATTTAGCGACATTGTCATCCTCTCCCAGGTGTGGGCAATTTTTAAATGTATGAGCTATTCTTTGTCTCACTTTCCCGCCCCTCTAATGACAGGACATCTGCTGTCAAGACAATTTCAGTCTGGGTGCAGAATTGTCTATTGAATGCAGCTACTAGTTTATAGTCTTTATAGTAGTACCTGTTTTCGGCGATACATGTAATAGACAAATATCTAGCCAAATCTTGACAATTATGTTTAATTATCTATATATGTTTAATTATCTACCTATCATAAGCAATTATGGCCACCCACTCCCCCACCACACCATGCTCCCTTACCTGCTGCCAACAACCCAAGTTATCCACCTTACAAATTATTTGCCCAACACCTCCAGAACATTCATATCAGTCTGGTAGTTTTACTGTAAACATACACACTAATAAAGATTGTACTAGACTACTAAATGACTGAAATGTACAATCCTCCAAGCATAGTTTATCCCATCATTGCTAACAACCTACTTACTCAAACTACCCCAGGTATTAACCTTTTCTTAATCATAACCCTACAAGCTAACCACACTCCATCTAAGAGAGTAAACCAACCATTCTACTAACACTCCATCTCAAAATCCCATCTCCAACAATATGATAATTATGCAATTCACCACATGTAATGTAGCGGTCTAAACAATGTATCTAGGTATGTATGTATACAACATATAACTACTATTTCATATGTGAATTGTCAAACTATACCATATGTAAGTCTTGTAATGATTAACATTGTTATTTCAACTGACTTGAGCTAGCTGTTGATGACAATATTAGACTACATATACATATATTGTAAATAACTGACAAAAGACTTTATTCAATGAATATACTATATTTACAACAACAAAATATATATATATATATACATTATATATACATATATATACATATATATATACATTATATATACATATATATACCTATATATACGTTTATGGTCAATTCTGTTGTGCATTTTTGAAATAAATCAAGTGTATGTCTGTGATTAATGCACTTAGCAGTCAATTGCTATTGTAGTAGTCTGTACGTGAGCCCTACTACCACGTGGTAGCGGCGGAGACTATGCCGCACACCTACGCAGTTACATTGAACTGCGCTAGGTGGCCCCAACTGGGCTGTCCTCTACTGCATGTGGCTAGCTCAACCCCCCCACCCACCCACCTATAGAGTCAATGTGGGATCAGGTGAGTGAGGGGGCGGGTCAGATGACTGTGGATGCCGCGCAGAGCAGATTGGTTCAATAAACCAAGTTGAAGCGTACTTATATTGGATCTTGGCGTTCTTCCGTGTGCACATGGCAGGGTGAGAGTCAGAGGGTCGTGGGCCATTACACTATTCTGTTGAAATCCATGTGTACATACAAACGGTGTGAATGAAAATAAATCAAATAAATACAAATCGGACTGTAATTCATATCTTTAATCAAATTAAAGTGAAAAAAACATCAACCCATCAACTTACAAAATGCATACTTTGCACTGACTGAACAAACAATCTCATCATATACGTATTGTGCATTCAGCAATATGCTCAAAGTTATGATGTGATAATATATAAGTGAAATACATGCTATTATATCAGGAAAGACAAGAAATCTTACAAATCGGCATCAACGTAGGAATGCTTTTCAAATATTTCTACAGCCTATACTTTTAAACATTAGTGAATTATATATTTTTTCGAAGGGAGCCTGTTATAAGAGGTACAAAAATGCTGTGAAGTCCTTCCCCCTAGGTTTAGAAATGCATCACTATGTAAAGTCTACAGTTCGAATCTGTGGTTGTGTAGGCAGGCTATAGTGAAATCAATACAGGCAAAGAGAAAGGAAGAGTATAAAGTGTGAAAGAAGAGAGAGAGTCAAGCCCTCTGGTGTATTATGTATATGGTACATGGATTCAGTGTAGAGTATCACCCCAACCTTTTCCCCCAATGGGAAACAAGCATTCTTAGCTCTACCAATAGGGATCCAGCATTCCTGGTCCCCGTGGTTACCAGTGATCTGCTCACCACCACCAAACTGTGTGGCTCCCCTGGCCACCACCTGCTTGAGCCTGAGTGTGCTGATCATGACTAGCAGAGGGGGGAGGGAGCAGGTGCCTTATACACAGTCCTGCCAGCACCACTATATCTATTTACATCTCAATCAGGCACCACCAGCACCTACATATACACATACATGCACCTGGTCATGTATACCCGATCAATAATAGAAAATTTGCATTCTCCCTCCAATGCATTAAATCGGAATATTTTACTAAATATATGGCAGCACACTACACAGCAATAGCCACCCAAATAATCAAGACCATCAAGACCATACACCCACAGAACCTTGCTAACTAACAAACTCACCAAGTAACATCACAGTGATCAAATATATTTTAGCCGCATCTTACATTTAACAGCCTAGTATACTGCCTAAGAATACATTTTGAAGAAGTTACCCTGTGTTCAAACTAAATTTCATGCTAGAACCTACTCTATATCCCCCCTATTGATTCAACTCACATTAAAGCATACAATATTGATACTCAGTCATGGTAGCAGCAAGATTTCCCACCATGCATTACCTTGAAATCAAATACAATATACCAGACAAAGCATGAACACGGATCATTGCCCCTCCCCTTCCACACTCATAAGCGAGGTACTGCCAGGTTTTCCCCCCCATCTCAATTCCAGCCAGCAAATCAAACACAAGCCTAGCACGATTCAACGTGGCTGTTGCCAGGATGGTGGTGAACACCGGCCAAAATAGCAACTGACGAAATGAAGGAAGAGGAGTTAAGTATGACTAAACACATCTGATGCTGGGTACTACAAACTGAATTTATCCTTTCACTAAGTTAATTTGCAAATGGTACAGTTGAGGGCTCTTATAATACTGATTGCAGGTGTGGGGGGTGATAACACTTCATTTTTTGTCCATAGTAATGATTGACACAAAACAGCACAGAAACGGTTACACTGAAAACACAAGGACATCTGCTTCAAATGAATGTGTTCTGTTGGGATTATGGGACACCGTGTAAGAAACAAAGCAGTTTATCCTCAGCAAATGCATAAGCGGATGAGAGTGAGTGCTAAATGGTGGTTGACTATCCACACAGATTTGTAAAGAGAAACAAATATTTCTATGTCATATTAATTTTTGTACGAAAGATATTTGGCAAAATCATGTCTTTACGATCGTTCCAAAGTTTTTCAAACTTCAAATTATCAAATTTGTCCTACCCGAAGTGAGCTGTAATGGATACAAGCTAGGAGTGGGGACCTCTACTACACTGTGAGTGGTTTGTTTATTGCTCTGATGCACCCACTCACAGCGCACAATGTTCGAAGGGAGGTAGTGTCCTGAGAGCATTCCTTTGTTTGGAGAACCTATGGACACACAGTGTATCCTTCGATTGATTTCTCAGCTAATTCCACTCCTATAAATAGCAACTGCCTTTGACCTAAGATAGTACTGATAGAAAACACAAAAGTAATACTAATAATGATTTGACAGGCCTGGTACTAGTGGTAGATTGGCCTGAAACCTTACTTAACTGAAAATGTGGGCAAGGATTTACTGAGCCATACTTCAGAACTATGTCAGATGTGAAGACCCCCCCCCCCCCCCTGTATCATAAAGAACTGCCGGTGTCTCTCCTTGTGATTGTCTTTGAGCAGTGTTCACCCGGACCCCCCTGCCTCACTTGCCAGCGTGATACCACAACCGCGCCGAGGATGACAAGTGCCACGTGCCACCATGACCAGTACCAGAGGATGCCTCACTCGCCAGCGTGGTGCCACAGCTGGTGACAAGGATACCAAGTGCCACCATGATCAGAACCAGAGGATGCTGTCGGCCCCTGGCAAGCAGCACACCAACAATTGCACTGAGTCAACACCATCTCCTCATCTCACAAAGGGAAACAATAGAGCTTGGTTGAACTGAGCCCTCTCAGGACAAACTATGTTCACAACAAAAGACCAAAGATGTATAAGGCCCACAGTGTACTATCAGCAGAGAAACTGGCCTACTTCTAACTTATGGGTGTCGTCATATTGTCAATGTTTCTCAGTGTTATGGATCATGCCAATTGTCAGTGGTTGGTGCTGGCTGCATGTCCTGGGTAAAAGCAGCATTGCCATCGACGCGTTGTTGCATGTCGGGATGGTTATGCGGCTTGTGGGGGTAGGGGTTGGGTTATATGGAAGTATACTAAACTAGTGATCAGAAGTGGGATTTAAATTTCCTTTTACTACCAGCTACAGTATTACCATGTATAGAAAACAGCTTTGAGTGCCTAGGACTATGGACATTACTGCATGAGAGCACCATGCACACACACAAAACACACCAAGTATGCACACAATAGGAGATACAAGAGCATAAATATAATCTAAAAAGTAAAGATACAAATTCTCAGCCCAGATCAACACTCAACACTCACTAAGATAAACAAATAAATATGTCAATACAACAGTCACCAATATTTACACACATGGGGGTTGGCGGGTCCTTGGGTGTGGGGGGGGGGGGTTGCGTGCACGGGAGAGCGATTGCGAGGACCCAGGTCTGGTGGTTGATGGGCCACCTACTTTTACTGCACTTCCTCTGACAGAACTGAAGGGCCAACCAGGCTTCAAGATTGGCCATCTAAACATACGAAGTCTCCCCAACAAGATTGACCAACTAAGGATAGACCTGCCTGAGTCAGGATTTGATGTCTTCACAATATTGGAAACATGGCTCAACAGTCACATGGAAGACAGACTAGCCAGCGTACCAGGCTACCAATTCATGAGAGCCGACAGAAAAACAAAACGGCCAGATGGTCAAACCAAACAAGGAGGTGGACTGGGAATTTATTCAAAAAATGAGCTACATACTGATACATCGAAATATGAGGACCTTAACCTCTCCAACTGCAACATCGAACTACAATGGGCAATTGTAATAAGACCTCACACCAAGAGTATACTCATCGGCAACATATATAGGCCGCCAGATGGCAATCTAAACGAAGGAATTGACCTTCTAAACGAATCCATGAGACAAATAACCGACATGGACAAATATGAGATACTCATACTAGGAGACTTTAATGTGGATTACAATGAAAAGAAACAGACTCTGTGGGGAACAATGAAACAATTTGCAGCAGATCATGAGCTCCAGCAAATGATACACAAACCAACCAGGATAACCAGAACCTCTGACAAAACAATAGACCTAGCATTCACCAATATTAAGCACTGCACAAATGCAGGAGTTATCAACTATAATATAAGTGACCATAAACCAATATACATACTAAAAAAGAAAATAAGGAATGACAAGAGATCTGCCACCTACTGGGGACGCTCATACCGAAACTGTGACCAGAGAGAATTGGAAAACTCACTGCAGGAATTCAACCAAAGAGAGCTCCTAGTGGAACAAGACCCAAACAAATGCTGGGAAATGCTTAACACAACAATAACAAAAGCGGCTGACATGCATTGTCCCCTAGTAGAGCTCACTATTAGAACTAACACAGCTGGGTACCTTAATGAAGAACTAACAGAACTACAACAAGACAGAGACTACTTCAGACACAAATTTGAAATATCAAAAGACCCTGGTGATGAGTTCATATCCAAATGCATGACCAGGAAAACAAGAAATGAAGTCAGAAAGGCCAAAGCAAGATTCCTCCAAGACCAACTATACAAACATCGAAACAATGCCAAAAAATGCTGGCATGTACTCAAACAGATTGAACCAGAAAGCCAGACCAAAATTAGTAGCCTTTCCAATGAAGAATCTGGCAACGTAATACTGGATAACCTACTTCCTGAAGAAATCAATAATTATTTCATCGAGATAGGAGAAAGGCTAGCCAGTAAATTTAACCAAGGAACAGCCCAACAAAAATGTTACCAAGCCAAACTAAATAACCACAACTATGATCTCCAAGAAACATCATGTGATGAAATCCTAGACAGAACAAATCAAATATCATCCTATAAATCGTCTGGTATAAAAGACATCAGTACTGCCTTGATAAAGATGGCAATAACAACACTAATTAGGGAATTCACACATATGTACAACTTAATAATTAAAACAGGCATCTTCCCCGATGCATGGAAAGTAGCTACAGTCACCCCAATCCCCAAGACCAATAACCCAAGATACTGCAGTGAACTGCGACCAATTTCAATCCTCCCACTTCCAGGAAAAATTATTGAACAGATTATACATGACCAAGTTAAAGCATTCCTTGAATCATCCAACTATCTGACCTACCAGCAAAACGGATTTAGGAAAAACAAATCCACAACAGGGGCTCTGGCATCTCTACTGGATGAACTTTTGGGCAACATGGATAAAGGTGAACTAACAATCACTGTCTTCCTTGACTTCAAGAAGGCATTTGATACAATTGACCACGAGATCCTGATGCAGAAAGTAGTAAGAGCTGGATTAGGCAACAAAGCACATCAGTTCTTCACAAACTACCTCAAGAACAGGATGCAGTGCACAAAACTAAACAACAATGAGTCCACCACCCATAGGGTCAAGACCGGTGTGCCACAGGGCTCCACCCTAGGACCCCTGCTATTCCTAATCTTTATTAATGACCTACCACTAGTATCTGATAGAGCAACATTTACATTATTTGCTGATGATGCAGCACTCACAGTACACAATAGAGATATTATGGCAGCGGCAGCCCAGACAGACATGGTGTTAGATAAGGTGAATACATGGTGCTATGAAAATAAACTAACAGTAAATAGTGCCAAGACAGAGTATGTGATCTATGGGACGAAAATGAGAAAATCAAGAGCCCCTCAAATCCAACTACATATGGGTGGAACCTTACTTCGTGAAGTGGACTCCTACAAATACCTGGGCACAACTCTTGACTCCACTCTAAATGGGAATCGACAAATGGCGAGACTGAATCAAACGCTGGCACTAAAACTGACAACTTTTAGGAAATTAAGGAAATTCATATGTGAAAACACTGCACTACTCCTGTACAAGACTACAATATTGCCTGTTATGGATTACAATGACATCATATATGAGCTCTTAACAAAACAACAAAAGATCAAACTGCAAAGAATTCAGAACCGAGCACTGAGAACAGTTTACCAAGGCAAGACACTCAGTGTAGCTGAACTGCACAAGAAAGCAAAATTGGATACTCTCTCAGAACGAAGGGACCTACACCTGATGGCACTAATGCACAAACGCGCAAAAGACGAAAAATTCATTGACCGCACAAATAGAATAACAAGAAGAGGAGCCTCCACTCTGCTCAATGTACCACACCCTTCAACAAATAAATATATTGGAGCACCAATCTACAAAGGTAGTGTCATGTGGAATGACCTCCCTATCAGAGTCAGAGAAACGCAAACAATACTTGCCTTCAAAAATGCATATAGAGCCCACCTGGTTATTCAGGCCCTTAAATGACTACTGCAGTAATTACTAGCAAAGCCCTGAGCTGCTGCCACCCCGGATCCTCGCTTGCTCTCCGGTGGGTTTTCCCCCCGTACCACCCACCCCAATGGGCCCCCCTCCCCTGCCACCACCCTTAACCATCATGAACAAACCATCAACACACCGAACATCCTACACAACTATCAATCTGTTTAAACACATCGAACATTATATAAGACAGACAAAATGTCTTGTCAACTCTGAACTTAACTTGTTTTATAAGAGAAAAAATGTAACCCACAACGATTATTTGAGTTGCCCCGAGTATACACCTTCTACTCGGTGCTGCTCCTCATTTTCGCAAGATCTACAGTGACTGTTGCTGTACATTATACAGCAGGAGCCACTCCCTTAATTCTACAGGATCGGTGCTGTAACTAATACAGCGCTGATCAAACTTATTCTAATAGTAAGATGGCCGGAAGACCAGTGCCCCGGCACTGACAAATGTCATGTTCAGATGAATAAATACTTTACCAAAAAAAAAAAAAAAAAAAAAAATGCATGCGCTAAACTCAGGTAGATCTAAGAACAGCCAGATTATGCACTGGCTCTATGATATGTTCTGGCTAGCGGTCAAGATTAACTTTGACATCTCGTCAGTATACATTAAGAGCAGCGATAACACCATATGTGACAGCCTTTCCCGCCTAAACGAAAGGGACGCTAAGGCGCGCCTGGTGGAAGCCATAGGCCCAAGTTATATGTGCTGCAGCGATATCTTTCAATAATTCAACTCCTTCCAGATACGATGGCCCTTGAGAAGGACTGCAACACCCTGATGAGCCAACACCTGGCACCCTCCACAAGACTTTGTGCAAGTTCCAGGCTCCGCAAATATCTCACATTTTGCAGCTCCTATGGCCGTCAGCCCGCCCCATGTGACTCATGGCAGGTCTGCCTTTACATAACATGGCTAGCTAAATCAATGCGCTATGCCTCTATTCGGTCCTACCTAAGCTCGCTCAACTTACATCTTAAAGAGTCAGGCGGCCCGGCATTAAATTACGACGACTTTAATGTTCGTCGGTGTCTAGCGGGGGCGCGCCGATCACTGGCGGACTCACCGCGTCAGGCGGCCCCTCTGCTCCCCGCGCAGCTTTCAGCGATGCTATCACTCCTCTCAGATGCCCCGGGTCACATATCTTTCAAAGCCGCAATCTTAACTTCATTTAGGGGTCTGCTCACGAAAGCACACATTACACGCTCAGATGCGTCCTTACTGCGGGAAGATTTCACCTTCCACCCATGGGGGATGTCCATAAGGGTTAAGAAATCTAAAACGATCCAATTCGCAGAAAGGTCCCTAGACATCTCGATAGCCAGGGTGTCTCACCCGCTGCTGTGCGCGGTCGGGGCAGTGGAGCTCCACTTCGCCCAGCTCCGGCCCGGCCATAAGACCAGGCCTTTCGCACGCCCGGTCCATCAGGCTCTACGCCATTGGAATACTCAAACTATTCAGCAGTGCTTAAACACCTCTGCCTCCGCTCGGGCCTCAACCCCGACCTATTCTTAAGCCACTCACTCAGGAGGGGGGGGGGGTCACCTACCTCCTCATGGCAGGTAGCTCAATCCAGGAAATCAAGACACGGGGTGACTGGGCAAGTGACTGCGTTTACTTGTATCTACGTGTTCCCCTGCAGGAACGCATCGCTGACGATCTAAGGGTCGCCAACCTCCTGGCCTCGGTGGGCTCCCCTGCCTAGTCCTCCTCACCTCACCCATCCTCGTCTCGTTCATCCCAGCCTGTTACTCTTGTGTTGGGTTTCCTATTTGGGTTTTTTACCGCCAACTCAATCGCACTAATTGTCTTCTCTGTCTGTACCATTTTGTCTTCTTGCATTAGGTAGAACGTAAGAATTATTGGATAGTGATAAGCCCCTTATCGCCTGTAATAAGCTCTGTAGTGCTCCTCCTTCCCCCCCCCCCCTGGGGATGGGGGTAGGGGGGGGTGCCATCCATGCACCGCTCCACCCCCTGCACGGGGCCCGACACGCCACTCGCTGGGAAGTGTTTTTTTTTAATAAAGGAGTTGGGGTTTTTTACCGCCAACTCAATCGCACTAATTGTCTTCTCTGTCTGTACCATTTTGTCTTCTTGCATTAGGTAGAACGTAAGAATTATTATATATATATATATATATTTTTTACCTCGGTACTAAGCCTCAGGAGAAGGAAGCACATCTGGGTCCAACAATTAGCATAATCAACTCACGACGGGAGGATGTTCATTGAGTTGCTCTGGCAGTTTTTTATCTACTAGAACGTACTAATTGTAAGTTTGAGAATTCAGGATGGTACAGTTAAGTTATGATACTTTACTGCACCTTTTGATGAAGTTTTAGAACTTGCATGTTTATGTACATTACTTTTATTGGTGTTTAACGAGTTGTGAAACATCGATAGAACAAAGCGCCATGTTTTTTCTTTGTTCTACAAGCCGCCCGTTGCCGAATGGAGAGAGATGTGGTTGGAGCCACATTTCGTGAGGTTTCTTTTAAAGATTCCCCACATTGTATTTAGGCGTACCTCTGAGTTTCGTAGCATTTTCACCAACTTGTTGGCGTAGTAGACACAGGAGGGAGAAGTGTACAGAATAGAGAGTGTGGGAGGTTACCGGTACACTCGTCCCTACCCCTCGTTTGGTTTTGGTTTCGATACCATTATACCTCCGACATTCACACCTTCGCTTTGCTTATGCCTGTGTTGGAATGGTTTAAATATGTTCTCCAACACCACTAGATCCACATATATTGGTTGCTTAACCTGTTTGTGACATTTAGTCGGTTTGGTCGGCTTAGTAACTCTCTTTCGATTGTTACAGAGTTCCGATGGCCACGAAGTGGGGTAAACCCACACCTCCCGCTCGGGTGATGGATGATTATGACTCATCGCCAGTGGTGAATGTGCCGCCTACTCTGGAGCATGTCATGTCGGAGGAGGTCAGTGGGCCAGACGTGCCAGATGTGCCAGACATGGCCCCATCTGACCTAGAAGCCAGACTAACACGGATGCTGGAGACTAAGTTCCAGCAGCTGATTCTGGCCAGGCCTCGAGGGAGTTAAAAGGCAGTTCAGGAGTGTGACGACTCGGACTGGGGGGACATCTCAGGAGGAGAACAAATATGTCTTAAATGGGGAACACCACAAATAGATTTGTTTGCTTCACGAAACAACTAATAGATATCTAAATATGTGTCATGGCATCCACAGCCGAATGCTTGGCGAGTGGATGCATTCTCATTGGTTTGAGACACAAATCTTTATTATATTTTCCCACCCTTCAGCATTATCAGAAGAGTGGCCAGGAAGATCAGAATGGATCGCACACACACAATTCTGATTGTGCCCGAGTGGGACACACATCCATGGCTAGCGGCAGTGGCATTGGGAGCGAGAGATAGTCTCAGATTCCCAAGAGCACGCAGAAATTGACAACATCAAGGACTGCTAACAACTCATGGAGACGTGTCGACAACACCCCGTCTGGTATTCCTTTTTTGAATAAACATTTAGAGCAATTTGGCATGGAAAAAATTACCCAACGAAGGCTGGTCTCCCATGCCTGGAGGAAAGGAACAGTAAAATTATAAACTAGCTATTTAAAGAAGTGGGGACTTCATTGTCTACTTAAGAAAGTTAAGCCCTTAAGGCCTACAATAGCCCAGGTAGTGAGATTTCTGCGGATGTTAGAAGATGAAGGGTTAGGGTTTGGTGTGATTAATGCAGCGAGATGTGCATTATCTATTATCTTACCGAGAGTAGATGGACAGACGATTGGTAAGCACCAGGTCATACACTGGTTCCTAAGGTCGGTTTATGAAAGGAATCCGCCAAAACCAAAATATAATCGATTTTGGGATGTATCGATAGTTTTAAGTTGTTTAAGTCTTGGCCTAGTAATAATCATTTAGGCATAAAAGAACTAGGATTTAAATTAGCAGTTCGATTACTGCTGATTACAGGTCATAGAGGACAGACCATTGTAGCTTTGTCTCTAGATGGACTGGAGATTGAATGAAAAGAAGCGTCGTTTGATTTAGAACAGTTATTAAAATCAAACCGCACAGGAGAACCACTGTCCACAGTACATGCGAGTAGTTTCCCGGATGATCGACAACTTTGTGTAGTGTCAGCCATCATCATCATGATCATGCTGTCGGTTGCGATGCGACAAAGACTGCTTTCATTACTTGACTGCCGCTCTCCAATTAGCTCTCTGCTGTGAGAGTTGCGTCCATGTGTCAGCCATACAGGCTTATATATCCAAGACAAAAGGAATACAAAATTCAAGACAGCTTTTGGTTAGCTTTAATAAACCACACAAGGCGATCTTGAGAGATACACTCGCAAGATGGACCATTAAAGTGCTTAAGGTCGCACAGGTCAATACTGGACGATACGATTCTCATTCACACAAGAGGAGCTATGGTCTTGAAGGCACGACAGCTAGGGATCTCAGTTAAGAGAATCCTAGCACATGCAGGCTGGAAGACGGCTAGATCGTTTGCAAAATATTACAACAAACAACTAGAGAGGTCAAGCGGCCTAGCGACACGCTTGCTCACCAATTAACGTGACAGGTGAGAAGAAAATAAGTATATTTGGTTTGATACTAATGCATACTAAATTGAAATGGATTAAGGATAAAAATGAAGTTATGTAAAAGTCTCCCTCGGCTACGAGTAGCCTGAGGCTTAGTATCGAGGTAAAATAGTATAGTTATACAAATCTTGCCTCGGATAGTTGTGGGCTAGGGCCCGCCCACCCAACCCTCCCACCACTATTATGTTTGCTTGTGCCAAGACGAAAACATTGAAGTATCCATAGAAGTTTAAGATCATTTTTATCCTGAATAAGTAGGTAAAGATTGCTGGACCCGGATGTGCTTCCTTCTCCCTAGCCAATGACTATCCAAGGCTTGTACATCGGGAAAACAACAGTTATCCATCATCTGTACCCAGGTAAGATTTGTATAACTATACTATATATATATATCCATGTGCACAGTATGTATGTATATATCTATATATATATATATATATATGTTTCTATGTCTCTGTCTCTATATCTCTCTATATATCTATGTATCTCTATGTACCTCTATGTATCTCTATGTATCTGTGTATATATGTATCTATGTATCTACATATCTATATGTGCTCTATAATCTAATACGGGAATATAAACAAGGACACTACCAAACCCCAGATCCCTTCTCTATTTGTATTTTATTATCTGATATGTACTACCACAGGGGTTAGTTACTATTTTGGCCACATAGGCGCCACCAGTGAGTGGTTCCTGGCCACCCTGATTCCAGCTGTGTCTGGTCACTATACAGCCGCCAGACCTGCGCTGACGGTCAGATTTTAAGTTGTTCATGTATATATTTGTTGCTGTGTTGTTATTGTTTTGTGTCCTAGCAACATCTAAGATCATATAAGGACAGGTACCGAGTTGTGACAGTGCACACTCAGGGCAACTTTATAGTGCTGCCCCACTAGGAGACCAGGCTGCCACCACCATGACCTGATTTCCCACACAGTCACATTATCCTGATGCCGTGCTAACCAGTCCTTTCCCTACCATATTAATGCCGAACACCAGGCTAGGTAGTGACTAGTATAAATTGTTAAGTCATTGGTTTGACTCGACCAGAGTTCAAAGCCGTAGGATCGAATCTCATGATCTACCAAAACGGGAAACGGATATGTACATATGTACATATATATATATGTTGTGGGGGTGATGAAAATGGGAAATATTGTGCCTAGAGCGGGACTCAAACCCACATCTCTTTGCATTCCGGGCTAGTGTGCAAACCATTACACCACCTACGCTCCCTTATATCACCAAACTACCAATGCCTACCTGTCTATGCGGCTCCTTGCCTGAGAGGTCAGTGCAGACCACTACATATATATATGTAGATATATAGTAGTCGGGTGAAGAGCCACCTGGAGGGCAGGAGAGGAATTAGGGGAGCTGATTGGAAGCAAACCTTCCGCTCTCCAGGTCTCATCCCAGTCTCCAGTAACCCAAACTACAAAGGGACATATCAAAGGAGGTTACGAGAAGCAGTAGTAGAAGACAATAACATATAATAATAAGCAGGGTAGTTACATACATGAATAATATCTTCATACATAGTGTATACCTCACAGAGATATAGGCCTATATATGTATGTACATATATACCTACATATATATAGACATATGTATATATATTTACACATATGTACATATATATATGCACTCATATATATAGATATATATATATTATATATATATATGCTGCGGAATACATAGCAACAAATGGAAGCTTCACGCCTATGATGGGATTCAAACCCAGATTTATGCCATTCCAGGGAGAGTGTCCTAACCATTACCCCATCTCAGGTCCCTTATGCAACCACCTACACACACCTACCTGTGTATGTACCATTCAACCTGGGGTGGTGAGTGTAACTGACAACACTCATTCCTTCCTGGTATTAAGTCAATTGCAACTACAACTATCCCGGTAGCGCATTTCCATTACAATGCACACTGTGGGTTCAACACCATGTGGTAATCAGCATCTACACACTCCTGGTCACAGCACCAGTGTCATGGAGAGGTGTTGCAACAAATGGGTGCATCGTGACTCGACCTGAAATCGAACCCCTATTTCTGCCGTGAAACACCCTAACAATTAGACTATTTACGAAGCACTCTATTACTTAGACTAAGTAAGAAGCACCCTACTAATTGAAAGAACAGCAAGACCGACTGACTCTAAGTTGGGATTTATTTATTGTCTTCTTGATTTTTGTCACATATCAGAGTTCAATCAAATGATTTCAAGGACTACAGAACTTGACCCCACAATATAACAGTATGGGTGGGTGGGATGGTTCAAAACCCAAGGCTTAGAGAGATGATGACCGAACGGCAGTCAAAACTAAAGTGAATCAGCCCAAGCGGCGACGGCGTTAATGTTAACTTCTTAAGCTAGGAGGCGCTGTGGCCAGTGTCTGGGTTTGATCTATAAATAGCGTTCTTGATGCTTTGTATCCATTTGGTGAGACGTCGGTCTGCGTATTCAATTACCCATGTTCTTGCAACATGTACAATTGAAAGAACAGCAAGACCGACTGACTCTAAGTTGGGATTTATTTATTGTCTTCTTGATTTTTGTCACATATCAGAGTTCAATCAAATGATTTCAAGGACTACAGAACTTGACCAAAGTTTTTAGCTAGAGTTCTGGGGGCCGAAGAAATTGAATGTTTTGGCACATAGGTGTGAACCACCTCAGAGGTCCAATGACCTAGGTCCTTAATATCTTGCAGCGACGAGCCTAGTGAGGCACATGCCTGTGCCCCACCTCGACGGAGACTGTGGAGAGTTATGGCACCAGGTGCCGGGTGGCCCTGCGTGGCCAGAGCCAACCTGAGCGTATTGAGTAGCGCTCGCGGTCGCAGCGGTAGTGCATCGGTGGTGATGAATGCCGGCCCTTCGAGGCATGGTTGTGTCCTAGACACGTAGTTTGTCCAAGCCCGGACCGGGCAGTAGATGGATTTCATGATTTCCGGCACCGTAATATTACGCGGTGGGTCAGAGTGGTGGAGAGTTTTCGACGATCTGACGTGTACGTTGAGGCCAAGCGGGGTCAGAGTTATGTCACGTGCTCGTAGAGCATGACCTGGGTCAGTAGCTGATGGCGAGAGGAGCAGATTACTTTGGCGGAGTAGAGTGAAATACCCCACCAGTAACGCAGCCTTTAGTACCGGACCATTTTCCCCAATTGTATCATAGAACCGAACAGCCTTCCTTATGTCAGAGGGGGTCAGTGGTGGTGCCTGAGCTGGCACATGTGTTGATTCACGGTGGATTCCGCGCTTAACCAATCCCACAAGGTATGTGTCGAACACCGTTGTAGTGACTCCCAGCGCCTGCAGCCAAGTGCGAGCACCACTGAGAAAGTTCATTACAGTGCCTGGTGTCCTAGTGTCGTGCAGATGGAGAAGGTAAGACATGACATCGTATTGCGATGGGTTCATGGGGTCACCCCCCGCATTATTCATATAGCGGAGGTATTCGGTGACCTGCACTGTTTTATTCCTCCAGGTTCCGGGAGCCAGTCCGGCCGACATGATGGTAAGTAGGCGACGGTGGTGTTGTTGAGAGTAACCTATGGAGAGAGAGGCAAAGTGTTAGAATCGAATCATTGGTTACTCAGAAGGTCGGGGTGAGGGCATCATCATGGCTGACACTAACGGGGCTCAATTTTAGCTGAGCTGTCATTTTTCTAGCAACCACCTCTGCCGCTGGGTCAAAGCAGCAGCGGCTGAGTGCGTCCGCGAGCACGAGGTCCTTGCCTGGTTTGTGCCGTATTACGACCTCAGTGCTGAACTTTGCTGCAAACAGCCAGATCTGGCGCGCACATGCACAGATCACCGGATCCCGGCCGGATCCGGTGCTAAGGACCTGTTGTGATGTTGCGTTATCTGTGTTTATGATTATGGTGAAGCTGTGTGGTTCTAGCGGAGCCAAATTCTTTAGTGCTACCACCAGGTTAATCGCTTCGAGCCTGGCGATGCAGTGGTTTTTAGCGACGAGAGCCCTTGAATATCTAGCCGCGTAGTAGTGTGTGGGTGAGTGCGCGCCCCCTGCTTTGAGCGAGGAATCGCACTCAATGACCCAGTTTGTGCGTTCTTTAGTCGGGAGCAAGACTATTCCGTTAGCCTGCGCAGCATAGTCTGTGAACCATGATACATCCAATGTTAGGTCGTCCGGGACGGGGTGCTTCCCCCTATATGGCGCTGCCCTTAGAGCCGCCATTATCCGGGACATGAACCTTTTTGCTGGTCGGATACATTTCGCTATGTGTTGGAGTTTTCCTACAAGCCTCTGGAGGTCCCGGCGTGATGCTAGCTTTCTGTCCTTCCATGTGCGGCATTCAGTTATTACCTGCTGGAGTTTCCCGTCCGCGATTTTTACAGTCATGTCGGTGGTGGAGATGGTGAATCCTAACCACTCGACCTCGTTAGCAGGTGGGCTGCACTTGTTGAGTGCCAAGTCGAGGCCAAGGTATTTAGTAAGTCGCAGCAAATCTGAATATGCCTCTTCAGCCTTCCCTTTTGTCTTGGCGGCCCCGACAAAATCGTCGAGGTAGCACAGCGCATGGTGTCCTCGTTTCCTCAGTAGATATACGACGGCATTGGTTGTGCGCGCACATGCGATTGATGATGTGCGGCACCCAAATGGGGGGGCAATGTCTATGTAGAAATGCCCATTTAGGGTTATGCCGAGTAATGGTGTAGAAAGTGGACATGTCCTAAGCTGCCTGTACGCCCTAGCAAGGTCAGCGCACCATATAAATGCACCCCGGCCCAGACGTGTCACCTCATCTGCGAGATCCAGGATGCTTGGGAGGGTGTAAGTCGCCGCCTGTCCCTGGTATTGCGCTTTCCTGATGCCGGCGTTTACGCTCATTCCACCCGGGTAGCTGAGGTCAACTATGATCCTTTTATTTTCAGAGTTTTGTTTGGCACGGGTCATGAGTGGGCTGACCTGAGTCCATGGTGTGAAGGGGCAGTCAGTGAAAGGCCCAAGCATCGCTCCATGTCCGATTTCGGTGTCTATGTAGCTTGCAATGTGAGCGACATTTTCAGGATCCGTGTGATGGTTTGCTCTGGAGGAGATGGGAGGTTTATCCGCGGTGTAGTCAATTGGCCACCCAAATTCCAGAAAATCAGGCAGCTGTTTGTCGTGGTAGTCTACTAGCAAAGCCCTCCAAGCCTTTATTTTTAGTCCAGAAGGTACAGGCACACGTTGTCCGATGTAATTTGGTATAGCCGAGAGCCTAACCTGGATGTAGAGTGCCATGTACTCCCGGTGGTTGAGCCAGAGCCTCTCGTCCGCGAAAGGCCATATATTATTTAGGGTGTGCCTGTATGTAGCCGGTGTATGTGGTGGGTTGTAGTGTTGAATTTGGTCCGCAGAAACCATGTCCAGAATCTGATCAATTCCGTCAGTATCAACATGTTCTTCTATTAATAGTCTATCGGGCGGCCTATCGTCACATCGCGGTGGGCTACCGTGAAATAGGCGTCTGACTTTATCATAATAGTCACGTGGGACCTCGCCTTTGCCTTCAGCCGTTATGCTTGACTTAATTGTTTGTTCGGCATTTACTTGATTATTTTCAATGTGTCGGGTTGTTACTGTCACGTTTCTTGCTGCACGCGGGGACGGCTCGGGGTCAGCACGTGTACTTTCCCCGACGTTGTTTTGACGCTCATCTGCGCCTGGCTGATTGTAGCCAGCTCCGCCGCCACTGTCTAGACAGTCCCCCGAACCGATACAATGTCTGTCTCCTTTCGTCACGAGGTCATCTGCACCGGCCACGACATTTCCCACGCTGTCGCCGCCAGCAGCACCGATGTGCACCGCGTTCAGGTCACCGGCGATAATGCACTCGTCTACATCAAGCGTGGGACTTGCGTCGTCTGCTGGCCCAGTCCCCAGGTCATTTAGTGTATTCGTCCTGGCTGCCTGACAGCGGTTGTTTGTAATTGATAGGTTATTTGACACGTTAGCGTTCACCGTTGGTGCAAATATTTGGCGTTTCTGGGTTGGTTGAAGCTCGGGATCCCTTTTTCGCTTATTTTTTCGCGTATTTGCAATCATTTCCGTCCCAATGGCATCTTCGAGATTGTCGTGTAGACTGTTGGTGTAGTCTATTATTTTTACATCCGCGCTGCCTTCTACTGTTTGCAAGTTGAACTGTGCGGGGTCAGTGCAACCGCTGCCTAAAAATCCTTTTTATCTCTTGTCGGTCCGTTTACTTTATCAAAGAAACGCTTTTTGTTAAAGCATACCTTCTCCTGGTGTGCGTTGGCGCGTTTGTACTTGTTAGCACACCAGGCGCATAAATGCGCTTTCCTGTCGGGCTGCAGTCCGTGGGATGTTGAGAATCCACAGTCCTCTCCCCAATTCCACTGACTGCATGGTTTTCCGTCAACATCCTTGTCATATGTTGGTCGTGCGTTTTCTGTGGCTTTACCATCCGAGCTCCCAGCCGCTGCCGCTGTCGCCGTTCCGTCGTTTCGTCGTGTATTTCGCCCTCCTAGTTTCGATCTGTCCGTCCTATTCCCGATCGCGCAGATGTCGCGTTGCACGTCTTTGATGGCGTATGCGTCGTTCCAGCCTCCAGGAAGCCGCCCATCTGAGATCATAATAAAGATTGTCTCCGACCATTGGCGGCATGTATGCCAGTCCCAGTTTCCTGCCATCACTGCGAGCTGGTAGGTATGTTCGCTGACATGCTCTGACCATCCCACCGGGAGCTTCTTATCCTTGACCATGCGATAGAGCGCCGCAAAGTATTCATGCCATGATGCCTCCTCCAACCCGATCCTCTCGTTCCGACTTCCCCTTATCACGTATCTGTGAGGGGCTAAGATGTTCGTACCTTTGCGTTTTCCTAGTGCCGATCCAGCCGCAACGAGGAGCTCATTTACCGCGTCATTTCGTGCGTCATCGTTGCTATCCAAGTAAAGGGATGGGCCTGGGTTGAGCTGGTAACGCCTGTCGTTATGCTCGTAGTCATGATGGCGGTCAGATCTATGGTAGGATACCTCACTGCCTGACCTTCTCCTCTCGTCGTACGCCCGTTCGTCATAATGCCCTCCCGAGTGGCGGGGTGATGGTGAACTTGTGTGCCTATAGGTACGTGGCCGATGAATCCCTGCACCGTCCGGGGTGCCTTTAGCTGGGATGGTCGTGCGTAGCGTAGTCTGGTTTTTGTTGCGTGTCGGTGTGCGAGATCTAGACCTCTGACGCCTGTCAACCTTGTCCGTTATTTCAGTGATCCGGGCGTTGAAACCTTCCGATAAATCAGAGATCTGTTTCTGTATCCCCGCCAGAGCAATTGCTAGAGAAACCTGGGTGTCCTCCTTTGCACTCGTTGTCGGTGTCCCTGGGACAGGCTCCGCGCTATGGTTCCTCCCCCCGCGCCGTTCCATGTTACAGCTTGAACGGGGTTCGACATCCTCAGAACTAGTGTTATTAACTACTGACCTGGGCCGTCCTCGTCCTCTTTTCTTTTGCTTCTTTGGTGGTGTTGTGTGAGAGGAGTTATGGCCTCGGGTGGCTCTAGTAGAATCTGGCTTGGTTGACGGCATGTTGCACGCTGTCCTTAAGCAAGTCAAAACCCAAGGCTTAGAGAGATGATGACCGAACGGCAGTCAAAACTAAAGTGAATCAGCCCAAGCGGCGACGGCGTTAATGTTAACTTCTTAAGCTAGGAGGCGCTGTGGCCAGTGTCTGGGTTTGATCTATAAATAGCGTTCTTGATGCTTTGTATCCATTTGGTGAGACGTCGGTCTGCGTATTCAATTACCCATGTTCTTGCAACATGTACAATTAGACTATCTAAGAAGCACCCAAACAATTTGACTATCTAAGAAGCACCCTACCAATTAGACTAGCTAAAGCCGTGTTTACACGGGCGAGTTCAGTCGCTTCATATTAATCGTCCTTGCCTAGTTCGCCTCACATTCGCCGTGTAAACGCGACTCTGAGGCGGATTAGGGCTGATTCGCTTCATATGATTCACTTTATGTACACCACCTCGTGAGGTGGTTTATATGAAGCGAACTAGCTTAAGCACTGGTTTGTATGGACTTGCTCATGCGCAGATATCGATTTCCGCCTTAAACCGCTCCGTGTGTAGACGCGACACTAAATCGATTCATATAAATCGATTTGCCTAATTTGCTTCACAATTGCCCGTGTAAACACGGCTAATGAAGCGCCCTTCCAATGGGGACCTTTCATTAGCCGTTTCTCTCATTATACACTTGGTGGCAGCACCCTTTCCCGGTCCAAGTCGGCCATCATGGTTGGATAGAAGGGTGTAGGTGTGTGTGTGTGCTCGTGGTGTAGGTTTGTGGTGATGGTGGTGGTGTGTGTGTGTGGGGGGGAGGTATGTGTGTGGTGGGGGTGTAGGTGTGTGGTGGGTGTGTGTGGTGGGGGTGAAGGTGAGTGGTGGGGTGTAGGTGTGTGGTGGGGGTGTAGGTGTTTGGTGGGGGGTTAGGGATGTGGTGGGGGTGTAGGTGTGTGGTGGGGGTGTGTGGTGGGTGTGTGTGGTGGGAGGTGTGTGGGTGAGGTGTGTGGTGGGGGTGTAGGTGTGTGTGGTTGAGGTGTATATGTGTGTGGTGTGGGTGTAGGTGTGTGGTGAGGGTGTAGGTGTGTGTGTGGTGAGGGTGTAGGCGTGTGTGGTGTAGGTGTGGTGTGTGTGGTGGGGGTGTAGGTGTGTGTTGGGGGTATAGGTGTGTGGTGGTGGTGTAAGTGTGTGGTTGGCGTTTAGTTGTGTGGTGGGGGTGGAAGGGGTATTGGGGATATAGCTGTGTGTTGTGGGGTATAGGGGGTAAAGGTGTGTGTAGTAGGGGTTTAGGGCTGTGGTGGGGGTGTAGGTGTGTAGTGGGGGTTTAGGTATGGTAAAGATTGTGAGGTGCCGCTCTGCAAGACACCCCTATACCTCCACCGCAAACCACCTACACTCCCACCACACACACTGGCAACCCCCACAACACACACACCTACATCCCCACCACATCCCTAATCCCCCACCACAAACCATCCACCCCACCACACACATACACCCCACCACACCCACCCCACCATACCCACTCACCACACACCCCTACCACACACCCCTACATCCCGATACCACCCCACCACACACACCAAAATCCTCACCACGACACACCCACCACACAAGCATATGCCCCCATCACCCACCCACCATACACACCTACACGCCATCTACACTCACCACGCTGTACCCACGCAGCACACACCCCTACACCCCCACCACACACCCACCATACACATTTACACCCCAACCACACCCACCCCACCATACACACTCGCCACACACCAAAGCATACACAGACCGGCCTGGTGTGCCATCTGACGAGAGAGTCATGCAAACTGAAAAGTCCCCATTACACTATCTAAGAAGCACCCACACAATTACACTATCTAAGAAGCACCCACACAATTACACTATCTAAGAAGCACCCACACAATTACACTATCTAAGAAGCACCCTTCCAATTAGACGAATTAAGAAGCACCCACACAATTACACTATATAAGAAGCACCCTAACAATTACACTATCTAAGAAGCACCCACACAATTACACTATCTAAGAAGCACCCACACAATTACACTATCTAAGAAGCACCCTAACAATTGCACTATCTAAGAAGCACCCACACAATTAGACTATCTAAGAAGTACCGTTCCAATTAGACTATCTAAGAAGCACCCACACAATTACACTATCTAAGAAGCACCCACACAATTACACTATCTAAGAAGCACCCTAACAATTAGGCTATCTAAGAAGCACCCTAACAATTACACTATCTAAGAAGCACCCTAACAATTACACTATCTAAGAAGCACCCTAACAATTACACTATCTAAGAAGCATTCTAACAATTAGAATATCTAAGAAGCACCCTTCAAATTAGACTCTCTAAGAAGCACCCTACCACTTAGACTACCTAGGCTGCCTGATGCAACCAACCGACCCACACAGACATGCATACGTGGTCGTTCACCTTTGGAGGTCTGTTCAGCTAACTGCACACATATACATTTGGATATCTAATACCGAAGATATATTTGAGGAGTTTAGGCGCAAAACTGCATAAACAGCAATCCACAAATTTAGATATACATTGGAGTCAAACCTTCAAAACTTTCATTGTATTACATTCCTATTTCATTTATTCACCGCTTCATGGCCGTTTCATCACAAGAAAAGTGGAATTAGTAAGAATTAAAATTAACCTCAGGTAAAAATCCCTGATTTTAATTCAATTTTTGATCGGTTTTTGATGGGGGTTTTGCACCTGAACTCTTCATAGTAATATTTGTATGATATGCGACAAAGGAGGAATGAGGAGTCAGGGGTGGAGAAACACAGCAATTTATTCATGAAGTGCGAGACAAAGCAATGACAATAGGATAATGACATGAGAACAGGACAATACTGTGTAGAATAAGAAAATCGGAAGGAAGGACTCGGAAGGAGCCTAGGGTAAATAAAGTCAGTGAGGGTGGAGTCATGCCTCAGGACGAATTGTGAGATCTAACTGACTATGCCAATAATACTTAGTAACAGGGTTTATTCATGATTGATAGTTCAGGTTGCCGTTTAAAACACATGACCACATAAATCATACACAGTGTATAGAACTATAGTTATTCACAATAATTTGCATGCATACTTCTCATGAACAACTACACGGGAACAGTTTATACCTTTCAGAATTAAACCATTTTAGTGTTTATTTTGATCGATGCACAGGACTTGCCATCAGAAACCAAACCGTCGTTGGGCGTAGCCAGATTCGCTCTCACCGGGTGTTCCCATTCAAGTTGCATGGTCCGATGGCGTTTGAAGCTTTATTTCATTTTAAAAATAAATATATCAAATTGATCGTTATAACCTACTAATCATTAGTCCTGAGTAATTTTGATGAAGAATGTCTAATTTTGAATCAATTTGAGCTGAAAGAACCAACAATACTTTTGACAAGCTTTCCAAAAGTCCTCTAGCTATGACGTGTATTGACATCTCGTGATGACCACGTGATGTAGGATGACCTAATGGGGGACATCCGGGGTAGTTCATTTGTTGACACTAGATGGCGCATCGGTACCAGTGGTCCTAAACGGCCATTGACAATGCACTGAGTTCGCCGGTACGCGTAGTGCAATACGTATATTTTATTCAAAATTAATAGAAATACAGAACCCTAACCTTAGAAATTTAATATAATCTATTCGTTGTATGTTTTCTATATGTATACCAAGCGGTTTGTCTCTAGGTCTTGTGGTTTTAGAGATATTTGACTTCTTCTGTATGAAGATTGCTCACGGCCATTGACAATGCACTGAGTTCGGCGGTACGCCCAGTGCAAAACGTTTACTTTATTCAAAATTAATAGAAATACAGAACCCTAACCTTAGAAATTTAATATAATGTATTCGTTGTATGTTTTCTATATGTATACCAAGCGGTTTGTCTCTAGGTCTTGTGGTTTTAGAGATATTTGACTTCTTCTGTATGAAGATTGCTCACGGCCATTGACAATGCACTGAGTTCGGCGGTACGCCCAGTGCAAAACGTTTATTTTATTCAAAATTAATAGAAATACAGAACCCTAACCTTAGAAATTTAAGATAATGTATTCGTTGTATGTTTTCTATATGTATACCAAGTGGTTTGTGTCTAGGTCATGTGGTTTTAGAGATATTTGACTTCTTCTGTATGAAGATTGCTCATAGCCATTGGGTTTGCAGTGTGACAGTGTGCCGAATAGGCCCACTGGTTCAGTGGCGATGCGAACGGCAGGAATTTGAACTAAAAAGTCGGAGGTCCCCCATTCAAATGTAGCCTGGAATCCTGGTATTTTCCACTGATAGCTAATGAGGCCAGGAGATTGATCTAATTGGTTAATGGTGTTCTTCCTTTTATGGCTGTGGCAAAGTAAGTATCCAAGGGGATGGGGTAATACATTCACTGATTATACTGTATTTGCTGTCACAAATCCTTAGCTAATGCACCAGTATCTAAGTTGGATATATAGAATACAATCTTGATAGGTGTCTTGGTCTTGACAAAAATATATTTCATCGGACCATGCAACTTTAAGCAAACCTTAAAGCTGCATGGTCCGATGGAAACTTCAAATTTTCAAAACCAATACACTTATCTAGATTTGATTCTAACTATCTAATACCCCTGTCACACTACGACGTAACGAGCCAACGTAAGCCTGACGTGGTGATTTTTCATCATTACATTGATGTACGTTGGATTATGTTATGATGACATCAGAATGACTTTAGACTGACGTCAAGCTAAGTCACGTTACGTCGTGTCACGTCGGCGTGCGTCAAAGTTTTGAACCTGTTCAAAACTTTCGACGTAACTAGAATGTAAGGGTTTACGTTCGCCGTACGTTCTGTACACCTTCAGCGAACGTCAATGAAACGCTGGTCACTACGTTGCACTACATTGCATTACGTTGCATTACGTTGACCCACATTAAAGGTGGCGGGAATGTGCAGTCCGCGTCGTGAAAACGTCGGGAAAACGGACGCCTAACGGACGTCCAACGTACATTTACCGTTTTGCCACCGTTTCATGACATAAGTAACGTAAGGTAACGTAAAACAACGTAGTTCTGGCAATGGAATAACGTACATAACGTTCCCTGAGCGTAATTACGTTGTCCTCTCTCGTTGAATGATGCTATCACTATGCTTTACCGCCTTTACTCTCTCATCCACTACGCTGCATCCACATTCAACTTGTGCCCAAATTTACATACTACGCCGAGAAGTTCAACGTTTGTCACGTTCTCGCTACGTTGATGTCGTTACGTCATAGTGTGACAGGGCCATAACTCAGCTACTGGTGCAGTTATTAAACAGTTGTCGTGACATAGAAGGGCATACTGTGTCAATTTAATAGAACCTGTTTCTGCAAAAGCCTTGTTTTGATGTGTTTACAGGACATGGCATTGCAATCAAAGAATACTGTAATTTCACTGAATATCGAATCTTTATATCTAATAGTTACAGTGAGGTTCCAGCACCCTTTAGATACAGGAAAAGACAGTGGTGGCGCCACTGGTCGCACAGGAGAGGTACGGGAATATGGCCATAGTAACAACGGTACAGAAATAATATCAGAATAATACAGAATAATGTCACAATAGCAATGAGTCGTTCCCTTCCGTGCCTTTATACTCGCATAACACTGTAAACATATACGAATTTTCGGTTCGGATTTATATATTGGCAGAGAGCATTACTATTTTCGGGCTACAGAGTGGGGACCAAGGTTATGTAACAGAGAAGCAATGGGTGCTCCACTCACTGCGTGACATAAGCGACTATGTGGAAAATATGATAACACATGAGATTATGACGTGTTGTTCCTATGTAAGAGACAGTTAATGTTTAGTGAAATGTTCCTCTATGCACCAGCAAGAGTGCAAGTGGAGGAGAAGGACATCTTTAGTATATGTTTATTGTAACTGTCTGCAACTACCTGTTACCACAGGGCTGATGGGCAAGCACACCGAGCCACCCTGCATACATTATGGACACCACCTGCAGCTCGGGTTGAGTGACTGCACCCCTATTAGGGCGTCGCCCGCAGGTTGTAGAGGGTGTCTGATTGGCTGGTTGTGGGAGGCCCAGTCACCTGCACGCCTTGCACCTGAGATACAGACCTCACTCTGATATATATTATTCTTGATTCACTTCTGGAGATACATCCTTGAGGGAGACTCTGAGCTAGGCACTCTAGCAGGCGACACTCTTCTCTTGTCCAGGAACCTAGACACTCTGTCTGAGGCTCCACTTTCTATACACAAAGTAGCAGCAGCTATTCGACAAGCACTGAGCTGTGTGCAACAACCATGGGACTCCGGTTCAATGGGCTGTAGGCACTGATTCTTCTACACACTAACAAGAGTAATGAGGATCTGTGTGGACAGTAGGTACGGAGTGAGGGTGATAGGTTGCTAGAAGGTGAACAGGAGTTTTTTATTTTTTTTTTATTTTTTATTTTTATTGAGGCTGTATTTATACTGTCCATAGCATATAAGCCTGGGTATTCAGGCTTGTTTTCAATGCTGGCCAGCTGTAGTGTTGGTGTTGTCTTATCACACAGTAGCTGCTGATAAGGTATTTGATTGCCTGTATTTCAGTAGCAGATAGATAGTTGGTTGGTCTGGTTAGTACTATAGTAGTCTATGTTAATTTTTTTGGATTTTCTTGGCATATATGTGCTTTATTTTTTCTACTCTTATTTCTAGACTAGCCTACTCCTATTTACATATCATAGGCTTGTACGCAGCTGTGAGGTGTGTTATCTGGGTGCTTTTGGTATGGTTACCTTCCATTGGGCGTCTCGCTGGTGGGCCGTGACATGTATCACCTGCCCCTTTGCGGTGCAGCTTAGTTGGGGGTTCCTAGCCTTATTTTGCACAGATATTTTTTGTATGTTTTTAGGTCAGGAATTTGTCGTTCCTTTACTGTTTGGGCATTCCACACCTTGGCAGCCATTTCTAGCGTGCTTCTCTCGTGAGCTTTTATTTGGCTTCTGGTCTGCTTTAGTAGTGGCGCATTATTTGCTCTAGTTGCCCTTTGTGGTTTTGTTAGGAGTTTATTGTCTTGACTATAGCTGTATGCTAATGTTTTCAGATGAATTATTCTCCTATTTTCTAGCAATTTTACTTTGGTTCTTTTGTGTATGTCATAGGTGGGGTGCAGCTTGTCTACTCTGAGGCAGATTTTCAGGGCTCTGTTCTGTAGTGTTTGCAGTTTTTTTAGAAGTTCTTTCTTTGCACCCATGTAGTTTACATCTCCATAGTCAAAATAGGGTAGCACCATGCCCTTGAAGATTTTTATTGACATTTCTTGTGTCATGTAGTCTCTTAGCTTTGCAAATAGCCACAGTTTGTGGTTTACCTTTTGGACAATTTTGTTTATACATAGGTTGTAGTTTAGTTGGCTGTCCAACTCAAGGCCTAGGTATTTGTAATGGTCTACATTTTCTAGTGTTTGGCTTCCTAGCTTACAGTGTAGTTTTCTTTCTGGCATTTGTTTATGCGAGAAGAGAACTGTTTTTGACTTGCTTGTGTTGATGGTTATTTTGTTGGACTCACACCACTCATCCAGTTTTAGTAGGAGCTTGTTTAGTTTAGTTATTACCTCCTCTTCTGTGGTGCCGTTTGCATATATGACTGTGTCATCTGCATATAGTTGGAGGCATTCGGTTTGTAACCATTTTTCAAGATCGTTTATGTAGATTATAAAGAGCAGTGGCCCTAGCACTGACCCTTGGGGTACACCACATGTGACAGGTTGGTTGTCTGATAGTGTATTGTTTATTTTTGTTCTCTGTTGCCTGTCTTTCAGGTAGCATTTTATCCAGTCCATAGTGTTGGATTTTATGCCCATGGATTCTAGTTTTTCCAATAGTATGTTATGGTCTACTGTATCGAATGCTTTGCTGAAGTCAATGAAGGCTGCTCCAACTAATTGTTTTTGGTTCATTGACGCCAATATGTCATTTGTTAGGTTAGCTATTGTTTTAGATGTGGAGTGCAGTTTCCTGAAACCTCCTTGTCTTTCGCTTAGTATATTGTTTTTTTCCAGGTGTTCATTTATGTGTCTATGTAGCACTTTTTCAATGAGCTTGCCTGGGGTTTGAAGAATCGATATTGGCCTGTAGTTTCCCATGTTTTGTTTGTCTCCACTTTTGTGGATAGGGGTAATGGTTGCCATTTTCCAGGCTGAGATAAAATGCCCCTGTTCAAAGGAGATGTTGAATAGGTCGACTATAGTGGCTGGGATGGCTTGGAGTGCCTCTTTCAGCATTTTGGTTGGTATTTCGTCTATTCCACTTGGTTTATTTGTGTCTATGTCATTTATTAGTTTTTTTACTTCTATTATATCTGTTTTGCAGGTGGGGATTTCATTCAGGAGTTGATGCGAATAAAGCACAACTTCTTCACTGTCAATCTTGCATGACTTGTTTTCCCTTTCTTCCTTATGAGTTTGGTTGAGAGGGGCATCAGGTGGGAACTGACAGACAGTTGTCAGAACACACCTGGGGAAGAGTAAGTGGTATCCTGGGGCTCTGACGACCGAGACTCAATATATTACAACACGTTATACATCACATACCAGTTTGAACGCATACATATGCAATTTAGTGCACAGATGTTGTATTGTATTTAGGGTAGGGCAGAATACTGTAGTTTCACTGAATATCCAATCGTGTATATATAGACATATATGTATGTCTATATATAACAATTTAAGTGCATGCAGGTGGCATGTAGTGCACATGTATGCAGATGTTGGACTGTGTTCAATGTAGGGTAAATTCACTGAATATCGAATCTTGTATATAAATGTGATATATAATTAATGATATGAGTATAAAGAGGCGGAGATGCAATTGTCATATATTTCATATGTATTGTGAATGCTATTTATTATCTGCTTATGGTGTGGATTGTACTATTTGCTGCGGGCCGTTCCCCACGATGCGAGGCTGGCACCCTCACTGCCTAGGTCACAGGCCATTCTGAATTCTCTAGTGTCACATGAGCTCCAAATTTTAAACTTCTTTCAATCTTTCCCTTCTATGCTATAGCCAATATAATACATATTTATATATGTCTATATATAACAATTTGAGTGCAGGTAGATGCCATTTAGTGCATTGACTTTGTAGTCATCAGGGTAGAGCAGAGTACTGTAATTTCACTGAAAATTTAATATTTATGTATGATATAATCTATTATATGAATATAAATTGGCGGATGTATATATCTTATAATTATTATTATTTATTATGGTACAATGGAATAATTATTCACCTTTCCATTTTATATATTTGCTGCGGGCCAGCACACTGCCTTGCTGCTTCCCCCCCCCCCCCCCCCCCCCCACACACACACCTCCCACTGCGCGCACTGTAGCCGCTAACTTGTCCCAGTAAACATCCAATTTTACTGGCCAGTATTAGTGGGTCCAGTTTGGCGTTTATTGTTCGGCCAAGAGCCTCATCAAATAAATTAGGCTGTTCACCAACTGCCGTCTCACCCTCTTCTTCCTACGTAGCCTGACTTTATTCATATATATATATGTATCTAACAATGTAAGTGTATGTAGATACGATTTAGTGCGCATATGTTGGACTGTGTTTAGGGTAGGCCAGAATAGGCTAAATATTGAATATTTTCTTTTAATAAAGCAATTTGAATGCATGTAACATCTGTGCACTTAAATTGTTATATATACAGACATATATTTGTGTATATATGCATATATATATATATATATATATATATATATAAAGATTTGATATGTCGTGAAATTACAGTACTCTGCACTAGCCTGAAGACAGTACAAGATCTGTGCACTTAAATTGTTATATATACAGATATATAAGTTATATTTGTGTATATATGCATATATATATATTATTATATATATATATATATATATATAAAGATTTGATATGTCGTGAAATTACAGTACTATGCACTTTCCTGAAGAGAGTACAACATCTGTGCACTAAATGGTATCGACATGCACTCAAATTATTTTATATAGACATATGAAAATATGTGTAATATTGGCTATAACCTAGAAGAGAAAGACCTCAAGAAGTTCTAATTTCGGAGCTCATGTGAGGTTTAGTGCACAGATGTTGGACTGTGTTCAGGGTAGGACATCAAATAGATAGTAATCTTCTTCCTGCACACTGCTTATTATTATTGTTAGTTACAAGTTGATATTTGCCACACTTATTTACTAGTCCCCATGTCCACTCTGAGACTACCATGATCTAAAATGAAAGCCTGCTGGTGAGGATTCTGGTGAGGCTGTCCGCACTTACCCCCAGGGCGGTGTGACGTGGTCATCTTGCTGAAAAGCGCTAGCGTCAGAAGGTTGTGCGCATGTGTTCTGCGCAGGATTGGAATGGAGCCCTTCGGTGGATTGCTGGCGTATGTCTGGTTGTGTGTGTGACGCGGGGAGATCTGCATGTACACTTAAGGAGAAACTGGATAGGTGAGTTGGCGATTCAGCGGGTGGGTGGGTGGTTGAAAGGCGTTTCCTCTTGGCTACTTAAGGTACATATGTGATGTGCTCAGCAAAAATGAGTTGTATTATATATATACCCCAGTCACACTATTGCTTGCTACCATTTTGTGACCACAAAAAAAAACAGGTTGGGGAAAAACCTGAATTGAGAGTCTGTTGGTACAATCGGTTCCGTTGATGTAATCTAGTATGTTAATTGGTAGGCTTTACTATAGGAAAATGTGTTATCAGCTATATCTAGTGAACCTGCTAATAAATATTGATATGACTAGAAAGAGACAAACCTGCTTCACCAATTAAGTGACTATCAGCTACATTTGGTGTTTCATTTAAGAGTAACTAATGATTGAATTTCCATTAAAACAGAAGGATTTGTATGTATTCAACTCATATCATGGTGATTTTGTTCAACTAGAAAAATAATATTTATATCATTCAAGAAAGCATTTAAATGATTAGCTAGATGATCTGGTAATTGTGGTATAGCAAAATACCCCTTATATGTGGAAATAGCTGCCTCAGAGCATTGCCCAGAATGACTGTGTGTCTGTCACTGAACCCTTGGTCAGCCCTCCCGAACCGGTGTCGCAGTTTCAGTTCCCAGCAGTTTCAGTTCCCACAATTGCTTCTGCGCATGCGTCAACATCTAACGGCATCGTCTGCGCATTGTCATATAGTAAAAGTTAAATATCTCTAAAACCACAGCACCTAGAAACAAGCTGATTGGAATACACATAGAAAACATGTTTACCAAAACGATTATATTAAATTGATATGGTTAGGGTTCTGGATTTCTATTAATTTTTAATAATGTTTTACACTGCGCGTACAACCAAACTCAACGCATTGTCAATGGTCGTGAGCAATCTTCATGCAGAAAAAGTGAAATATCTCTAAAACCACACCACCTAGAAACAAATCGCTTAGTACACATATAGAAAACATGTTTACCGAAAAGATTCTATTAAATGTATAAGGTTAGTCACACTGACACTATAGTGACAGCGATTTGCGGCGATCGGCGATGGTTTAAATCGGGCTAATGTTGACACATTCGCAGACAATGCTTTGACACATCAGCAGAAGCAATTGTGTGAACTTCAACTGCTGGGAACTGAAACTGCGACACCGGACCTGAGTACATCCTCCTCTCCCCATACCCACTCATACCACCTCCTCTCCCCTAACCCCTAAACACACATACACAAAAGCCGTGTTTACACGGGCGAGTTAAAACGGCTCATATAATGCGCCTTGCATAGTTCGCCTCACATTCGCCGTGTAAATGCTCCGCTGAGGCAGATTAGGGCTGATTCGCCTCATATAGTTCGCTTCAAATAAACCATGTCGCGAGGTAGTTTATATGAATCGATTGAGCTTGTTCCCGGGCGGCGATAGTGTAAAATAGCAGTGCTCGCCGGTTACAGGCTCAGCTGTAACTATCGCTGGTGCCGGCAGTGTTTAGGGACCGATTAGGCTGAAATCTATTGAATGCGATCATATTTAACAGAATTACATACTCAAATAATGAAATTTAATTAAATTAACCTTAAATTCCAAGCGATATTAACGTAGCAGCTATATCGGCGTCGAATCGCCGAGTGTAAACTAAACAAATAGCAGTGCTCGCCGGCTACAGGCGGAACACTAAGCCTGCTGGTTCCCGGCGCCGAAACACTTTCAAACTCGGTCCATGTAAACGCGCCACTACATCGCTTCATATAGATCGATTTGCCTAATTTGCTTCACAATTTCCTGGGTAAACACGGCTATGCACAGTACTCTGGTGAGCAACATAGCTTGCAAACAAGGGTGGGAGGGGGCTACCATGGTTACTAATTAAGACAGGGTGTGGGTGACCAAAGTTAGCACAGATGAAGGGGTTGAAGAACACACATGTAGAAAGTGATATTTTATTTAATTGCAATATTTGTTAGGACAATTTGGTAGTGACTTATTGAGGCAGGGTGCACATGAATGCACATGCATGCATGCATGCATACATACATATATACATTCATACATGCAAACATCTATATTTATGTATATGTATGTATTTTCACGCATAGCTTGTGTTAACATCTTAGCTGGCAAGCCTGCAGCTACCCCACACCCACCATTGTAGGAGTGTTTGTGTGGAGGGTCAAAGCACTGGAAACATGTTTGACGGCCACACCTGACACACAATCAGTAGGAGCAGTGTGTGTGTGTGTATGGGGGTGGGGTAGGGGGGTATCAGAAGCAGCCTAACCGGGATGGTTAAACCAAACTTTCATGTGGTTATTTAATTAAATATTTGTTAGGACATACATAACTACATACATATCTACGTACATACATATGTACATACATACATACACACATATATACATGCAGACATCCATATTTATGCATATGTGTATATATGTATGTATTTATTTTCGCTCTTAGCTGGTGTTTACATCTAAGCCTGCATGCCCTCAATTATCCAACACCCAACCTGGGAGGAGGCTGTGTGTGTGTGGAAGTTCAAGAACTAAGGGGTAGAGCGCCAGTCTGAGATTTGCACCCCATGCAGCCACCTCCCCACCCACACACACATTTGCCCACGCAGTCACTGGGTAGAGGGTGCATGTGGCTGTGGGGGGGTGGGGAGGGGCAGATGACTTATGTTGCAGTCACACTACGATGACAAGGGCGACGACAACGCAACGAGTCGGATTGTTGGTCTGTCGTCGGGTGTCGTTACGGTGTCGTTCGAGGATCGCCGCGACACGACCAATTTCCTCTTCTCACGTCGGTTGTCGCCGGGTTGGCGTTGATGATTTAGACATGTTGAAAAAACTCGATGTAGCTCGACGACAGCAGAAGTCGTTTGCATCTCGTTACGGTGTCGTTACGGTGTCGTTACGGTGTCTTTATGCTGTTGTCGTTGCCTTTACGCTGTCGTCATTGCCATTACGCTGCCGTTCGGTTGTTGTTGCGTCTCGCCCGCTCCAATTGGCTCCAGTTGGTATATGTGTGTCTCTCTGTGTGTGTCTCTGTGTCTGTTTCTCTGTGTCTGTGTGTGTGTCTGTGTGTGTGTCTCTGTGTCTATGTGTGTGTCTCTGTGTCTCTGTGTCTCTGTGTCTCTATGTGTGTGTCTGTGTGTGTCTCTGTGTCTGTATGTGTGTATTTGTGTCTGTGTGTGTCTCTGTGTGTATCTGTGTATGTGTGTGTCTCTGTGTATATGTGTGTGTGTCTCTGTGTATTTGTGTCTATGTTGCGGTGTGTGTTTGTGTGTGTGTATGTGTGTGTCTCTGTGTATGTGTGTGTCTCTGTGTGTGTATATGTGTCTATGTGTGTATATGTGTGTGTCCCTGTGTATGTGTGTGTCTCTGTGTCTCTGCGTCTCTATGTGTGTGTCTCTGTGTGTGTCGCTGTGTCTCTGTGTGTGTCTATATGTATGTGTGTGTGTCGGTGTGTGTATCTGTGTCAGTGTGTGTCTCTGTGTCAATGTGTGTGTCTCTGGGTGTGTGTCTCTGTGTCTTTGTGTCTCTGTTGATGTGTGTGTCTCTGTGTGTGTATGTGTGTGTCTCTGTGTGTGTATGTGTGTCTCCTTGTCTATGTGTGTGTATATATGTGTGTCTCTGTGTATATTTGTGTGTCTCTGTATCTCTGTGTCTCTATCTGTGTGTCTGTGTGTGTCTGTGTGTGTGTATATGTGTGTGTATCTGTGTATGTGTGTGTCTCTGTGTCTCTGTGTGTGTCTCTGTGTGGGTGTCTCTGTGTTTTTGTGTCTCTGTTGCTGTGGGTGTGTCTCTGTGTGTCTGTGTGTGTGTCTCTGTGTCTGGATGTGTGCCGTCCTGATATGACCTTAGATGTTGCTAGGACATAAAACAACAACAAACAAACAACAAACTGTATATGTGTCTCGGTGTATATGTGTGTGTTTGTGTGTGTGTCTGTGTGTGTCTCTGTGTCTCTAGTTGTGTTTCTGTGTGTGTGTCTCTGTGTGTGTGTCTCTGTGTCTCTGTGTGTGTCTCTGTGTCTCTGTGTCTCTATATGTGTGTCTCTGCGTGTGTGTATCTGTGTAATTGCGTGTGTCTTTGTGTCTGAGTGTATGTCTCTGTGTGTGTATCTGTGTCTCTGTGTGTGTCTCTCTGTCTATGTGTGTGTCTCTGTGTGTGGCTCTGTGTCTTTGTGTCTCTGTTGCTGTGTATGTATGGGTGTGTGTCTCTGTGTCTCTGTGTGTGTCTCTGTGTCTCTATGTGTGACTCTGTGTGTGTCTCTGTGTCTCTGTGGGTGTCTCTGTGTCTCTGTGTGTGGCTCTGTGTCTTTGTGTCTCTGTTGCTGTGTGTATGGGTGTGTGTCTCTGTGTCTCTGTGTGTATTTGTGTCTGAGTGTGTGTCTCTGTGTGTGTATCTGTGTCTCTGTGTGTGTCTCTCTGTCTATGTGTGTGTCTCTGTGTGTGGCTCTGTGTCTTTGTGTCTCTGTTGCTGTGTATGTATGGGTGTGTGTCTCTGTGTCTCTGTGTGTGTTTCTGTGTCTCTGTGTGTGTCTCTGTGTGTGTCTCTGTGTCTCTGTGTGTGTCTCTGTGTCTCTGTGGGTGTCTCTGTGTCTCTGTGTGTGTCTCTGTGTCTCTGTGTGTGTCTCTGTGTCTCTGTGTGTGTCTCTGTGTGTGTCTCTGTGTCTCTGTGGGTGTCTCTGTGTCTCTGTGGGTGTCTCTGTGTCTCTGTGTGTGTCTCTGTGTCTCTATGTGTGTCTCTGTGGGTGTCTCTGTGTCTCTGTGGGTGTCTCTGTGTCTCTATGTGTGACTCTGTGTGTGTCTCTGTGTCTCTGTGGGTGTCTCTGTGTCTCTGTGGGTGTCTCTGTGTCTCCGTGTTGCACCAATTAAAGGACTATAAGCCACATTTGGTGTTTCATTTAAGAGTGATTATGGATTGAATTTACATTAAAACAGAAGGATTGTTATGTATTTGACCTTATATCATGTTAAACTGGCAAACAACATATTTTTTCTCATTAAATAAAGCATTTGCAGATTTTATATTTATGTGAACAGTGAAAACCCATGTTAGATTTAGATATCGTTTTCTACCGGAGATGAGAGCTACCAGAGAGATGAATATTGTCCACTCAGAAGTCAGGTTATTTTTCAAGTATGTGGGAACAGCAGGGGCCGTATGCATGACCCGGCATCAGCGAACCAAAACGCGGCTTCAGGTGGTTTGGTTAATCTAAGAGTGTACAGGGAGGGCCGGTGCTTCGCTATACATGGGGTGACCTAGATAAAGGATTCATCCGGTACTCGCAGTACACGTGTAGGTGTGTACCTAGCATTATGCTAGGTACACACCTACCGTTTACGACTCGAGCACTAAAACTGACGACCCGACCCGACCCGACCCGGTTCCCGACTAAAACTGAGGACAGGGGGTACACACATATACAGACTGGAGCGCTCACATATACCGTCCGTTTCGCGACTGCGATCCACGCACCTGCTGTCTTTAGCTCGAACTACCCTAGCTACCCGAGCGCGTCCTAGCGTTCTGTGTGTGTCTCTGTGTTTCTGTGTGTCTGTGTGTGCGTCTGTGTGTGCGTCTGTGTGTGTGTCTGTGTGTGTCTATGTGTGTGTGACTCTGTCTCTCTGTGTTTATGTGTGTATGTGTGTGTGTCTGTGTGTGAGTGTCTATGTGTGTGTCTCTGTGTTTCTGTGTGTCTGTGTGTGTCTGTGTGTGGGTATGTGTGTTTCTGTGTCTCGGTGTGTATGTGTGTGTCTCTGTGTGTCTCTGTGTGTGTGACTATGTGTCTCTGTGTTTATGTGTGTATGTGTGTGTGTTTCTGTGTGTATGTGTGTGTCTCTGTGTGTGTCTGTGTGTGTGTCTCTGTGTGTGTTACTCTATGCCTCTGTGTGTCTGTGTGTGTGTCTCTGTGCGTGTCTCAGTGTGTGTGACTCTGTGTCTCTGTGTTTATGTGTGTCTTTGTGTGTGTGTCTCTGTGTGTGTCTCTGTGTTTCTGTGTTTCTGTGTGTGTGTCTCTGTGTGTATGTGTGTGTGTCTCTGTGTGTACCACTCTGTGCCTCTGTATGTGTGTATATGTGTGTGTATGTGTGTGTGTCTCTGTGTGTGTCTCGGTGTCTCGGTGTGTCTGTGAGTGTCTGTGTGTGTAGGTGTGTGTGTGTCTGTGTGTGTGACTATGTGTCTGTGTTTATGTGTGTATGTGTGTATGTGGGGGTCTCTGAGGGTGTCTCTCTGTTTCTGTGTGTCTGTGTCTGTATGTGTGTCTGTGTGTGTCTGTGTGTGTCTCGGTGTGTATGTGTGTGTGTCTGTGTGTGTGTATTACTCTGTGCCTCTGTGTTTGTGTGTCTGTGTATGTGTTACTATGTGCCTCTGTGTGTGTCTGTGTGTGTATGTGTGTGTGTCTCTGTATGTGTCTCTATGTGTGTGACTCTGTGTCTCTGTGTTTATGTGTGTATGTGTGTGTGTCTGTGTGTGTTTCTGTGTGTGTGTCTCTCTGTTTCTGTGTGGATGTGCGTGTGTCGGTGTGTGTCTCTGTGTGTGTCTCTGTGTTTCTGTGTGTATGTGTGTGTCTGTGTGTGTCTGTGTGTGTCTGTGTGTGTGTGTTACTCTGTGCCTCTGTGTGTTCTGTGTGTGTGTCTGTGTGTGTGTCTGTGTGTGTGTATGTGTGGGTCTCTGTGTGTTACTCTGTGCGTGTGTGTGTATATGTGTGTTTCTCTGTGTGTGTGTATCTGTATGTGTCTCTGTGTTTCAGTGTGTCTGTGTGTGTGTCTGTGTGTGTCTGTGTGTGGGTCTGTGTGTGACTATGTGTCTGTGTTATGTGTGTATGTGTGTGTCTCTGTGTGTGTCTATGTGTGTCTCTCTGTTTCTGTGCGTCTCTGTGTGTGTCTCGGTGTGTATGTGTGTGTGTCTGTGTGTGTATGTGTGTGTGTCTCTCTGTTTCCGTGTGTCTGTGTGTGTGTCTCGGTGTGTATGTGTGTGTGTCTGTGTGTGTCTCTGTATGTGTGTCTGTGTATGTGACGCTGTGTCTGTGTGTTTCTGTGTGTCTGTGTGTCTGTGTGTGTATGTGGGTGTGTCTGTGTGTGTGACTATGTGTATGTGTTTATTTGTGTATGTGTATGTGTGTGTCTGTGTGTGTCTGTGTGTGTCTATGTATGTGTCTGTGTGTGTGTGACGCTGTGTCTGTGTGTTTCTGTGTGTATGTGTGTCTGTGTGTGTGTCTCTGTGTGTGTCTCTCTGTTTCTGTGTGTCTGTGTGTGTGTCTGTGTGTGTCTCTGTGTGTGTCTCAGTGTTTCTGTGTGTATGGGTGTGTGTCTCGGTGTGTGTCTCTGTGTGTGTCTGTGTGTGTGTTTGTGTGTGTGTTACTCTGTGCCTCTGTGTGTCTGTGTCTGTGTGTTTCTGTGTCTCTGTGTGTGCCTCTGTGTGTCTGTATGTGTGTCTCTGTGTGTGTATGTGTGTGTATGTGTGTGTCTTACTCTGTGCCTCTGAGTGTGTCTGTGTGTGTTACGCTGTGCCTCTGTGCGTGTGTCTCTGTGTGTGTCTGTCTGTGTGCCTGTGTGTGTGTTACTATGTGCCTCTGTGTGTGTCTGTGGGTGTGCATGTGTGTGTGTCTATGTGTGTGTGTCTCTGTGTGTGTCTCTGTGTATCGGTGTGTCTGTGTGTGTCTGTGTGTGTATGTGTGTGTATGTGTGGGTGACTATGTGTCTGTGTGTCTGTGTGTCTCTGTGTGTGTCTATGTGTGTGTCTCTGTGTGTGTCTCTCTGTTTGTGTGTGTCTATGTGTGGCTGTGTGTGTCTCTGTGTGTGTCTGTGTGTGTCTCCGAGTTTGTGTTACTATGTGCCTCTGTGTGTGTATGTGTGTGTTACTCTGTGTCTGTGTGTGTATGTGTGTGTATGGGTGTGTGTCTCTGTGTGTGTCTCTGTGTTTCTGTGTGTATCGGTGTGTGTGTCTCTGTGTGTCTGTGTGTGTGTCTGTGTGTATGTGCATCTGTGTGTGTGACTCTGTGTCTCTGTGTTTATGTGTGTCTGTGTGTGTGTGTCTGTGTGTGTCTGTGTGTGTGTCTCTGTGTTTCTGTGTGTCTGTGTGTGTCTCTGTGTGTGTATGTGTGTGTGTCTCTATGTGTCTTACTCTGTGCCTCTGTGTGTGTCTGTGTGTGTGTCTCTTTGTGTGTCTGTGTGTGTTTCTCTGTGTGTGTCTCTGTTTCTCGGTGTGTCTGTGTGTGTCTGTGTGTGTCTATGTGTGTGTCTGTGTGTGTGACTATGTGGCTGTGTGTATGTGTGTCTGTGTGTGTCTGTGTGTGTCTCTGTGTGTATCTCTCTTTCTGTGTGTCTGTCTGTGTCTGTGTGTGTCTCTGTGTGTATGTGGGTGTGTCTCTGTCTGTGTCTGTGTGTATGTGTTACTATGTGCCTCTGTGTGTGTGTCTCTGTGTGTGTTACTCTGTGCCTCTGGGTGTGTCTGTGTGGCTGTGTGTGTCTGTGTGTGTCTCTGTATGTGTCTCTGTGTGTGTAACTCTCTGTCTCTGTCTTTATGTGTGTATGTGTGTGTCTGTGTGTGTGTCTGTGTGTGTCTCTCTGTTTCCATGTGTATGTGTGTGTCTGTGTGTGTGTCTCTGTGTGTCTCTGTGTTTCTGTGTGTATGTGTGTGTCTCTGTGTGTGTATGTGTGTGTGTATGTGTGTGTTACTATGTGCCTATGTGTGTCTGTGTGTGTGTCTCTGTGTGAGTGTCTCTGTGTGTGTGACTCTGTGTCTCTATGTTTATGTGTGTCTGTGCGTGTCTCTCTGTGTGTGTCTGTGTGTGTGTCTCTGTGGTTCTGTGTGTATGTGTGTGTGTCTATGTGTGTCTGTGTGTGTCTCTGTGTGGGTGTTACTCTGTGCCTCTGTGTGTGTATGTGTGTGTGTATGTGTGTGTGGATGTCTCTGTGTGTGTCTCTGTGTCTCGGTGTGTCTGTGTGTGTGTCTGTGTGTGTATGTGTGTGTGACTATGTGTCTGTGTTCATGTGTGTCTGTGTGTCTGTCTCTGGGTGTGTCTCTGTGTGTGTCTCTCTGTTTCTGTGTGTCTCCATGTGTGTCTCTGTGTGTCTGTGTGTGTCTATGTGTGTGTCTGGGTGTGTCTGTTAGTCTGTGCCTATGTGTGTGTCTCTGTGTGTGGTACTCTGTGCCTCTGTGTCTGTATGTGTGTGTCTGTGTGTGTGTCTGTGTGTGTGTCTCTGTGTAAAATTGTCCGATATAATACATGTGAACCGAGGTGAAGTTACTATAATAAATTACAAACTGTCTATATAATGATAAATGTTAAATTATAAAAACCCAAAGACATATAGAGGATGTGTGAACTTGGTAAACTATTATTCATTAGGTATAGAACTTGTATATTGAATAGTCTTTGAGAGGGAGTGTCACTTCCGAGTTTGACTAAGAACAGTCTTTGGAAGAGTCACCTCCCATGCCCCCTCCCCCCCCACATGGTATTGTTATGATCATTGACCACTGCATTGTACTCTGATTGGAGGAGTGAGTCATGTGACCACTGCATTGTACTCTGATTGATGAATAGGATCATGTGACAACGGCCATCTTGAATCTTGAGAACCTATATAAGCAATAAACCAGAGAGTCTCACTCTCTTACTTTTCATTCTTACCCTGTTTTCCTTTATTACCTGTAGTGTTTTCACTTGACCTATTCACATCACCCACACCACCAGCCGGCACGTTTACATCTGTATGTGTATCTGTGTGTGTGACTCTGTGTCTCTGTGTGTCTGTGTGTGTGTGTCTGGGTGTGTGTCTCTCTCTTTATGTGTGTATGTGTGTCTCTGTGTGTGTCTCTGTATTTCTGTGTGTATGTGTGTGTGTCTGTGTGTGTATGTGTGTGTGTCTGTGTGTGTTACTCTGTGTCTCTGTGTGTCTGTGTGTGTTTGTTTCTGTGTGTGTGTCTCTGTGTGTGTGACTATGTGTCTATGTGCTTATGAGTGTATGTGTGTGTGTCTCTGTGTGTGTGTCTCTGCGTGTGTCTCTGTGTTCTGTGTGTCTGTGTGTGTATGTGTGTGTGTCTCTGTGTGTTACTCTGTGCCTCTGTGTGTGACTCTGTGTGTGTGTCTATGTGTGTGTCTGTGTGTGTGTCTGTGTCTCGGTGTGTATGTGTGTGTCTGTGTGTGTCTGTGTGTGTGTCTCTGTGTATCTGACTCTGTGTATGTGTGCCTGTGTGTGTCTGTGTGTGTCTGTGTGTGTGTCTCTCTGTTTTGGTGTGTCGTTGTGTGTGTCTCTGTGTGTGTCTCTGTGTGTCTGCATGTGTGTCTCTGTGTGTATGTGGGTGTCTCTCTGTGTGTGTTACTCTGTGCTTCTGTGTGTGTCTGTGTGTGTTACTCTGTGCCTATGTGTGTGTGTGTCTGTGTGTGTGTCTGTGTGTGTGTCTGTGTGTGTCTGTGTGTGTGTCTCTGTATGTGTCTGTGTGTGACTCTGTGTCTCTGTGGTTATGTGTGTCTGTGTGTGTCTGTGTGTGTCTCTGTGTTTCTGTGTATATGTGTGTGTCTGTGTGTGTCTCTGTGTTTCTGTGTGTCTGTGTGTGTCTGTGCGTGTCTGTGTGTGTGTGTGTGTGTAGGTCTCTGTGTGTCTGTTACTCTGTGCCTCTGTGTATGTGTATCTGTGTGTGTCTGTGTGTGTGTCTATGTGTGTGTCTCTGTGTGTCGGTGTGTCTGTGTGTGTCGATGTGACTGTGTGTGTCGGTGTGTCTCTGTGTATGTCTGGGTGTATCTCTGTGTGTGTGACTCTGTGTCTCTGTGTTTATGTGTGTATGTGTGTGTATGTGTGTGTTACTCTGTGCCTGTCTGTGTGTGTCTCTGTGTGTGTCTCTGTGTGTGTGTCTATTTGTGTCTCTCTGTGTCTCGGTGTGTCTGGGTGTGTCTGTGTGAGGCTGTGTGTGCGTCTGTGTGTGACAATGTGTCTGTGCTTATGTGTGTATGTGTGTGTGTCTGTGTGTGTCTCTGTGTGTGTCTCTCTGTTTCTGTGTGTCTGTGTGTGTCTCTGTGTGTGTCTATGTGTGTCTGTGTGTGTCTCTGTGTGTCTGTGTGTGTGGCTCCATGTGTGTGTTACTCTGTGCCTCTGTCTGTGTGTGTGTGTGTTACTCTGTGCCTCTGTGTGTGTCTATGCGTGTGGTGGTGTGTGTGTTTGTGTGTGTGTCTCTGTATGTGTCTCTGTGTGTGTGACTCTGTGGCTCTGTGTTCATGTGTGTCTGTGTGTGTCTGTGGGTGTGTCTCTGTGTGTGTCTCTCTGTTTCTGTGTGTATGTGTGTCTGTCTGTGTGTGTGTCTCTGTGTGTGTCTCTGTGTTTATGTGTGTATGTGTGTGTGTCTGCATGTGTGTCTGTGTGTGTCTGTCTGTGTGTTACTATGTGCCTCTGTGTGTCTCTGTGTGTGTCTGTGTGTGTGTCTCTGTCTGTGTCTCTGTGTTTCTGTGTGTATGTGTGTATATGTCTGTGTCTGTGTGTGTGTCTCTGTGTGTGTGTTACTCTGTGCCTCTGTGTGTGTCACTGTGTGTGTCTGTGTGTGTGCTGTGTGTGTGTCTCTGTCTCTAGGTGTGTCTGTGTGTGTGTAGGTGTGTGTCTCTGTGTGTGTATGTCTGTGTGTGTGACTCTGTGTCTGTGTTTATGTGTGTATGTGTGTGTCTCTGTGTGTGTCTCTGTGTGTGTCTCTCTGTTTATGTGTTTCTGTGTGTGTCTGTGTGTGTCTCTGTGTGTATGTGTGTGTCTGTGTGTGTCTGTGCGTGTATGTCTGTGTGTGTTACTGTGTGCCTGTGTGTGTCTGTGTGTGTTACTCTGTGCCTCTGTGTGTGTCTCTGTGTGTGTCTGTAAGTGTGTCTGTGTGTGTGTCTCTGTATGTGTATGTGTGTGTGACTCTGTGTCTCCGTGTTTCTGTGTGTATGTGTGTGTCTGTGCATGTGTTTCTGTGTGTCTCTGTTTCTGTGTGTATGTGTGTGTCTGTGTGTGTCTGTCTGTGTGTGTCTCTATGTTTATGTGTGTCTGTGTGTGTGTCTCTGTGTGTGTCTGTGTGTGTCTCTGTGTGTGTTACTCTGTTTCTGTGTGTGTGTATGTGCGTCTGTGTCTATGTGTGTGTCTCGGTGTCTTGGTGTGTCTGTGTGTGTCGCTGTGTCTGTGTGTGTCTGTGTGTGTCGGTGTGTGTGTCTGGGTGTGTCTCCGTGTGTGTCTCTGTGTGTGTGACTCTGTGTCTCTGTGTTTATGTGTGTCTGTGGGGGTGGCTCTGTGTGTGTCTCTGTGTGTGTCTCTCTGTTTCTGTGTGTCTGTGTGTGTCTCGGTATGTGTCTGTGTGTGTCCGTGGGTGTCTGTTATGCTGTGCCTCTGTGTGTGTCTCTGTGGGTGTGTCTGTGTGTGTCTCTGTGTGTGTATCTCTGTGTCTCAGTGTGTCTGTGTGTGTAAGTGTGTGTCTCTCTGTGTGTGGCTGTGTGTGTCTGTGTGTCTGTGTGTGTGTGACTCTGTGTCTGTGTGTGTGTCTCTATATGTGTGTCTGTGTCTCTGTGTGAGTGTCTCTGAGAGGGAGACACACAGGCACTCTCCCTCCCTCCCTCCCTCCCTCTCTCCCTCTCTGTGTATGTGTGTGTGTCTCTGTGTGTGTTTGTGTTACTCTGTGTCTGTGTGTGTCTCTGTGTCTCTGTGTCTCGGTCTGTCTGTGTGTGTATGTGTGTGTCTCTGTGTGTGTCTGTGTGTGTGTGACTCTGTGTCTGTGTGTGTGTCTCTATGTGTGTTCTGTGTCTGTGTGTGTGTCTCTGAGAGAGAGACACACATACACTCTCCCTCCCTCCCTCCCTCTCTCCCTGAGACAGAGACACACACATAGACACAGAGACACAGACACAGCGACACACACACAGAGACACACACACAGAGGCACAGAGATACACACACAGATACGCAGAGACACACACGTAGACACACACAGAGACACACACACAGACACAACCACACAGACACAGAGACACATACAGAGACACACACAGAGACAAAGAGACACACACACAGACCAAGAGACACACACATACACACACAGACACATAGACACACACAGACACACATACACAGAGATACACACCCATACACACACTTGCCTGAGACACATACATAGACATACACACAGAGACACACATTGAGACACACACATACACACACAGACACACACAGACACACACAGACACACACAGACACACACAGACACACACAGACACACACAGACACACACAGACACAGACACACATACAGAGACACACACAGGCACACACAGAGACAAAGAGACACATACAGACACAGAGACACACACAGACACAGATACACCCACAAAGACACACACACATACACAGAGAGACACACACACATACACACACATATACACACACATAGAGACACAGAGACACGGAGACACACACAGCCACACACATACACACATAGAGACAGAGACACACATACAGACACAGAGACACACACAGAGACACAGAGACACAGAGACACACACAGACACACAGAAACACAAACAGAGACACACACACAGACACACACAGAGACAAAGAGACACACACAGACACACACAGAGACAGAGACACACACATACATAGAGACACACACAGAGACACACAGACACACACAGAGACACAGAGACACACACACAGATACACACACAGACACACACAGAACACACAACAACAGAGACACAAAGACAAACACATACACACACATAGACACATAGACACAGACACACACAGGGACACAGACACAGAGACACACATACCCACACAGACACACACAGACACATAGACACACACAAAGACACACACAAAGACACACACAGACACACAGAGACACATATACACATACAGAGACACACACACATACCAAGAGACACACAGAGACACACACAGACACACAAACACACACAGAGACACAGAGACACACACATAGACACACAGACACAGAGACACACACATATACACACACAGACACACACAGCAACAGAGACACAAAGACACAGAGACACACACAGACACACACATAGACACATAGACACATACACAGAGACACACACACATACACAGAGATACACACACATACACACACAGAGATGCAGAGACACACACAGACTCACACACATAGACACACACAGACACACACAGACACAGAGACACATACAGATACACACACAGACACCCACAGAGACAAAGAGACACACAGAGACACACACATACACAGAGACACACACAGAGACACAGAGACACACACAGAGACACAGAGACACAGAGACACATACAGATACACAGAGACACACACACATATACACACTCAGAGCATCAGAGACACACACATATACACACACACAGACACACACATCAACAGAGACACAACGACACAGAGATACACACACATCGACACACACATAGACACCGAGACACAGACACTGACACAGACACACACACAGATGCACACACAGACACACACAGAGACACACACAGACACATAGACACATACAGAGACACACACACAGATACACACACATACACATACAGAGACAAAGAGACACACACAGAGACACAGAGACACACACATACACAGATACACACACAAAGACACACCCATACACAGAGAGACACACATCGATACATAGATACACAGAGACACACACAGAGACACAGAGACACACACACAGAGACACACACATACACACACATAGACACAGAGACACGCATACACACACAGAGACACACACAGACACACACAGAGACACACAGAGACACAGAGACACACACAGAGACACACACACAGACACAGAGATACACCCACAGACACACAGAGAGACACAGAGACCGGTCGGCGGCTAGCACGCATATACCGTTTAAGATACGACCGACCGCATGCACCTCCCGATTTGCAATCGTCCCGATTCGTTTTTTGAATTGCTTGCGATTTAAGTTTTAAGCCCTAAAACTGAGTTGTAATCGCAAATCGCGGACGACTGGTGTGCTAGGGGTCCACACCCACCTAACGACTAACGAGATCCTATGCGCGAATCGCGTCGTAAACGGTAGCTCTGTATCTAGCATTATACAAGTACCGGTGTGGCGTTTTCAGCCGTGTGCCGTGTTCAGCCGTGCGCATAGACTCAAACTCAAGACATTGCCAATGGTCGTGAGTCACCAACCTTATCAATTTAATAGAATGTTTTTGGTAAAGATGTTTTCTATATGTGTACCAAGCGATTTGTTTCTAGGTGGTGTGGTTTTAGAGATATTTCACTTTTCCTGGATTTTCTGTATGAAGATTGCTCACCACCATTGGCAATGGCTTGAGTTTGACGGTACGCGCAGTGCACAACATTAGTTCTATTCAAAATTAATAGAAATCAAGAACACTAACCTTATAAATGTAATATAATCTTGTTGGTAAAGATGTTTTCTATATGTGTACCAAACGATTTGTTAATAGGTGGTGTGGTTTTAGAGATAATTCACTTTTTCTGTATTTTCTGTATGAAAATTGCTCATGACCATTGACAATGCCTTGACTTTGAGTCTATGCACACGGCTGAACACAGCACACGGCTGAAAACGCCACACCAGGTGAATATTGTATCTAGGGGAGACCGGGAACCGTGGCCGAATCGGTAGACCGCAGATCTCCCATGCGGGAGATCGGGAGTTCGATTCCCGGTCGAATCAAACCAATGCCTTACAAAATTGATACTTGTCGCCATCTAGCCTGGCACTCAGCATTAATATGATAGGGCAAGGACTGGTTAGCACAATGCAAGAATAATGTGACTGAGTGGGATATCAACTCATGGTGCTGATGCCCTGATTTCCCAATGGGGCAGCACTATAAAGTTGCCATGAGTGCGCACTGTCACAAGTCGGTACCTGTCCTGATATTACCTTCACCACCAAATTGTTCTAACAAATATTCTAATTAAATTAAATACCACTTCCAACAAGTAGGTAGAGAGCAGAAGAGCACTGGAGGAAGTACCAAGGTCCACTATCTAGCCTGTCTACCTGCCTCGCTCTGCCTCTCTACACAGACCTCCACCTGACACATCAGATATGCACCCCATACAGCCCCCCCCCCCCCCCCACACACACATGCCCACTCACAGTAGGGGGTCGTTGGGGGTGAGTGGGTGTGTGGGCAGGTGACTCTTACCAGCTGGATGAATCTGATTGCAGCATTCCCCCTTCGTCCATTCCCCCTCTTCCATTCCTCCTCTTCCATTCAGGCAAGAGGGTGAATGGAAGAGGGGAGAATGGAAGAGGAGAGAATGGGAGAGGATGGGAATTCAAGAGCGGGGAATGCAACAGGGGAGAATGCAAGAGGGGGGAATGGAAGGGGATAATGGATGAGGGGGGAATGGAAGTGGGGGAATAGAAGAGGTGGAAAGCAAGAGGTGGAATGCAAGAGGGGGAATGGATTAGGGGGAATGCAAGAGGGGGAATGCAAGAGGGGAAGGGAAGACAGGGAACGGAAGACGGGCATCGGTAGATGGGGATTGGAAGACGGGGAACGGAAGATGGGGAATGGGGAACGGGAGAGGAGGAATGGAAGAGGGAAGGACAGAAGATGGGGAATGGAAGAGAGGGAAATAGAAGAAGGGGAATGGAAAAGGGGGAATGGAAGAGGGGGAATCGATGAGGGGGAATGGATGAGGTGGCATGCAAGAGGGGGAATGTAGAGGGGGTAATGGAAGAGGGGGAATGCACGAGGGGAATGGAACAGGGGAAATGGAAGAGGGGGAAAGGATGAGTGAGGAATGGAACAGGGGAAATGGAACAGTGGGAATGGAACAGTGGGAATGAACAGAGGAATGGAAGAAGGGAATGGAACAGGGGAATGGAACATGGGGAATGGAACAGGGAGAATGGGGGAATGCAAGAGGGGGGAATGGAAAAGGGGTAATGCAAGAGGGGGAACGGAATGGGAGGAATGGAAGAGGGGGAATGGAAGAGGGGGGAATAGGCAGAATGGAAGAGGGGAATGGAAGAGGGGGAATGGATGAGGGTGGAATGGATGAGGGGGAAACGGAAGTCGGGGAACGGAAGACGGGGAACGGAAGACGGGGAACGGAAGACGGGGAACGGAATACGGGGGATGGAAGACATGGAATGGAAGACGGGGAACGGAAGACGGGGAACGGAAGATGGGGAATGAAAGACAGGGAACGGAAGACGGGGAACAGAATACGGGGAACAGAAGGCAGGGAATGGAAGGCGGGGAATGGATGATGGGGAACGGAAGAATGGGAACAGAAGGCGAGGAACGGAAGATGGGGAACGAAAGTTGGGGAACAGAAAACTGGGAATGGAAGACGGGGAACAGAAGACAGGGACCGGAAGACGGGGAATGTGGAACAGAAGATGGGGAACAGAAGAGGAGGAACATAAGTGGAGGAACGGAAGAAGGATATAAGAGGAGGAAAGGAAGAGGAGGCACGGAAGACGGGGAATGGAAGAGCAGAATGGAAGTGGGGGAATGGAAGAGGGGGAATGGAAAAGGGGGGGAATGGATGAGGGGAATGCAAGAGGGGGAATGCAAGAGCAGAGGATGGATGAGGGGGGAATGCAAGAGGGTGAATGCAAGAAGGGGCTGGAAGGCGAGGAATACAAGAGAGGGAATGGAAGAGGGGGAATTCAAGACGGGGAATGGTGAGGGGGGAATGCAAGAAGGGGAATGATTACGGGGAATGAAGAGGGGAAATGTAAGAGGGGGAATGAAAGAGGGGGAATGGAAGAGGGGGAATGAAAGAGGGGGAATGGAAGAGGGGGAATGGAAGAGGGGGAATGGAAAAGAGGGTAATGTCAGAGGGAGAATGGAAGAGGGTGTAAGGGGAGGGGGATAATGGGTGAGGCATGGGTGTGAGGAGGGGTATGTGTGTAGGGGGGTGAGATGCTGGTGTCGGTGTCAGTGTGTGGGGTGAGGGGTGGAGCAGTAGAGAACTGGACCTGTGGAGGTAGTATCAAGGTCCGCTTCAAGCTGCTTCTGACCACTGTCACCCCTCTACACCCCCCCCCCCCCCCGTCCACACACTGTTCCTATTGATCCTGTGTCAGGGCGACCATCACACATGTTCCTGGTGCTCTGCTGCAGTGCTTTGACCCTCGACACACACACCCTCCTACCAGGGTGCGTGTTGGCTAAGATGTATGTCTGCACGTATGTGTGTATGCATGCATGTACGTATGCATGTATGTATGCATGTATGGATGGATGTTTGGATGGATGTATAGATGTGGATGTAATGATGTGCATTGATGTATGGATGGATGTTTATGCATACATGCGTGTATGCATTCATGTGTATGCATGCATGTGTACCCGACCCCCATCATTCACCACCAAATTGTCCTAGCAAATATTGTAAATAAATTAAAAAAACACTTCCTACATGTGTGTTCTTCAACCCCCTCCTCTGTGCTAACTTCGGTCAACCACACCCTCTCTTAATTAGTAACCATGGTAGCCCCCTCCCCCCTCCCCGTGTTTGCAAACAGCGGAGGGGGGCCTCTGTTGCTCACCCTCGCACTGTGTGTGTGGGGGGAGGTGGGGGGGAGGAGCATGCTCTCAGGTCTGGTCAGTCCAGGGGTTCAGTGGCAGACACACAGCACACAGTGTGCACACACTCATTCTGCCAGATATAAGGCGTATTTTGCTAGATCACTAGATCTTCTCGCTGGTCATATAAATATAAAACCAGCAGATGCTTTCTTTAATGATATAAATATTATTTCCCAGTTGAACAAAACCACCATGATATGAGATGTAATACATTAAATCCTTCTGTTCAATCCTTAATTACTCTTAAATGAAACACCAAATATGGCTGATATTTCTTTAAGTAGTGGAGCAGATTTGGCTCTTTCTATTAATATAAATATTTATTACCACTTAATACAGGTTCACTTGATATAGCCAAACACACATTTTCCTATAGTAAAGCCTACCAATTAACGTCCTGAAATACCCCAACGGAACACATTGTACCAACAGACTCTCATTTGAGGTGTTTCCCCAACCTGAAAAAGGGTTGGTCACATGGAGGTTGCAAGGTGTTGCAAAGAGGTGAAAAAGTGGTCACAAAGTGGTCGCAAAGTGGTTCTCAGTGGTCGCCGACCATCTTGCGACCATTTTGGTCACAAAGAGGTGCACACACCACAACACACACATGCATGCACACACCCTTCACACAAATACATTATCAACCACACCCACCTACCATCACACCCATTGCCACACATACACACCCTCACACCCATACCCACATCCTCACACCTATACCCATGTGCAGGCCCCCACCATCACATTTATTATCACACCTACCCAGCCTCATACCCACACTCTCACACCCATACCTGCACCCCCCTCACAACCATTTTTTTTTTTTTTTTTTTGTGACAAGTTTTTTATTCTGCCCATAACGTATAAGCTCCCGTGAGGGTGCTTGTTTTCAACGCTGGACAGAATATTGGCACACACACCCATACACACACATACCCTCACACCCATACCCACACACACACTTTCATGTTCACACACCCACACTCACACACACCCTCACACACACCCTCACACCCATACCTGCACCCACCCTCACACCCATACCTGCACCCCTCTCCAGACCACCATTATGGCACACACACCCTTACACATACACACACCCTCACACCCATACCCACACACACCTTCATATCCACAAACCCACACTCACACACACACCCTCACACACATACCCTCACACCCATACCCACACACACATTCATGTACACACACCCACACTCACACACACCCTCACACCCATACCCACACACACACACCTTCATATCCACACACCCTCACACACACACCCTCACACCCATACCCACACACACACCTTCATGTCCACACACACACACTCACACACACCCTCACACACACACCCTCACACCCATACCTGCACCCACCCTCACACCCATTACTGCACACACACCCTCACACACAAGCCCTCACCACCCACACCCTCCCACCCACACCCGCACACACACACATTACCTGACACACCCACCAGCACCCTCCCCTCATTCAGTTCCCCCCTCCACCCGGCACCCCCCTGTCGTTGTGACCTATCACGTGCGGCCCATCTGCTGACATCAGGTACAGACCATTAGCGTTAATTACTTACCGACTTCACAAGGGATCAGCAAAACGCAGCAGCTGAACCAAACAAAACTTGTAGTCGGGATTAAACATGGCCACGGCCCACCAATGGCGGTCAGTGGGTCAAACTGCTGAGTGGGCAAGTCAGAAGAGCCAGATGTGTGTGTGTGTGGGGGGGAGGATGCAAGTGAGGGTGTGGGGGTGAGGGCATGTGTGGGTGGTGTGAAGGAATTTGGGGTGGGGTTGAGTGAGGATGGGTGGGTCGGTGAGTGGGTATGGGGGTGTGGGGGTTTTGGGGTGAGGGTGTGTGTGTGGGGGGGGGGGGGGGGGGGTGAAGGTGTGGATGAGGGTGGGTGAGGGTGGGGAGGGGGTAGGTGATTACACTGATTTAAACGGCAGGCCTGGTAAGAGACACCCCACAGCAGCCTATAACTAACTGTCTAGTCTATCTCTATGTATGAAGACACATCTGTGTATATAACCCTATATATGTGTATATAATTATATGTATAATACTATATATAGTATATATAATATATATAGAAGATAAAATATATGTAATAGATATAATATATAATAGTGTCGTAGTCTGCTCTGATCTCTCAGGCAAGGAACCACATAGGCAGGTAGGCGTGGGTAGTGTGGTGACATCAGGGAGCCTAGGTGGTGTAATGGTTAGCACACTGGCCCAGAATGCAAAGAGATGTGGGTTCCAGTCCCGCTCTAGGCACAATATTTCCGCTTTCATCACCCCCCATGATACTGTATAAAGTCCATGACTGGAATCTCTGTTTGTGTAGGCAGGCTGCGTGTATGCAGGTATTGCAGGTATTGCAATACCTCAGGGAGTTTGACGTCCCTGCCGTGCAGTGTTGTAAACCATTGCCTTGTGGTAGAGGTTCTTGACAGAACCGAAGGCTAAGGGAGCAAACCCTAAACAGAAAACCATGACTCTGTGGCAGCATTAAGGGCGGTTGATATATGGAACTCCCAACATCTCCCGACCAGCCACTGCAGGGACAAATCGTTTTGCGCCTGTCTTGACATGTTCTTGTCATGTGAAACCTCTATTTACTCCCTGAGAGAGTGCCACTGGTAACTTACAAAAGCCAGCAGCACTTCAACACTTTTGCAGGCAGCTTTCATGAAATGTATGAGGCTAACCTGGAAGGACAAAGTGACAAATAAGGAAATACTCGAACGGACACGGCTGCCCTCTATGGAAGATCTTCTGATCAAAACGAATCTCCGGTGGCCTGGACACCTCATGAGGATGTCATCAGACAGGCTACCAAAGCAGATCCTCTATTCTCAACTGTCTTCTGGTTACAGAAAGAGAGGGCGCCCTTATCTCCGGTTCAAGGATACCATCAAGAGAAACCTGAAGCTGAGAGACATTAAGACCGACTCATGGACATCACTCTCACAGCAGAGAGCTAAATGGAGAGCGGCAGTCAAGTAATGAAAGCAGTCTTTGTCGCATCACGGCCGACAGCATGATGATGATGATGTAGGCAGGCTATGGTGAAATCAATACAGGCAAGAAGAAAAAGGAAGAGTATAAAGAGTGAAAAGTGGAGAGAGATATGGTGGTCAGTGTAGACTATGACGCCTAGGTGGTGTAATGGTTAGCACACTGGCTTTTCCTTACTACTAGAAAGATAACCAGCTGTGCCCCACCCCTACTAATGCCTACCATACTAGTCTAACTTAGTTACCTCCCCGCATGTGTTTCTATTTTTCTTATCTTGTTCTTTAACTATCATTCATGTAACGATGTTTTGCTTATTTTCCTGTAATTGTCTATTTGTATATTGTTGTAGATTTGTTTACTGTGTAGAGGCAATTGTGATTAGGGCTGGAAGACCAGTGCATTAGCACTGACAACATGTTATTCAGAGGAATAAAAACACTTGAACAAGAAAAAAAAAAAGAAAAAAAAAGCCCTCAGGTTTATTATTTATAGTGGTACATGGATCTGGTATGGCACGCCACCTGACCTTATTCTCCAATGAGAATCAAGCATCTAAAGCTCCACCAATGAACATCAAGTCATTCCTTTGGTCCCATGGCTACATTGCTCTGCCCACCACCACCATGCAGTGTGGCGGCCTTGGCCACCACCTGCCCTCAGCTGAGTGTGTGGTGATCCGTGACTAACAGAGGGGGGAGGGGGTAGTGAGTAGAGCTCCAAGTGCCCATTACACACTATCTGACTAACACACAATGACTATTGACCATGAGTAAAGTATCACCAGCAACTACATAAATACAATCATGCACCTGGCCCTATATACCTTTTACTACAATAAACCATTTGCATTCCCCCACCAATGCGTTTTATTGGAATATTTTACAACTGGTTGCCGTGACCAGGATCCTGTACAAGCTATGCGTAGTATGGTTGTTGAACCTACCGTGTGTATGTATGTGTTAGTGCATTGCCTGTACGTATGTAATGGTAAGCATTAAAAGACTGACAATCTGAGGGGGACGAGTGTCATAGTCTACACTGACCTCTCAGGCAAGGAACCACATAGATAGGTAGGCGTGCGTAGTGTGGTGACATCAGGGAGCCTAGGTGGTGTAATGGTTAGCACACTGGCTTTCCCTTTTCATCGCCCCCATGACAATGCATATATATATAATACATATATATATATAATATATATTTTATATTATATATATATGATATATATATATATATATTATTACGTAGGAGGGGCGAACACAACACAGACACGAATAGGCGAGTACAGTTATTTGGCTTATAGAATAGTCGGGTAACACAACCGTAACCCCCAATAATGCAACCGTAACTGTACTTGGCTGGGCAACCCGCCCTACCAACAAAAAATAAAACAACAACATCAAAAACGAGCACAAGCAGTAGGTGTTGGCCAGGGTGGGCCAAGTGAGGTAATGGGGCCTGGTCAAGGAGTGGAGGGGCGAGGAAAGGTGAAGCCGGGGGCACCACCGGATGGACTCAAACCCAAATGGACAATAGTTAAGTACCCAACTCTCAACACCAGGGGCCTCTGCGCCTTCCCTACACCGGCATATCCAAGATATACCCGTGTGTAGGTGGGGTGTAGACAACTCGGACACAAATTGGTGAGTACAGTTATTTGTATTTGGCTTATAGAATAGTCAGGCAACACAACCATTAACCTACAATAATGCAACCGTAACTGTACTTGGCTGGGCAACCCACTATGGATGCACAAAACATGTCCTCAGCAAATCAATCAGTGTCTGCGAGGGCCGATGCGACACGCATATTGGCCAGAATGGGGTCCGAGAGAGGAGTGTAAATACTATGCCGGATGACAAGTCACCCCTGGTCTTAATCTCCTCGAGGGAAGCACCCTGCATAACAAAGAAGGTGCAACCCCCTCGGCGCAGAGAGTGACAAGAGTAGACTTCTGCGACTAAGCCCAAGCACTCTGAAAAGTGCTTAATTGTGGCTTGCAAAGCCTCATATGAAAGTGGTGATAAGGATCCATACGAATCCGGCACCAAAAATGCTGGTGTGTCATCAGATGCAGTGCAGTGGCTTCGGCAAAATGCCATTCCAACCAATATACTGCACAGAGATCCGTGTTTGCCACCCTGGTAATAGGGATTAATAACTTTCGTTGACTAAATTGAATGGTTTTCGACTTGCGTAAGGTTAAGAGGACCCCACACTCATGGCATGAGAAATCCCATCGGAAGAGCATTGAATCTGATTTAGTTAGGTGGCATTTCCTCAGTAATCCCTGAAAATCCGTGAGGAGAGCTGTCCCGGTGGCTGTGTGCCCCAATGAGTCAGAAAAGAATGAGAACATAAATAACAGCTGCTTTGATAGCAAAGGAGCAGCCCTGTGCAATGCACAGCCTAATTTGTGCTTGGCGCCCCCTAAAACTTTTTTAACAATGTATGAGTTATAGTCAATAGGATCTACGTCTTGGGAAAAAGTTCAGACTGCTTAAATAATTTGTAATTGAGGAATATTAAACAAATTTAGTCAACCAGGTAATATATAGTGCAACCTGCATCGAGGAACAAGGAGTTGGAACGAGGCATCTGGGGAATTCATCTATAGACCTCATGTAGGTGCGGACCTACATGCTACGCGTCAATTTTGAATTTGATGCGTAGTAGTGAGACTGAAGTTGACTCATGTCGCGACTGAGGTCTAGAAAGTAATAATCATGAATTAAAGGTCAAATAAATGACTGCAACATAGTTGATGAGCTGTATTACTATTAGCCTGAATAAAAGCGGACCTTAAGGAGTGGGTGGCCAACCTGCTCAATGCATCACAGATCATATTCTTATTCCCTGGTGCATGGGCTGAGGAAATGTCAAAATTGAATTTGCATGATGGCCAAAATAGCTTCTTTATCCAATCTATAATGATTTTATTCTTCGACTTCCCAGACGAAATGGCCGATCTGACTACCATACTTTCAGTCATGAAAATGACTGATTTCCCCTGCCACAGGCAACCCCACTGGTGGGCTGCAGTAATAGCAGCCCACATCTCCCTGACATTAATGTGTGCTGTTGAACATGCAGGGTCAGAAGAATCGAAATGATGACCCATAGTAGTCTCCACGAATCTTGCATCGGTGTCGTCGAACACACTGGCACACCAGTCATTCGCTTGGGCCACCCCAAACCCTAAATTTGACGCGTCAGAATATATTGACAATATAGGTGAGTGCCAACCCAAAATTTTAGCAAAGCCATTAAACCTGTCTATGAACATGAGCCACCAGTTAATCTTGTCTCTAAATGCGGTAGTTAAACAAAGTCTGAAATATGGTAACTTCAGTGATGCGATACTGTCGTAAATACGGCTGCAGAATGAACGTCCCCCATTGACGACTGTGGCGCAGTGCACCAGCCAACTGGCTAAACCTTCTAATTGCCGCTTTGTTGCCTGACGCATATCCATAAAGGGGCGCAGATGGTCTTTCAATTTCTCTGTTTAATCTCTGGGGAGTCGGGATTGCAAATTAATCGTATCAATTTCAATTCCTAAAAATTGTGCACACTGAGCAGGTGACCTCAACTTTTGATAATTAATGAAGAAGCCCAATCTCTGTAGCAATTATTATTTGTTGATGCTGTGCGCAACTCTCCCAGTCATGCGCCAAGGTTGCAAAGTCGTCCAAATAGTTTATAGTACAAGGTACTCCCAAACATGTCGCACAATGCGCAATGCAGTCAGCAATTTCCGAAAAAATATAAGGACTGGAGGAAAGGCCCATACACATCCTGTTGTCGACATATTAAGTATTACCGTTATCCAAATTAACCTGCAAGCCCTGCCTGAGGCGATCCAGAGGGTGGATTGCAACTGATCTGTAGGCATTTTTTATGTCCGGAGCAGCAATAAAATCACCTCTAACCATATTATCAACCAGTGTATCAACTCCCGTATGCGAAAATGATTTGGCAACTTTGTCAACATAATTATTCACAGACATCATATAAGGCTTCTAGCAATCGATGACAAGTCTTAGGCCATCCTCAGCAGATTTGTTAACACAAAAAATATTATGTACACAGTGTGGAGGGGGCATGACCCGACTAATATATCCTTCCCTTGACTCTTTGCAAAGCTTATTTAATATAAACTCCCTCTCTGTATCGTGTAATGCAAAATTAACTGGGCAGTCATAAGAAACGACGCAATCGTAATTAATAACGTGAAAACCAAAAATGAAACCTTTCAGCATAAAGCTCCACTTAATATCTATTTTGCCTCGAAAAAAGAGCTAGGAAAATAAACGGCAAGGTTTTAACTGAGTTAAACAGCCCGCAATAAAATGAGTACAGTTACAGGAGCCAGAAGAACAACTTGTAAAGACTAGGTCTCCAGTTTTGTAGAATGGCTAAAGCTCGAATCTGTGGTTGTGTAGGCAGGCTATAGTGAAATCAATACAGACAAAGAGAAAGGAAGAGCATATAGTGCAAAGGAAGAGAGAGAGTCAAGCCCTCTGGTTTATTATTTATATGGCACATGGGTTCATTGTAGAGTATCACCATGTAAAGTCATCGTCTGGCAGCTGTAGGTGTGTAGGCAGGCTAATAGGACATCAATACAGGCAAGGATAAGAAAGGCAGAGTATAGAGTGAAAGGAAAGTAAGTGAGAGCTTGCACCCTCAGGTTTATTATTAGTAGTATTATTATATAGTTGTTTCTGGACTTGATATTGCATATCACCTGACCATGCTCTCCAATGAACAGTAAGCATTTCTAGGTCCACCAATCAACAGTAAGCATTCTAGTATCACCATGACAACTGTTATCTACCCATCACCACCATGCCTTGGCTGCTTTGGCCTCACCTGCACTGTTGGGTGTGTGTGTGGTGATCCGTGACTAACAGTTGGGGGGGAGGGGGTTGTGAGCAGCAGTCCCCCTCTCACACTATCTATAGAATACACAATGACTATTTAATATAAGTAAAGGATCACCGGCACCACATAATATATTAATGCCCCTGGCCATATACATCATGTACCTTTATAGACCATTTGCAATCCCTTATAGACCAGTTCACATTCCCCAGCAATGTGTTTTATCGGAATATTTTACAACCCCACCCTTTTCCCCCAATGGGAAACAAGCATTCTTGGCCCTACCAATAGGGATCCAGCATTCCTGGTCCCCATGGATACCAGTGGTCTGCTCACCACCACCAAGCTGTGTGGCTCCCCTGGCCACCACTAACCTTGACCCTGAGTGTGATGATCCTACCCAGCAGAGGGGGAGATGGTAGGCCCTGAGTGCCCCTTACACACAGCCCTGCCAGCACAACTACGTCTATTTACATCCCACCCAGGCACCACCAGCGCCTACATATATATTCATACATGCGCTTGGGCACGTATACCTGTTTAGTTAAGGGGCTGTCACATTAGGGTTTTTTGCGGGAGCGTACAGCGGCGTAGGCGCGCTACGTCATATACGTCGGCATAACGCCGCCATATGCCGCCATACGCTACGCATACGCGACACATACTCTATGCATAGGCCGTCATGTGCCGGCCTATGCTGGCGTATGCCATTGTATGCCATAATACGCTTTCTCCCGGTCGTCCGTCCAAATTTGTTTGTGCATGCTAAAAATCTCGAACTATGGACTATACAAACAGAGTAACCAGACAGAGCGATGCTACACTTCTAAAAACACCCAAGCCACTAACAAACAAACTGAATAAAGCACTGATTTACAGAGGTGGCACATTGTGGAATAAACTTCCAGTGAGGACAAGTCTCCTTGAATTAAAAAACTTAATGACAGTATAAATACAGCCTCAATAAAAAAATAAAAAGAAAAAAAAAAAAATATGAAAATACAACAGGCCTGTCAGACCCCGACACAGTTATAGGTATTCTAAAGACCATCCTTGCCCTGACCCTTGTACATACATATATATATAAATGTTTTCAAATGCACTACACAGCCCTGCACGCTGATCCCCTTCCCGCTGATCCCCTTCCCGCCCCTACCCCACCCCTACTACACCTTCTTTCAAAACCTATTACCTAACATTTTCCTTTAAATTGACATAAAACCTGTCTGATGTAAGTCTCCACTGCAATCTCAGACCTTGATCCCATCATTAGGCCACACAGAACGGAACACTTGTGATGGGATTTTTTTTAAATGGGCAGGTTTCCACATTTGGTATTGGTGATTGGATCTGATTTGCATATTTACAATATAATATATATATGTGTATTGGAGATATGTTATATCTTTTTGAAAAAAGAAGAGAGAAAGCAAAGGAAGAAAGAAGTGTTTAAAGACAATTCTAGAGTCATCGTGTACATTTATTGATGCATGCTCACCAAGTGCATAATACATATGTTGAACTGGAATTGCATGCAGTTACTATTACGACAAATAATCAATTTATATTATGCTTCTATTATCGAACAGGTTTTTCATGTGGTTATTATTGCAACTGATATTGTCATTTATGTACCAACAAATTGTAATGAACGGCCGGAAGACCAGTGCTCTGGCGCTGACAAAAGACATATGCGCCTCTTTCGCTCCTCATAGATTCCACATACGCTCAAAACCACCCGAGAGGTCACCAAAGGTCATGAGAGGCCAGTATGCGCAGCTTTTACGTAGGTTTTCAATACGCTCCCGCCATATGCCGTAATGTGACAGGGCCTTAATAAAACATTTGCATTCCCCCCAATGCCGTAAATCAGAATATTTTACAAACTGTTAGTAACAGTAAATTTGACAGCATTGTTATTGTTGGTAAAATCAATAGCAGTCACAACTAGGCTAGCACGCTCCAATATCAGTGATAGCCAGTCCGATTCAGGCAGTTCCCAGCCCGGGGGGCCGGAGTCTGACAATGCGTATCAGGCGTGCACATGTCCGGCGGGCATTCAACATGGCCACCAGTGAGCCAGGCAGCGAAGTCATGGCTGAGTGCACCGGGATGAGTGTGTGCGCGATGGATCAATGCACAGACATAATTCAAAGTGGTTGTCAGAGAGCCCCGTGTTCTGTGTAACAGATGCGATGTAGCTGTGTATTCTCAGTTAATGGTGCAGTCACCCTACGACGTAATGGCCAATGTAACTCCGACGTGGGTGACTTTTCGTCATTACGTCGGGTCACATTAAAGTCACATTACAGTCACGTTAAGTTCTCGTCACATCAGGTTCACTCTCGTCGACTCTCGTCAACTCTCGTCGGAGGATGTCGAGGTTTTGGACATGTTGAAAAAACTTTGACGTAGCTCGATGAGTTGATAAGACGTTTGCGTAACGTTACGGTCATGTCAGACTCTTGTTATGACCACATCATCAACGTCGCCTCATGTCCACGCTGTCATCGTCGATGTCGTTGACGATCGTCTAGCGTGGCCGTAAGGTCATTGACATCTTGCGAATGTTTTTGAACGTGGTCGGAACATTGTCTGAACATCGTCTGAACGTCATCTGAACGTTTTTTAACGTGGTTGGAACGTCGTCTGAACATCGTCTGAACGTTGTCTGAACATCGTCTGAACGTCGTCTGAACATCGTCTGAACATCGTCTGAAAATTGTTTAACCTGGTAGGAACATCGTCTGAATGTCGTCTGAATGTCGTCTGAACGTTGTCTGAACATCATTCCGACGATGTCGGAATGCTGGAACGAACGTCATCATGCCCGCTCGCCATTATGCCGCCGCTATGGTCACGTTCCTACGACGTCGAGCGCGCGAGGATGTCGCTAGGATCTCGTTCACCAAATTAATTTCTTCTACGTCCTCTCTCATTCCGATGATGTTATACCGTCGTTACACCCACATCGACCACACCGCGGTGTCGTCCAACTTGGTCCCATATTTGCATATCACGTCGGGTTTTTCTAAAGTCGCCCACGTTGGACTCATGTTGGCCATTACGTCGTAGTGTGACTGCACCATAAGAAGTGCGTGACAATATACTTTTGATTTGGTAAAACAGCTCAACTTGGGTGAACATCTCAGTACGGCATATTAATTGTTCAGCTTAAAGTTAATTACAAAGCACTATTTCATCCCAAAGTATAAGTCGAGGTGCTTCTGAAAATCTTCTCTTTTTGTTTTTAATCGACTTAGCTGCAAGTTTTAACGGTTCTACACATATGTTTATGTTGTATAAGGAAATTATGTAAATATATTCAGAGGTGCTATTCAAGCTTGATGTCAGGTGGACGAATATATATATATATATATATGCCCATCCTACTACTGTGTTTGTACAGCCATCAATCCCAAGCAATAGGGATACCTCCAGTCAACCATGGGTGTATTATGCTGGTATGTGACACACTCAGAAACTACCATCTGCTATTGGGGGAGGTCCTGTTGGGACTGTTGTCCATCATGTAGTCATAGTTGTGTTTGTTTGCTTATTTATAGACATATATAATGACATTCACTGTAATTATAGATCATATACATACTCATCATGGATATCAATGTTCTTGCTGATGCAGCAACGTCAACAACAACATTACCTTAAATATACATTGGGAGGCCGGGAGTTCCGTCATTGGGAGGCTGGGAGTTCCGGCGCCGGAAGGCCGGGAGGCCCGGCGCCAGAAGGCCGGTAAGCCTGGCTACGGAAGGCCGGGAGGCCCGGTGTAGGACGTTCAAAACACTACCCCGTTCAGAACACTACGGTAGTGTTTTGAACCTAGGTTCAAAACACTACGGTAGTGTTTTGAGCTTAGGTTCAAAACACTACTGTTAAGTTCAAAACACTACCCCTACGTACATTGAAAACACTACCCAAGTTCAAAACACTCATGACATGGCAGTAGCATGACGTTGTGGTAAAAGTTTGATGCGCCGTCCTGATATGACCTTAGATGTTGCTAGGACATAAAGCAACAGTTTGGCGCAACGTGTGGGAACGACCCTCATGTGCGCGATGTCTGCCTAGCTGTAAAATATTTGGGAATTTTGGGGTGATTTATATTTAATGCTCTGAAGACAAGGACCTGCCGGATACAGGCTAGGTCACCTGACTGGTACCTTGTTGCATTGGTACTCTGCAGGCAAGGGCCTGCCGGGTACAGGCTGGGTCACCTGACTGGTACCTGGTTGCATTAGCGTTCGCATAAAGTTATTCCAGTGACTCTAACGTATCTCGACATGCCCCATACCAGAGAGCGTGTATATAAACAGATGAGAGGGACAACTCCCATACTAGAGCATGTAACATCTGCCGACTGTGGCGCTCCAAGTGGTGGTTGTTGAACAGTACATGACACAGCTGTCAAACTCAAGGCATTGTCAATGGTCGTATGCAATCTTCATCCAGAAAAAGTGAAATATCTCTAAAACTACACCACCTAGAAACAAACTGATTGGAATACACATAGAAAACATGTTTACCAACAAGATTATATTAAATTTATATGGTTAGGGTTCTGGATTTCTATTAATTTGGAATAAAACTGACGTTTTTCACTACACGTACGGCAAACTCAAGGCATTGTCAATGGTCGTGTGCAATCTTCCTACAGGAAAAGTGAAATATCTCTAAAACTACACCAAATAGAAACAAGCCGCTTAGTACACATATAGAAAACATGTTTACCAACAAGATTATATTGAATTTATAAGGTTAGGGTTCTGGATTTCTATTAATTTTGAATAAAAACAAATGTTTTGCACTGAGCGTACCGGCAAACTCAAGGCTTGTTCAACACTAACCGCCAGGAACGCCACTGTAGTCTGTGTTACCGTTTTTTGCGGGAGTTGTCCCTCTCATCTGTTTATATACACGCTCTCTGCCCATACTTAGCTTTTTGTTTGTTGTTGTTTTTATGTCCTACCCTAATACTTAACCTAACATCAGGGGGGAACCCAGGAATTGGCTAGGGGATGATTCCAAATATGGATCGACACTACCCCTATTTTAGGGTAATTTTTTTCACATGGGTTGCTGGAACAACACCCATTTTAGGGCAATATTTTACATGGTTTTCTGGTGCAACAACCCACATTTTGGTGCATTTTTTCACATAATCTTAAAATCTAGTGTTCCTTAATAAATTTAATGCAAGAATTTAGATCTATATGATTCATGAAATTATATATATATATTTTTATGGGGAGGGGGGATTTCCGGGCAACCAGGAAACCCCCCTGGGTGCGCCCCTGAACTTTTCCATGAGTGTGCGCTGTCACAAGTCGGTGCCCGCCCTAATATGACCTTAGATGTTGCTAGGACATAAAACAACAATCAACAACAACAAAAACAACCCCTACTGCCCCACCTTACTGCATACTGCATCACGCTACTACAAATGAAACTGAATATGCAGCATTTATAACATATTTTTTAGAGTAGTGTTTTGAACTTAGGGGTAGTGTTTTGAACTCAATGATAGTGTTTTGAGCATGGCCACTGTAGTGTTTTGAACCTACCTTCAACTAGGTTCAAAAACTATGGTAGTGTTTTGAACCTAGGTTCAAAACACTACCGTAGTGTTTTTGTGGGGTAGTGTTTTGAACTTACTACACCGGCGCTGGATCATACAAATACATGTATATATCATGTATATATCCACGTACATATATATATATATTTGGCCTATATATTACCTTGGGAGGCTGGGAGTTCTGGCGCCGGAAGGCCGGGCCGGAAGAGCGGGAGTCCCGGGGCCGGATCATACATTTTTGTTTGTGTGGTTGTTGTTGTTTTACGTCCTAGCAACATCTAAGGTCATATCAGGACGGGTACCGATTTGTGACAGTGCGCACTCATGGTGACTTTATAGTGCTGCCCCACTGGGAGACTAGGCCGCCAACACCATGACCTGATATCCCACTCAGTCACATTATCCTGACGCTGAGCCAACCAGTCCTTGCCCTATCCTAATAATGCCGAGCCCCTGGCTAGGAAGTGACAAGTATCAATTTTTAAGTCATTGGTTTGACTCGACCAGGGTTCGAACCCACGACCCCACGAGCTACCAACACGGGAGACGGACGGTCTAACTCCTTCGGCCATCCCGTTTGGTCCCGATCATACAAATACAGATCTATTTACATGTATGCATATATATGCATATATGTATATATACATGTCCAAGCACATGTATACATATATATATATATATATATATATACCTACATACATTAAAAGCTCACTAAATCGATCAACGTTGGGACCGACTATAAGTGGTCCATTTAGGGAGGTGATGGGTGTAGGGAGTGGTCGATCTGTGGAGGTGGTTGTTTAGAGAGGTTTTACTGTATATGTGTATATCCACATACATATATATGTATATACATATATACACGTTTATATATGGATATACATATAAATATAGATAATTATACACATCCATGTGTGTATACATATACGTATTGCAATATCAGATGAAAAATAACTTACCAATGTTTCTAAATGTAGGAATGACTGTCAGATGCTGCACAGTAGTAATTCAGTAACACGTTGACTGGTGTGTAGTATGTGCCTTCAGAAGCATGTGGGTGCAGTCCATTGTGGTATTGACTCTAAAGCCGTGTTTACACGGGCAATTGTGAAGCGAATTAGGCAAATCGATTTATATGAAGCGAAGTAGTGGCGCGTTTACACGAGCCAGTTTGAAAGTCTGTCGGCGACCGGGAACCAGCAGCCTTAGTGGTGCGCTTGTAGCCGGCGAGCACTGCTATTTGTTTAGTTTACACTCGTCGATTCGACGCCGATGTAGCTGTTATGTTAATATCGCTTGGAATTTAAGGTTAATTTAATTAAATTTCATTATTTGAGTATGTAATTCTGTTAAATATGATCGCATTCAATAGATTTCGGCCTAATCGGTCCCGAACACTACCGGGCACCAGCGATTAGTTACAGCTGAGCCTGTAGCTGGCGAGCACCGCTATTTTACACTATCGCCGCCCGGGAACCAGCTGAATCGATTCATATAAACTACCTCGCGACATGGTTTATTTGAAGCAAATTATATGAGGCAAATCAGCCCTAATCTGCCTCAGCGGCGCGTTTACACGGCGAATGTAAGGCGAACTAGGCAAGGCGCATTATATGAGCCGTTTTAACTCACCCGTGTAAACATGGCTTTATTCTTAGATACCAAATCCAATCCACACCTATTTCAAGGTACATAAGCTCTGACTTATAGCATAGTGCATTGTTTTTGCCAGCCATGTCATGTAGAGGCACACCTGCTTATAATATACATAGTATGTGGTATCTTGGTGATCAGTGATGTATATGTATGTAAACTAGTTGCAGTTATAAAGGACTTACCCTAGTTGCAGTTATAAAGGACTTACCCTATGAACAAACGCTCAGGAAATTGAAACTTCCTGCCCTTTCCTACAGAAGGAAAAGAAGTGACATAATTGAAGTATTTAAAATTATGAAAGGTTTTGATAAAATAGATATGAACCAATTTTTCACCTTGAATAAAAGAGAAGGCAGCCGGGGCCATACTCTGAAACTAGTAAAAACCCAGAACCATTTCAAAATTAAGGCAAGACAGTTTCTCAAACAGGATCATAAATATATGGAATAGTCTCCCACAAAATGTTATTGATGCCGGCTCAATAAATTCATTCAAGAACTGATTAGAAAAAGCATGGGCTGATGATCCAGGGAAATTTGACCACTTATTCACCACATGCTACTAATTTATTCCTTGTGTTGCTAATTACTTGCACTCAAGCAAAAATGAGAGACAAATAACTGTTCACACTTCCTGTCTACTAATCGCTATATCGCTATATCGTAAATATATGTATCCAGCTACATATATACAGGTATATACTTCATGACACAAGACGGAGCTATAGTATGGAATTTATTAGAGTTCATGATTGGTGGTTGTTTTGGGCAACAACAAACTAACAAAACTATCTAAACAAACAAAAATATATTGTTCGTCGGAAAGACTTGTTAATCAGTGTTGTGGCATTGGAGGCATCGATATATACATATCTGGTGATCTGAAAAGATATCTAACGGATTATAAGTACTGTTTAGCTTTGAGTTTTTTTTTTTTAGCTGACTGCCTCTATTAATAGGTGGGGGTGCTTGTATATTTATAACACCGGTACCGCTGTCACTACGTGAGTTACACAAGTATTTTATACGACTATGCCTAAAGAATTTTGTGATACTTGTGGAGCAGTACACGAGAAAGGAAATACAACACAGTGTGAGGAAAAGCAGGATAGTGCCGGTCCGACGACTCGGTCATGTTCAAACCGCCGGCTACCTGACAGGGATTATAAAATGGTGGACGACCGAAATGCTGCGGGGTCAGAACTGAGTGCCATATCGTCTGAGGAGCGACTTGAACTTATGGAAAAGGAAGAATACACGCTTGAAGTTGAGGAGGAGCTAGCTGCGTTGGAGGAGCGCAAAAGAAAACTTCTATTAAAGCGAGAGAGACGCCGCCAAGCCAGCACAGGAGTACGACAAGATGATGGTGACGCCGTTCTGGACACCAGCTCAGGAGATGACGGCGATGATGGGGGGGGCCAACCAGACAACCCATTACATGGACGCGACTTTCGTCGGAAAACCGGAAGACGGCTTCTGTTCGTATGGGAGGGATGTAAGCCATTCATGACCAACCGTATGCCGACGGAGGACGTCCAGCAGTGCGTCGTCCAGCAGGAGCACCAGTCGATGTCGTAGAAGTAAGTGGAGCCTCAAAAGGTTTATTGTGGGAAAGAGAGATATTGGTGAAGTGAACTGCTATGAGTTATTAGCTGCCATGGGCCTGTGGGCACTCAGCATAAAGAGCTGGGCATTAGAGACTTGAGGGCCTTGTTGGAGCACATTGTGTTTCTGTCCCATATGTCGGTCACAAATGAATATCTTGACTTGGCGAACACCGACTATGACCTGTCAATTAGAACATTGGCTGAGGAAATAGGCTTTGCTGCTTTCTCTAGTGCCAACAGGGGCTCGAGTGTGCTATTTTATTCTTCACTGAATGTAAAATCAAGGAAGTCCCGAATGACAGGCTACGTCACCGTGAAGCCGGGTAGTCACACCAAGAGGCCTTGCTTGCTCAACGATCCAATTAGTAGCACCGCCGAGGTATGTGCCCCAGTAATGGCGCTGCCCAGCTGGGGGTAGAGCTCTTTGCAGGTGACCGGGGTTACAGTGTGACAGGATTAAACTGCTCCTGTGATGCCGATATTGAGAATGTGGTCTTTGAAGGTGACCGCGTCAACAATGAGGATAATACGGTCTTTGTAGGTGACCGTGAGGACTGGGCTGATAGAGGGGTCTTTGTAGGTGACCGCATGCACTGTGTGGAGAATAGGACTCCTACAAAGGAACAACATTATCGGGTTGAGGAGGTGGTCTTTGTAGGTGACTACGTTGTGAATAATATTGGAGTTGATTTGGAGGAGGACCCCCGCTGGGGGAACACCAAGTGAACAGTTTGGATGTGGGATTACAAGTGCGTGAAGCTATAGAGAACTAGATGCAAGTGAGAGATTGCGAGGGTTGTCTAGAAGTGACTATCAGTGAATTTGAGGGCTCCTCGCCCATCGTGTTCTGTGTAACAAATGACTGCGATAGGGCTCTTTGTTCTTGTGTATACCGCCTTGAGGGTGTTGTTTGTCAATTGAAGCCTTGTTATTTTTTCGCTGAGCTGTTTTTCAGGGATGGCATTGATCCTGAAGCCTATTATATATATTGGGGCATAGTTTTCGGTTTTCAGGTGATAAATACTGAATTTGACAATAGCTATGAAAACAACAATAGTAAATGCTTGTTGGCATGGGAGTGGGACCTTATCGAAGCGAAATTGGCTGTTGAATTAGACCAGGATGTCATTTTGTGTGTTGACTACAAACCACAATGTGTCCATTCCATGTTTGTCATCCCGAAGGAGAGTGGAGCGGGTTGGCTGGTTATCGACTGTAGTAAGCCTCGGGGTAGGTCAGTCAACTCAGCTACTAGTGAGGTGGCCCAGCAGTTTAAATACCCGAGTGTCGATAATGTAATCGACAATCTTGAGCAGGGGGACCACCTCTCTTCTATTGATATAAAGGATGCCTATAGGGCCGTTCAGATAAACCCTAGGGACCACATAAGGCAGGGTGTGAAGTGTAAATCTATTGATGATGACAATGTTAGATATATGGTGGATAACCGCCTATCAATGGGCCTTGCCTCAAGCCCCTTTATATTTACAAAAATATCTAATTTTATTGTAAGATGTGCAAAGAGGGAAGCCATCAAATGGGTCATTTACTACCTCGATGATTTTTGTATTATCGGGGACTCATGGGATCGCCATGCTATTGACCAATCAAAAATAATTGCAATAATACGTAGATTGGGGTTCTCATTAAGCTTTAGAAAGTTGCTCTCCCTGAGAAAATGTGTTTTCTTGGGATCGACATTGATACGATAAAATTAGGACTAACTCTCGCCGCTGATTAATTTATACCAAATTTTGGCTCAATTCCGGGGTCATAGGAAAGCAAAATGGAAAGATCTGGAGAAGCTGGGGGGGTTACTGGCACATTTTGCCAAGGTAATCTGAGGAGCCCGTACCTTCTGTCACAGGATCTACGATCTGATTGCTTCCATCAGGGAGCCTTATCACTACACTAGGTTGGTGGGAAAGCTTTGCCGCACGTTTTAATGGTAAGGCTGCCATACTGGGTAAATTTACGCATGTGTGCTCAGTGTATAGCGATGCCTCAGGCTGGCGGATGGGTGCTGTTATAATGGAGTTGATGATATAGTGCTCTGTGACTATGCGGGGCACCATCATGTCTCACCCGAGGAGAGGTTGGACGGTGCTCATATTAACGTCAAAGAAATGGCGGCTGCCTTTGAGGCAGCCACATGCTGGGTGCATGGTTGGGGGGAGGGGGGGGGGGGCCTCAATAGTGTTCATGACTGACAGTGCTCTTGTACAGGCGACACTGAACACGGGCTGCCCGTGCTCACAGGAGATAATGGGTTATCTCCGAAAGCTTTTCTGGATGGCGATTGAAAAAAGATTTATATTTGTTTCTTCCTATATTCATATTTCGAGAAATATTACTTGTGATGCATTGAGCAGGCTGGGTGATGTGGGAAGCGCTGCTAGGATAGCCGGTGTTGATAAATGATGGGTTAGGTGTTGTAGAGAGATTTTTAGGCCCGCTTTTCTGTTTCATTCCAGGGCGGGAAGCACTCGCAAAGGATCAGCAGCTATATGAGAGCAGGTTTTATTCCGCCAATTTGTGGTCGTCAAGGGCGGTGCAAATTAAGCATTTTTTTACCTTTGTCGATCAGTTCGGGGAGAACAGGGCTCCATTCTCTGCACCTCGAAGTGGGTCGCTTTGTATGCAAACTGGCTTGCCAGGGAGCTATCTTATAGATCTATATTAAACTATGTGTCAGGGCGGAATTTTTACCTGAAACATAACGGTTGCAAAACTATGCTCTATGCCGATTACTATGTATCTGCAACATTGAAGGGTATAAGACATGAGAAGGGTGACGCACCAAGGGCTGCACACCCCCTCTTACCACATATGTTAGTTAGAATCTTGGGGGTTTGACCCTGAACTCTGGCCATACTGCCTGGCGCGATGCGATGTTGCTGTCCTTCCACTCATTACTCAGGAAGAGCCAGGTCACAGACTCGGAGGCCTCCCTTAGACGTTCAGATTTTACATTTTTTGATTGGGGGATGTTGATTCATGTGAGGCACTGTAAGACTATCCAATTTACTGAGCGGGTGCTAGAGATACCAGTCGCCAAATGCTGTAAGCGGGTGCTGTGTGTCGTATTTTGATGAGATACCTGCTGCTCAGGATGAAATAGCCTTCAGGCTTCTGGCAGAGTCCGGCTCCAACCCGATGTCTTATCGTTCCTATCAATCAATGTTGAAACTCTTTGCCAGTAGGGCGGGTCTCGGGGAGTGCCACCTTACCTCTTACTCCCTGCGCTGGGGCGGTGCTACTTACCTTGCCATGTATGGCGCTACGATCGAGGAGAAGGTGAGAGGGGACTGGGCCAGTGAGACGGTCTATGCTTACTTAAAGACGTCACTGCAGGTACGCGTCATCAATGACCTCAGGGTGGCCTCCTCCCTGGCCCAATCGAAGCTTGAGTAGTGTTTGGGTGGGGGCTTCTGGCCCGTTTGGCTATTATTTTGCCAGCCCAAGGACTTTCAAGCAAAAATAAAGAAGGTTCCCACCACTACTCATTGTGACTCTCTATCCTTTACAGTAGTCCAATTTTATGTAGAATATAATTTATTATATATATATTAAGAGGGGGAGTTCTTCCTTGCTTGTATTTAATTCAGTATTTATTATATTTATCTTATTTATTTCTTCCCTTTATATTCACTGCGGGCCACTCTTTTGCTCCGCTACTGCCACACGACTGCCGCCTGGCTCATTCGCGCTTGAACTGCACCCTCACTAGCACAGTATTTTAGCTTTTAGGTAAGGCTATTATTTTGCCTGGCCAAGGACCTTCAAGCAAAAATAAAGAAGGTTCCCCACCACTACTCATTGTGTCTCTCTCTATCCTTTACCGTAGCCCAATTTGATATATGCATATATAGTCAAACCTCTCTATACCGACCCCTCCACAGAGTGACCCCTACCCTATATCAATCGCTTCACTTGGGTCCCAACAATACCGTTGTAAGGATATACTAACTCTCTAAACAGATCACCTCCCTAAATGCACCACTTAAAGCCACCCCATGGTTGGTCTATTTGGAGAGGTTTTACTGTATATGTATAGATATGTTTATATATATATGTATACATATCAGGGATTAGAACATATTGACCTAAAAATGATGCGTCATTGACCTAAAGTATGTATGTATGTATTCATATGAATACATATAATAATTCTTACAATACATATGTACAGAAGGAAGATAAGGTATAAAGAGATAGAGGCAAGTGTGCGATATTAGTTGGGAGTAACCTAGACCCCCAACTCCTTTATTTAAAAAAAAATCCTCGAGCGACTGGAGGCTAGGCCTGGGCAGGAGGCAGAGCGGTGCATGGTGGGGGATTGCACCACCCCCCCAGCCAGAGAGGGGGGGGGGGTCCTGCGGGCACCTGCGGGCCCCTGCCAGGCACATACTAACGGACAGACATACTAACGGACACACATACTAACGGACACACATAATCATGGACACATACTACCGGATACACATACTAACAGACACACATACTGACGGACACACATACTAACGGGCACACATACTAACGGCACACATACTAACAGACACACAGACTAACGGACATACATACTAACGGATACACAGACTAACGGACACACAGACTAACGGACACACATGCTAACTGACTAACAGAATTGCAGACTCAGACTCTCGGACACTTCGAACCACGGAACGAAATAATGGACACCCGGACATAGACACACAGACAGTCGGTGTTCTCCCTGATAATAACACAACGCCTTGCATAAAGGAGGGGCAGACAGTGCCTGAATAACGGATGCACATACACGGACACACGGACAGTTGGTGCTCTCCCTGATAATAACACAAAGCCTTGCGTAAAGGAGGCACGGACAGTGTGTGAATAACGGATGCACAGACACGGACACACGGACAGTTGGTGCTCTCCCTGATAATAACACAAAGCCTCGCGTAAAGGAGGCACGGACAGTGTGTGAATAACGGATGCACAGACACGGACACACGGACAGTCAGTGTTCTCCCTGATAATAACACAAAGCCTCGCGTAAAGGAGGCACGGACAGTGTGTGAATAACGGAGACACATACACAGACGCACTGACACACGGACAGTCGGTGTTCTCCCTGATAATAACGCAAAGCCTTGCGTAAGGGAGGGGCGGACAGTCTGTGAATAACGGAGACACATATACACGGACACACGGCCAGTCGGTGTTCTCCCTGGTAATACCACAAAGCGTTGCGTAAGGGAGGGGCGGATAGTGTGTGAATAATGGACACACAGACACGGACACACTGACACACAGACAGTCGGTATTCTCCCTGAAAATAACACAAAGCCTTGCGTAAAGGATGGGCAGACAGTGTGTGAATAACGGAGACACAGACACGGACACACGGACAGTCGGTGTTCTCCCTGACAATAACCCAAAGCCTTGCGTAAGAGAGGAGCGGACAGTGTGTGAATAACTGTCACACATACACACAGACAGACAGTCGGTGTTCTCCCTGATAATAACCCAAAGCCTTGTGTAAGGCAGGGGCAGACAGTGTGTGAATAACTGTCACGCATACACACGGACAGACAGACAGACAGTCGGTGTTCTCCCTGATAATAACGCAAAGCCTTGCGTAAGGCAGGGGCAGACAGTGTGTGAATAACTGTCACGCATACACACGGACAGACAGACAGTCGGTGTTCTCCCTGATAATAACGCACAGCCTTGCGTAAGGGAGGGGCAGACAGTTGGTGAATAACTGTCACGCATACACACGGACAGACAGACAGTCGGTGTTCTCCCTGATAATAACGCACAGCCTTGCGTAAGGGAGGGGCAGACAGTTGGTGAATAACTGTCACGCATACACACTGACACACAGACAGTCGGTGTTCTCCCTGATAATAACGCACAGCCTTGCGTAAGGGAGGGGCAGACAGTGTGTGAATAACTGGCACACAGACCCGGAGGGCGGACACTGTTTGTGGGGAGTGTGTTCATCCGACCGTGAGCAGTGTGGAGGGGGCTGGGCGTGGCCACGTGTACACGTCATGGCAGGGTGTGGTTGGTTGTTGGAGTTTTACATCCTGGCAACGTCTAAGGCAATATCAGGACGGGTACCTACAGACACTTGTGACAGTGCGCACTCATGGTGACTGTGCAGTGGTGCCCCACTGCGATACCAGGCCTACTGCTGGCACCATGACCTTGTTGGGTCGGCGTTCGAATCTGTGGCTATGTAGGTAGGCTAAAGTGAAAAACAATATAGACGGAGAGAACGAAAGAAAGTAAAGCAAAAGTTAGAGTGTAAGAGAGAGTCCAAGCCCCTCTGGTTTATTATATATAGTACATGGATTCTTGGTATAGGATCATGGCATTCATTCAATCAATAGGGAAGCAGCATTCCCAGTTCTTCCAGCAGGGACTCAGCATTCCTGGCTCCCATGACCACCAGTGGCCTGCCCACCACCAGAGCTGGTTGACCTGTGGCCACCATCAACCTTGACCCCTGTGTGTGTTGACTCCTACCTCAGCAGAGAGCCAGGCCCTGAGTGCACTCACACCCAGACCTGCCAATTATCCCTAATTCTATAATTACCTGATTACCTGCCCTCAAGCATGGGCCAAGCCATATATATATATACACACAACATACGTATACACACACTCTTGGCGGGCCACACAGAATAATAATAGAGGATTCCCATTTCCCCCCTCTGCCGATTATCGGAATATTTAACAACCTGATATCCCATTCAGTCACATTATCCTGACACTGAGCGAACCAGTCCCTGCCCTATTCTAATAATTCCAAGCACCTGGCTAAGGAGCGATAAGTGTCAATTTAGCAAATCGTTGGGTTGACTCGACAATGTGTTGGAACCCGTGGGGTCGAATCCCACGATCTATCAAAACAGGAGATAGACGCTCAATATTAACTCAATCAGTCATCTCTTCTGGTCAGGCCAGGGTGTGTGCGTGTGGTGTGTGTGTGTGGGGGGGGGGGGGGCACATGGAGGAGGGGTGAGGGGAGGGGATAGGGGGTAGGAGGTAGGAGGTAGGAGGGTAGCACGTGACTAGTTTTTTCTTTGTAAATATAGTTTATTCATTGAATAAAGTCTTTTGTCAGCGCCGTGGCACTGGTCTTCCAGCCATGTGACAATACAGTTATTTACAATATATGCAGCTAGCCCAAATCAGCTGAAATAACAATATCAAACATTCAAAGACTTACATATGGTATAGTTTGACAATTCACATACAAAAATAACAGTTATATGTTGTATTCCTACACACTTGATACATACATGTGTATTGATTAGACTTTTACATTACGGAGTGGTTAGGTGCATAGTTTCCCTTCATAGGTTTGTATGCCTACTATGTTGTGAATTGCAAAACAATCATGTTGTTGGAGTTAACATTTTGAGAAGGAGTGAGTGTTAGTAGAATGGTTTGTTACTAGTTACTTGGCAGAGGAGGAAGGGGGCAGGGGGGAGGCGGGAGGGGGGAGAATTTCTGTATTTTTTCTGTGATAAATATATTAGATCAATCACTAGTATCTACTTTACATTAGTTCAAAGTTACTTGTATTTTAAATGGTAAACTTTTTAGATATTTTGAGTGTAAACATGGAAAATTAGTTTTGGCAAACTTTTTTTTTTTTCTTGAAGATTTATACTGCCTATTATGGATAAGTTTGAACAGACTTGTTTTCACCATTAGACAGTTTGTCGATAGAAACCCCAAGCCTACACCTTTACTAACCCAAGGGATTTTTAACCTTCCGCACCATATAGACATGGTATGAGAGCAACTGGCCTTTGATGACGCTGTAAGTTATGCACAGCGGTGGAAATCCAAATTGGCAGAAGTTGGGGCACAGGGAATCGAACCACCAACCTTCACTATTAGGAGACCGACCTAGAAAAAAGTCTGACACTCTAACCACTCCACCTCAGAGAACACTGCAATGCCAAACTCTGACACCATAGACTTCTGCAGTAACAGGTTTTGTTAAATTGACTCAGTATTGCCTTCTACGCAGAAACAAATGCTTAATATGTGCATCAGTATCTAAGTTAGATATGTAAAATCAAATCTAGATAATTGGTTTTGTTTTGAAAATTCGATATTTCAGCTTTAAATAAGATCATTGTTGACCCTTACTGGTGAATATTTAGTTTAAAGCTGTGTAGTCCGATGAAAACCTCAAATTTTCAAAACCAAAATAATTATGTAGATTCTACATATCTAACTTAGATAATGGTGTGTTTATTAAACATTTGTTGCTACATAGAAGGGAAGATCAAGTTAATTTAATAGAACTTCTTACTGTAGAAGCCTATGATTTCATAGTTTTGGCGTGCTTGCCAAAATTAATTTGACATGCTTACACTTCAAATATCTCAAAAGTTAGCCATTTAACATAAACGTTACTTCAAATTAAAGTAAGGTAGATTAGAGCGATCAACCTAATATATTTATTTCAGAAAATATCAGAAACTTCAAACCATCGGACTATGCAACTTTAACCTATTCGGTGATATACATATATATATTTTTTTTTTGTATTTTAAGCAGACCATAATTCCAGTCAGGACATGCTCTGATTCAGAATATGATGCAATCAGGTTCATCCCGCTGGTAAGAGTCCTCTGCCCCTCCACCCCCCCCCCCCCCACCCCCACCCCACATACCAAGTGACTGTGACCTGGGGGTTAGATGACTGTATGGGGTGCGGACACTCCCTGAAAGACCGGTGTCGCAGTTTCCGCCGTCCGCCAGTTTCCGCGGAATGCATCGCTTCTGCCCATGCCTCAAAATCAAACAGCATCGTCACTAACCTTATAAATTTAATATAATGTTTTTGCTAAAGATGTTTTCTATATGTGTACCAAGTGATTTGTTTCTAGGTGGTGTGGTTTTAGAGATATTTCACTTTTCTGTATTTTCTGTATGAAGATTGCTCATGACTATTGACAATGCCTTGAGTTTGATGATACGCGCAGTGCAAAACATTAGTTTTATTCAAAATTAATAGAAATCAAGAACCCTAACCTTATAAATTTAATATAATCTTTTGGTAAAGATGTTTTCTATATGTGGACCAAGAGATATTTCACTTTTTCTGTATGAAGATTGCTCACGGCCATTGACAATGCATTTGAGTGTATGCGTACTGCGGAAACTGGCGGACGGCGGAAACTGCGACACCTGCCACCCTAGGTGCAGAATAGGGTCAGTAGAAGAGTGTGTGTATGGTAAGGCCCTGTCACACTACGACGTAACGACGTCAGCGTAGGGAGAACGTGAAGAACATTGAACTTCTCGGCGTAGTATGCAAATTTGGGCACAAGTTGAACGTGGATGCAGCGTAGTTGACGAGAGCGTAACGTCAGTAAAGCGTAGTGAGGACGAGAGAGGACAACGTAATTACGCTGACGGGATGTTATTAACGTTATTCGATTGCCAGAACTACGTTGCTTTACATTACCTTACGTTACTTATGGCATGAAGCGGTGGAAAAACGGTAAACGTACGTTGGACGTCCGTTAGGCGTCCGTTATCCCGACATTTTCAAGACGCGGACTGCACGTTCCCACCACTTTTAATGTGGGTCAACGTAATGCAACGTAGTGCAACGTAGTGCAATGTAGTGCAACGTAGTGACCAGCGTTTCATTGATGTTCGCCGAACGTGTACAGAACGTACGGCAAACATAAACCCTTACGTTCTAGTTATGTCGAAAGTTTTGAACAGGTTCAAAACTTTGATGTGCCCCGACGTAACATGACGTAACGTGACGTAGCTCGACATCAGTGTAACGTCATTCTGACGTCATCATAACGTAACCCAACGTACGTCAATGTAATGATGAAAAATGATCACGTCAGGCTTACGTTTGCTCGTTATGTCATAGTGTGACCGGGTTAGTAGGGAGGCTAGAAACTGTTGTGTGTGTGTGGGGGGGAGGGAGGGGGGGGGGGGTCAAGGGAGTGGGTAAGAACTTTCTACCATTGCCCGCAGCTTCGGAGATATCAATGTTTGCGTTTGTGGGCGCACAGAGATTAGCACCACCATAATGTCTTATCGGATCCTAATCTAATGATGTATTCAAAACTCATGGATTTATTGGAATGAAAAAAAATCATTAAGATCGGTCAAAATTGGGATTATCTATATATATATAGATATGTATATATATATATATGTACATGTAAGTACGCATTAAACCAAAGGCAGTGTGGTGGATCCAGTCTTTATTATTTTTTATCGACATCAATTATCAATGTAGGAAGTATCTGGCTGGGCTACAAATAAATACCCTACCGAAAATAAAATTTAAAATAATAATAAAGTACAGTAATCATATGGCGTTTCTGGTGAATGGCGAAGTAACCATTGCCTTTCATCACTAAGTTGTTCTCTACAGTCAGTTTGTCTTTGTTCGGAATGTATTGCCGTAGACATTAAAGATAATCAGTTATGCCCCACCCCCTACTAACGCCTACCATACCAGTCTAACATAGTTACCTCCCCGCATATGTTTCTTTTTCTCTTATCTTGTTCTTTACCTATCATTCATGTACCAATGTCTTGCTTATTTTCCTGTAATTGTCTATCTGTATATTGTTGTAGATTTGTTTCTGAGTAGAGGCAATTGTGATTAGCATTAGCACTGACAACATGTTATTCAGAGGAATAAAAACACTTGAACAAAAACACAAAAAAATACTCTTTGACAATTTTACTTAACAGACTGGATGATTGCATGTCCACTGCAGCGATGCTGAGTGTGTCGTCAGATAGGTCAGCATGACCTACATTAGTGCTGTGCGCTCTGGACAAGATGCCTGTAAAGAACAGAGAACCCTTAACATGACACAGCTGTATTTTGTAATTCTGTAATCGCATTCGCATTCTTTGCATCAGTGCTGACAGCTTATGTATCGGCTTCTGAATTATCGCCACCAATGGTTTCTGGTCAGTTTGAATTTGAACTTCTTCGCCGAAGTTATAGTCATGAAACCTCTAACAGCCGAAACATATTGCGAGCAATTCTTTTTCAATAGTGACATAGCCACACTGCACTGAGTCGAGCGCACGAGATGCGAGTGCAATTGGTTTGTTTTCCTGCATTATTACAGCACCTAGACCTGACTGACAAGCATCTACCTGAATGACGATGTGTTTGTCTACATCATAATATGCCAATACAGGAGCAGTTCTCAACTTCTCTTTGAATTGGTCATATGCAACTCATTGCTCGCTTTGCCAGTGACACATGACATCCTTAGCAAGGAGCGTGTGCAGTGGCTTAGCGATCTCTGACATGTTTGGTATGAACTTGTGCCAACCATGCACATAGCCAACCATGCATTGTTTGTCACGAGGCGCTGGCATGTCTACAATCGCTTGTATTCTGTCTCAATCTGGCTTCACGCCTTGTTGGGTAAGTTGATGACCACCTACATACTTTACTGTAGTTTTGCATATCAAAGATTTTGAATCGTTTAACTTAAGATTTACCGACCTAGCTCAGTCCAGCATTGCTTTCAGTCTATCATTGTTTTCCTCCATGGTTGACACATATACCAAAATATCGTCCGTTACTATACCTATACCAGGTAGATCGCCCTGAATAAAAATGTCACCAGCTGTTTTGATGCCAAAAGGCAGACGGGTGTAGCTGTACCGGCCCCATGGAGTGTTAAATGTGCGCAATAGTGAACTTTCATAGTCTAGTTCTATCTGCCAATACCCTGTCATAGCGTCCAAAACTGCATGCATGGGTGACTCCATTCACCTTTTATGACCGGCCGGAGGGCGATGAAGGCCGGCAGGGCTCTGTGTGTCTGTGTGTGAGTGAGTGTAAATAGAGGGAGGTGAAGTTGACCTGAGGCGACCTAGATAGGGTTGGTCAGTATTGTGGGTATATATATATGTGTTTGTAGTATATATGTTTTTTGTATATATGTTGTTGAACACAGGCGCACACAAAGAGGAGCAGGCTCAGGCCGCACAACACACACGGCATACACACTGCATGCACACACACAACACAAAATGTACATATAATTGCCTATAGATTTGATATGTATGTATATCTGTGTGAGTGTATAGAGCCAGGTTAAGGTGAAAGGGGAGTGGTATTGGTTGGCTGTCTGCCTGTCCAAGTCGGGTAGCCTGGAGGCGGATGGCGTGTCGCCGAAGGACGTGTCCCCTGGTGCACTGGACCGGGAACGCCTGGTCATGACAAGGAAGACTGTTTGTATTTTTAGTTATACATATATCGTGCATATATAAGATTTTTTTTTGTGTGCGTTGGATTTTATTAAAGTGCTCGTTCTGGAAGCTAAGGCATGTTTTTAAGACTAAATTAAGTTTGTATCGTTTCGGGAAGCTCCAGGGTGCAATTAGATTGCATTCAGGAGTTGTCCAGATTGATTGCAGCAATTTAGATTTTTCATCAGATACCACGTGTTCGCTGAATATAGCAGTGTTGGCGCTCATATTAGGGTCTGCCCAGTCTCACTATTAACATAGTGCTACAGGTCAGGATTTCCTTGGAATTTGTCGCCCAGAAACTGCATTTTTATATTCAAGTCGATTTGTATCATGTGGTCATTGTACTGGTACATAGGCGTCATTTGGTGTTGCCTGCCTCTTTCAAGAGGATGGTGCCCTAATTAGGGGCCAGGGTGAGGTGAGGTCGGGGTCGGCTGTGTGGCAGCTGGTGGTATTGATCACACCCCAAAACCAGCCACCGGTGGAGGACTGGTTCTCACAAGTGCGGGACCATGTGGATAAATTGACTAAGAACAAGTGGTATGATAATATTCATCATTGGAACATGAAGCTCAGTGTCCTACATGCTAGGTTAGAGCAGGCCCCTGTTGAAGTTCAGCAGGTGGTTGCTAGGCGGCCTAAAAGGGGACTGGTTGATGCAGTAGGGGTGGCAGCATCCTGGCTGTTTGGCAGGGTGAGGCATGCACAGTTGAACAAGGTGCAACAGGCTATTACCTCAAACAGTCTGCATATGCGGGCCCTGAAGCATACCCAAGAGCACATGCTTTCCATTATTAAAAGGACCCGAAATATTCAGCTGCAATTAGCAGAGCATGTTTCTGTAGTGGAGCATATGCTAGCCTTAGCACGGGACGAGGCAGAGGACATGACGGCCACCTCCAATGACTTGTTGCTGCTGCAGCATGTGAGGCTGGCAGTGGAGGAGTTGGAGGCAGCCAGAGGCAGCCAGAGGCAGCCAGAGGCAGCCAGAGGCAGCCAGAGGCAGCCAGAGGCAGCCAGAGGCAGCCAGAGGCAGCCAGAGGCAGCCAGAGGCAGCCAGAGGCAGCCAGAGGCAGCCAGAGGCAGCCAGAGGCAGCCAGAGGCAGCCAGAGGCAGCCAGAGGCAGCCAGAGGCAGCCAGAGGCAGCCAGAGGCAGCCAGAGGCATGGGCTTTCGAGGTACTATGACATGATTGCCCTTCATTATCAAGTTGTTTTCTACTGTGAGTTTGTTTTTGTATGGAATGTACTGTCATAGACATAGTGGTGTTTGTGCATGTGTAGTGTCCCACCCATTTTCGATATGTCTTATTAACATGGACATGGATATATAGTCTTCATACTCTTTGATGATTTTACTTAACAGACTGGATGATTGCATGTCCACTGCAGCGACGCTGAGTGTGTCATCAAATAGGTCAGCATGACCTAATTCAGCACTGTGTGCTCTGGACAGCGTGTCTGCAAAGAACATTAAGGAACCCTTAACATGGCATAGCTGTATGTTGTAATTTCGCAATCGCATTTGCATTCTTTGCATACACGCTGACAACTTATGTATCAGCTTCTGCATGACGGCCACTAACGGTTTGTGAATTTGAACTTCTTTGCCGAAGATATAGTCATGAAACCTCTGCCAGCCAAAATATATTACGAGCATTTCTTTTTCGATAGTGGCGAAGCCACACTGCGCTGAATCTAGTGCATGAGATGCGAGTGCAATAGGCATGTTATCCTGCATGATAACAACACCTAGACCTGACTGACAAGCATCTACTTGAATGACAATTGGCTTGTCTACATCATAATATGACAATACCAGAGCAATTCTCAAATTTTCTTTGAGTTTGTCATATGTGACTTGCTGTTCCTTTTGCCAGTGCCATGACACATCCTTACCAAGGAGCATTCGTAGTGGTTTTGCGATCTCGGACATGTTTGGTATAAACTTGTGAACATAGCCAACCATGCCCAGGAACCTCTGCTCGCCTTGCTTGTCAGGCGGCTCTGGCATGTCTACAATTGCCTGTATTCTGTCTGGATCTGGTTTTACACCTTGTTGGGTGATAAGTTGATGACTTACATATTTCACTGTTGTTTTGCATATCAAAGATTTTGAATCGTTTAATTATAGATTTACCGACCTGGCTCAGTCAAGCACTGCTTTCTGTCTGTCATTGTGTTCCTCCATGGTTGACCCATATACCAAAATATTGTACATTACTATACCTATGCCGGATAGATCGCCATGACTTGGCGCATTTCCTGAGAAAAAATGCCACCGGCTGTTTTGATGCCAAAAGGCAGATGAGTGTATCTGTACCGGCCCCATGGAGTGTTAAGTGTGCACAATAGTGAACTTTCATAGTCTAGTTCTATCTGCCAATACCCTGTCATAGCATCCAAAACTGAGAAATACTGTGTGTTCGCCTTTTTGGCGATAATTTCGTCAATAGTTTTAGTAGGGAATGGCCCTCTCTTGATAGCTTTATTCAACTTAGTCGGATCCATCCTTATCTTATTAGGTTTTTTTACGATTGTTATGGAATTTACCCACTCAGTAGGTTCATCTTGTTCAACAATTACACCCATTTTTACCATGCACCTTGTTTTGAATCGCATATGGGATCCTCCTAGGCGGGTCGACAACAGGTTGTACAGATTTGTCAATATGAATGACAGCATTTGACTTTATCAGGCCTAATGTAGCAGTCACACTATGACGACAAGGGGCAACGACAGCCCAACGACAGAGACTTCCGGTCTGTCGTCGAGTGTCGTCGGGTGTCGCTACGGTGTCGCTATGGTGTCGCTACAGTGTCGCTACGGTGTCGCCGCGACACCTCCGCGACACCTCCAGTTTCTCGACTGTCGCCGGGTTGTCGTCGGCTTTTTGGACATGTTGAAAAAGTTTGACGACAGCCGGCTGTCGCTACGGTGTCTGTACAGTGTCGTTACGGTGTTGTCTTTGCCGTTAAGGTGTCGTCTTTGTCGTTAAGTTGTCGTCGCTTCTCTCTCCATAGCAGCTGTATGTGTGTCTCTGTGTCTATGTGTGTGTCTCTGTGTGTGTATCTCTGTGTCTCTGTGTGTGTCTATGTGTCTCTATGTGTGTGTCTCTGTGTCTCTATGTGTGTGTCTCTGTGTGTGTATCTCTGTGTCTGTGTGTGTGTCTCTGTGTCTGTGTGTGTGTCTCTGTGTGTATATGTATCTGTGTGTATGTCTCTGTGTCTCTGAGTGTGTCTCTTTGTGTCTGTGTGTGTCTGTGTGCGTCTCTGTGTGTGTCTCTCTGTATGTGTATGTGTGTCTGTATGTGTGTATGTGTGTGTCTGTGGGTGTGTCTCTGTGGTGTCTCTGTGTCTGTGTGTGTGTCTCTGTGTGTGTGTATATGTGTATGTGTGTGTCTCTGTGTCTGTGTGTGTGTCTCTGTATGTGTCTCTGTGTCTGTGTGTATGTGTGTGTCTGTGTGTGTGTCTCTGTGTCGTGTGTCTCTGTGTGTCTCTGTGTGTCTCTGTGTGTGTCTCTGTTTGTGTATCTGTGTATGTGTGTGTCTCTGTGTCTCTGTGTGTCTGGGTGTGTCTCTGTGTGTGTCTCTGTATGTGTCTCTGTGTATGTGTGTGTCTGTGTGTGTCTGTGTGTGTCTGTGTGTGTCTCTGTGTGTGTGTCTCTGTATGTGTCTCTGTGTATGTGTGTGTGTCTGTGTTTGCCTCTGTGTGTGTCTCTGTGTTGTGTCTCTTTGGCTATGTGTGTGTCTGTGTGTGTGGCTCTGTGTCTTTGTGTCTCTGTTGCTGTGTGTGTGTCTCTGTGTGTGTATCAGTGTGTCTCTGTGTGTGTATCTCTGTGTCTGTGTGTGTGTCTGTGTGTGTGTGTCTCTGTGTATGTGTGTGTGTGTCTCTGTGTGTGTCTCTGTGTCTTTGTGTCTCTGTTGCAGACACACACAGACACAAATAGACACACCCATCACACACACAGACACACAGACACACAGAGACACACACATAGACACACAGAAACACAGAGACACACACAGACACACACACATAGACACACACACAGAAACACACAGACACACACAGACACACACAGACACACACACAGACACACAGAGACACAGCGTCACACACACAGAGACACACACAGACACACAGAAACACAGAGACACAGAGTCACACACACAGAGACACACACAGAGACACACACAGAGACACAGACACACACATAGAGACACACATAGACACAGAGTCACACACACAAACACACACAGATACACACACACAAACAGACACACACAGAAACACAGAGACACACACAGAGACACACACACAGACACAGAGACACAGACACACACATAGAGACACACACAGAGACACAGAGTCAGACACACAGAGACACACACAGAGACACACACAGAGACACACAGACACAGACACACACTGTCACTTTGGTGGGAGGGCACTGTCACGGCACTGTCGCGGCACTGTCGCGGCACTGTCACGGCACTGTCGCGGCACTGTCGCGGCACTGTCGCGGCACTGTCGCGGCACTGTCGCCGATCTGTTGTCCGGATGTCGTTCGATTATCGTCCAAGTTGGCCCGAATTTGCATATGTCGTCGCGTTTTCACAAAATCCAAGTCGCTGGGCTGTCGTCCCCCCTTGTCGTCGTAGTGTGACTGCAACATAAACCTTGAAAAACATCTTTATATTTGCTTACCAGATCTTCGGCTTGCAAGCTGTGGATTTTGTCCGGGGTGGAAATGTTCGTCGGCACACCAGAATGCACCTCATCCACATGCGCCAACAGGTTCAACACAACACAAGCCTGTTTACCCAACATGGTCTGGCAATCCCGCACCACTTGGAATGTAAAGTTTCTGCCATCGATCCCGATCGACGCCTCACCATCAGGAGTGATCCGATGCACCGAAAATGTCATGAGCGAACATCGGGTGTTCGCCAGCTGCCCCAGTGCGACCCTGTCGAAGATGTTCCTTGGAAGAACGTTCACCTCCGATCCTGTCTTCAGCTTGAAGTTGACTGGATGACCGTTCACTCGGCCGGTCACATACCAGAGCTTGGCATTTTGTTTGGTGCTGCAGTCGATGGAACCGACAAACAGATCCATCATCAACACATTGACTTCCGCCGGGTATGGGTCTTGTTCAGCATTGTGAGGGTCGGGTTCTTCCATGGTCAACTCATTGACTCTGCCAAGTTTGCTCCAGCAAACTTTCCCGAAGTGCCCAATCTTGTTGCAGGCAACGCACGTCTTGCCCCTCGCCGGACAGACTCCCCGGCGGTGTTCGTAACCACAGTTCTGACATTGAATCTTCACTTCGCCTGCACTGGTGCTGTTGCCGGCCTTCCCAGATGGCGATTTCCAAGATGGCGGCCCAGACGGATGAACCACTGGTGCACCCAGACGGATCATGCGTTGTTGCACAGGATGAGCTGACCTGGCGACCAGAGGCCCAGCAGTGTGTTAGCAGGCGACATTGTCCTTATCTGACACCATGTGAAAGTATGACATCTGAACACTTTGACTTCTGGATACTGAATGCTTTATTCACGTCCAGGGCCCTAAACCGCCGGCACCCTTTCGACTATAATGTCATCTCATTTATATATTTCTTTGTTCTCCACATGTGCCTGGATTCTTTTATGCATATATTACACTAACTAGTCCTTGTACTAATGTAGTAATGCTGAGCACCAGCCTGGGTAGCGACAAGTATCAATTTTGTAAGTCATCGATTTGCCTCGGCTGTGATATTACCTTCCGACCTTCCGCATGGGAAGCGTGCACTCTACCAATTCGGCCACTGCGTCCGCTTATCAGGAGTAGAGGTAGGGGTGGAGGAAGCTGTTTCATTGGTGAGAAACCATGCATGACCAACTTCCTCATGACCTCTATACACACACATCATTCCCCGGTGCAAACTTCACACCCAGTCTAGGAAGATAGAATATATATACACACATCCTGATATGACCACAGATGTTGCCATGACGTAAAACCCCAAAAAGCTGTTTAGTGTAAATTAGTATGTGACACCTCTTCACAAACAAATGTTAGATTTCACTAAAACAATTGGCTATTTTTTTGTGAGTTAGATTTTTCTGTCACATTTTGTTGGTAAGTGATCATTTTATTCAGCAAATAAAAGTACTTTTTCAGTGCCGAGGCACTGGTCTTCGACATGTTATGTTACATTCATTCACATATATATTATAGTCCAAAATCAACAAGAGTTTGATAAAGATTGTCTAACCACTTCAAAATTGCATCAGAAATGGGTGTTTTTCCGCCATTTGACAAGGCTACGACTATTTCAGAGATTTGTGTATATTTCCATGTAGACATTAGAGTGTCATTAATAAGACTAACATAACCTGATAACTGATGCCTTTAGCTTTTTGCCGTTAATATAGCCCTTGCTGCCAACATGGTATCTTTTTATTATTCAGATATAGAATAACTTATATATATATGAATAAATATATATGAGGTGTTCTCTGAAAATAGGTACCACATGTCTGGTGTCCATGTTGCGATGGCCATAATTAATTTTTTTTTTTTTTTCAAATAGTTATTGTTGCCTCTGTGCATTAAGCATGTTAGCAATACAACTATTATATACTATGGACTTAATCCATCCCACAAAATGTATTGAAAAGTATGTTCATATAATTGTGTGCGAACATTAAAATGTGAAAATTTACTAATTTTATGATATCAAAATTTATATACACTTTTTGTAAAACATTTTGTTTAAACTTTTTTGTGTAGGACATAATTTGTTACACGAACAAGCAGGTTCTTTGACATCAACTTTATTCAAGTAGTAGTCAGTGTTCACAAGGTCAAAAGTTCACAGGTCAACTGTTCATCGATTCAGGCTCTCAACCCTCTCGCTTGTAGTGTCTTGTTCATCATTTATAGGGATAGGTGGGTGGCTGAGTAAGGCTGGTGGTGTTGATGGTCTGGCTGCTGGAGGCGTAGTGATGGAAGAAGGACCTGGCGGGCCGATGACGACCGGGCGTGAAGTCAAGAGTCTCGCATGTGAGAGTTGGTCCGCGAGAATTCCAGTAGGGGCATGGTGGTTAGTGGGGTCAAACCCAGGTGTCGTCGCCGCAGTATCCCCCTTGTTCGCATGCAAATTACCCATGTTGATGAACCAACATGAACAATTTTTTACACAAACAAGCAGGTTCTTTGATATGGACTTTATTCAAGTAGTAGTCAGGAATAGTAGTAATGTTCACAAGGTCAAAAGTTCACAGGTCAAATGTTTGTCGATTCAGCCTCTCAACCAAATGTCAGCGGCACGGCGTTGGCATTTGGCAGCACAGGGCATCTTCAGTATGGAGAACAAGCCATGGGGATGTGGTGACTTGCGGTGTCTGAGGAGATGAGTAAGGCTGGTGGTGTTAATGGTCCGGCTGCTGGAGGCATAGTGATGGAAGCAGGATCTGATGGGCCGACGACGACGGGGTGTGATGTCACGAGTCTCGCGTGCAAGAGTTGGTTCGCGAGAATTCCGGGAGGGGTGTGATGGTTAGCGGGATTGAACCCAGGTGGCTCCACCGCAGTATCCCCCTTGTTCGCATGCAAATTACCCATGTTGACGAACCAACATGAACAATCTTGTTTGCCTTACTGTAAACAATCAAGTCTTGATTGAATGCATTGTGTATGTTAAACTGATGTTCTCGATGAGTGTTTGATTTCCATGTTACACAGGACATCTTATCGTTAATTTGTATAAGATCAAAATCAAAAAGGGAAATAGGTTTTCTTCAACTCTGACATATGCACAAGATGTCAACTTTCATAAGAACATGATTCTGCTATTATTTGAAGGTTTTCTGCTATTATTTGAAGGTTTTCTGCTATTATTTGAAGGTTTTCTGCTATTATCTTAAGGTTTTCTGCTATTATTTGAAGGTTTTCTGCTATTACTTTGAATGTTTTCACTGTTGGTGTCCATGTCAGGAAAGTGGTACACAGTTTCAGAGAACGACCCATATAGATATATGTATATGAATAAACATAATTATATATATACATGAATGTGTGTAAGAGTTGTAATCTCTGGCAAGAGGAACTACCCCCTTACCTAAAAAGACAACACCGGCGGTACAGTGAGTGTATGTAGGGAGGCAGTGGTGCATGCAGAGACGTGTGGTGCCCTCCCTCCAACCCCCCCGAACGGATCTGAGTGTGAGTAGGATGGAAATTTCTAGGTTAAGAAGACTCCTCCAGTCGATGACTGGGGGAGTAGAACTCCTCCAGTCGATGACTGGGGGAGTAGATAGGGCTCGGTAGCAGATGGAAGCTACTGGCCTTATTATACTCTTATAATGGCTTATAGCGAAATAGCGAAATAGCGAAATAGCTAAATAGCGAATGTTAGACAGGAAGTGTGAATACTTATTTGTCTCTCATTTTTGCTTGAGTGCAAGTAAATAAGCAACACAAGGAATAATTAGTAGCATGTGGTGAAATAGGGGTCAAATTTCCTTGGATCGTCAGCCCATGCTTTTTCTAATCTATTCTTGAATGAATTTATTGACTCGACATCAATGACATTTTGTGGGAGACTGTTCCATATATTTATGATCCTGTTTGAGAAACTGTGTTGCCTTAACTTTGAAATGGCTCTGGGTTTTACGAGTTTGAGAGTATGGCCCCGACTGCCTTCTCTTTTATTCAAGGTGAAAAATTTGTTCATATCTATTTTATCAAAACCTTTCGTAATTTTAAATACTTCAATTATGTCACTTCTTTTCCTTCTGTAGGAAAGGGTAGGAAGGTTCAATTCCCTAAGCCTTTGTTCATAGGGTAAGTCCTATATAACTGCTACTAATTTTGTTGCACATCTCTCAACCTTTTCGATCTCCAGAATATCTTTCCAAAATATTGGGCTCCAAATTTGTGGACAGTATTCCAAAATTGGCCTAACAAGAGACTTAAATAGAATGAGAAAATTATTCTTGTTGAGGCAATGGAAAGTTCTTTTAATTATTCCTACTAGCATTTGAGATGATAGTCCTCATGTGTTTCTGAAAGGAGAGTTGGGAGTCGAAGGTTACGCCCAAGTCGTTGTCATAGCTATCTTGTTGCAGGACAGTGTTCTTCATATTATAGGCATAATGAGGATTATTTTTCCCATAATGAATAATTTTGCATATATATTTATATGTAAACAAGGTGGTTACTTAGTGTTAATTCCCACCCCGTGGCACACTGTCTGTATAATTAGGGAAAAAACTTAATTACCATAGGTAATCATTGTAATGGACAGGGAGTGGAGCCTAATTAGGGCTACTTAGGGTATTTTTTAATTGTGCGTTGTTTCATAAGATGTATGTTCTTCCACATGAATTATCAAAAGGATTTGATGCACAGGATCAAGTTTGTGATGCAAAAGAACACAATAATGCAAATTAGTATATGTGATACAATGAATCAACAAAATGTGTAATAAAAACTACAATGCTCATATCTTTATTAAGGCACAGCCTATGTTAAAATGATTAAATGTGTGCTAGAATGGCAATGTGAGTAATTTAAAATAGAAGTTGGGAGACAAAGGACTTTTATTTGTTGATTAATCACAGACAATTGTTTTCTGTATCGATCTTCTGCTCCTTGTCATGTCCCTGCAATGCCAAGTGCCAGGCTATCTCCCAGTGGGGCAGTCGCCATCAGTGCGCAGTCACAAGTCGGTACCTATCCTAGTATGCCTTAGATGTTGCTAGAATACAAATCCCCAACAAACAACAACCCTAGTCGAGTCAAAGCAATGATTTAAAAATTGATACTTGTCGCTTCCTAACCAGGCGCTCGGCATTATTAGGATAGGGCAAGGAGCAGTGGAATGAGGAAGACCGATCATCCGTTATTGAAATTTCCCCTGCTTAAACAACTAATGTGCCAAAAAAAAAAACCAACAAACTATTAGGCTTATCGAATCTGGAGCAAAAAAAACCCCAAATGGCATGGGTATCTTTTTGGGGAGGGGTTAAAAGGTTGACATCGGGCATCGGGGGTAGGCATTGGTAGCTCTGCTGCATACCACATTCGCATTCGCATGCCGCATGCCGCATGCCTCATGCCGCATGTCGCATACTGCATACCACATTATGGAATCTTAGCTTTTGTCGTGGGGATGATGAAAATGGGAAATATTGCGCCTAAAGCAGGACTCGAACCCACATCTCTTTGCAATCCGGGCCAGTGTGCTAACCATTACACCACCTAAGCTCCCTGATATCACCATACTACCCACGCCTACCTGTCTATGCGGCTCCTTGCCTGAGAGGTCAGTGCAGACCACTACACTGGTCCCCCTGGAATTGTAAGTCTTTTATTGCTTACAATTACATACATACAGGCAGTGCACTTACACACACAGGGTAGGTTCAACAACTATACAGCACATAGCTTGTATAGGATCATGTTCATGGCAACAGTGCTGTGGGGGTGATGAAAATGGAAAATATTATGACTAGAGCGGGACTTGAATCCACATCTCTTTGCAATCCGGGCCAGTGTGCTAACCATTACACCACCTAGGCTCCCTGATATCACCATACTACCCACACCTACCTGTCTATGCGGCTCCTCGCCTGAAAGGTCAGTGCAGACCACTCCACTTTAGTCATTAGCCTCCCCACTGGGGGGTCGGTATTAATTTACTTAGTAGCCTATTCCATTCAGCAACATATGTTAAATTAGTGCACCATTATTTCAATTGGATACGTGAACTGAAATCTAGATAAGTGGTTTTAAAAAGTTGATCTTTCACTGGATTAGGCAGATTTAATGCTGTTTGTTCTGGGATAGGCTGGCATTCGCCATTAGGCATAAAAACGATGAAATGGCACCGGACTCAGTGGCTGAGTAGGTAGAGTGCAGGCTTCGTGTGCAGAAGGTCGGGAGTTCAAAACCAAGCTGAATCAAATCAATGACTTACAAAATTGATACTTGTCGCTACATAGCCTTGTGCTCCGCATTAATAGGATAGGACAAGGACTGGTTTGTTCAGTATCAAGATAATGTGACTGTATGTGAAATTGAGTCATGGTATCAGTGGACCCAATGAGGCAGCACTATAAAGTCACCCTCAAGCCTGCTTCTCTTGCATCATCTTTTATCAAATTCAAGTCACAGAAAAGAAAGAAAAAGAAAAACCTTGTTTTATTTAACAACTCCTCTAGTGCACATTTATTTTCATCATCGGCTATTGGATGTCAAACATATACGGTCATTCTGACATATTTCTTTTGGAAGAAACCTGCTGCCACCACATAGGCTGCTCTTTCCGATAAGCAGCCAGGGGTCGTTTATATGCACATTCCCACAGATAGGACAGCACATACCACAGCCTTTGATGAACCAGTTGTGGACCACTGGTTGGAATGGAAAGTAACCCAAACTGCAAATGGATCCACTCAGGTTGATTGATTGATTGGTGGTTGCTTTATGCCGTGTTGGCAGCATAGGCCATATTCACAGTGAGAAATGTTGTTTTTTGTTCAAACCATCGCTTTTACATGTAAAAGCAGACAATCAATTATGTGCCAATAGACACTCATTAAATTAGAAAGCTCACAATCATATTTTTGTGGTCAAGGGAAACAAATTCCAATAGAAAAAGAAAAGTTGTATCAATAATTGATAGAATTTATCTAGTAAACTATATGAGGTGGTACAGTCTAGCTGCCCTCAAAAAGGCTAAAATGTTTTCTTGTTTTACTTTAGTAAAAAGGTCATGCATACTGTCTGCAGTGTAGAATTGTTGGTGCAGGGCCAACAAATCAACGCAACTTAGTAAAATGTGTTTGAGTGTCAGCGGGGACTGACACCCAATTCATTCAGGGGGAGGTTCCCCCTTGAGCAGAAAAGCATGTGTAAGCGAGGAGTGGCCAATCCGGCAGCGGCTAAGGACCACTTGGTCCCGGTGACCTCCCGCATGAGTCTGTGGTGGTTTTCCCACAGATGGTTCAATTTCTTTAAGTTTATTATTAATGTTTTCACCCCACTCATGTTACCATTTGGATTTTATGTGGGTGGTTATTAGTAGTTTCAGATCAGAGTGAGGGATCAGACACGGTTCAAGATCACAGTTCAGGGCCTTCTTTCCAGCCTGATCAGCTCGTTCGTTTCCTTGTATGCCAGCATAGCCAGGCACCCAGCACAGGTGGATGTCATACCCATCCGTTGCCAGTTGGTTCATTTTATAAATGACTGTTGCTAGAATAGGGTGATTCGTTTTCAGTCCAGCAACAGCCAGGAGGCAAGAGAACAAATCACTGTATATAACATAGTTAGTGTGGTTGGATACCTCGATACACTCCAATGCAAGAAGGAATGCTCGGCCTTCCGCAGTGAAAATCGAGCTCTGATCGGGCAAGCGTATGCCAAATTTTTCCCGTCGGCAGACTGCCGCAGCAGTTACCCGGCTTTGGTCTATCGAAGCATCAGTGTATATGGAGAGGTGGTCTGCAAACTGGCCTTGAATCTCTGCATGCAGTCCTTGGTAGTTGTGTCCCAGACTTCCTCAGTTCCGTGAGTTGGCTTCCTCAATGACCATGGGGGATGTTCTGGGACTTTGGCATCCTCCAACGCATCCAAATCCATGCCCAAGGCCTCCAAATGAGGCTTCATTTGGAGCCTCAGTGGACGGATGTAATTCGGCCTGGCTTCATACCTGGATTCGTCATGTTGCTCGGATAGACAATTTTGTGCAGGATTCAATGTATTAGTTTTTATGTTGACTACATATTGCATGGCCAGTTTGATTCTCCTGTTGTTAAGTGATGGTTCATTGGCTTCGACGTAGAGGCTCTGAACCGGTGAGGTCCCAAGGGTCAGGCGCAGTCCCTGGTGGTGGATCATGTTTAGCAGCCCAATATATGATTTCCTTGCGGAACCGTATACTATGCTGCCGTACTCCACTCCTGACCGAACCAAAGTTCTGTACACGGAGACCAGATCATCTCTGTCCGCTCCCCACTCTGAGCTGGACAGTACCCTCAGAATATCTAGTGCTTTCAGGCATCTTGTTTTCAGGTACTTTATATTTGGCACGAAAGACAGTTTTGCGTCGAGAATGAGGCCCAGAAATTTGGTTTTCTCAGCGACTTTAATGCGATCCCCATCAAGAGTCAGTTCCGGTTCTGCATGCATTCTACACAGCATGCAGAAGTGTATGCAGACTGTTTTGGTCTTGGAAAATTTGAAACCGTTCAGAACTGACCATCGATGGATCACATTGATGCTTAGTTGTAGCTGTCTCTCTATGACATATATGTTAGGACCACTGTAATATAAAACAAAGTCATCCACAAAAAGACTACAGGAGCTTTACAGCAGCAGCAATACCATTGACCTTGACCCCGAAAAGGGTCATGGCCAGTATGCTGCCTTGAGGTACTCCTAGTTCCTGTGAGTGTAGGCTGGAATAGGTAGTCTTGACACAGACGTGGAAATGCCTGAAGGCTAGAAAGTTCCTGATGAAAATTGGTAGGTGGCCACGGAGGCCAATCGCATGAAGGTCCTCCATGATGCCATGCTGCCACGTTGTGTCATAGGCTTTTTCGAGGTCGAAAAAGACAGCCACAACGTGCTCCTTCTTAAGGAAAGCATCTCTTATGAAGCATCTCAAATGGTCGAGGGTGCTGCGGCCCCATCTGAAGCCACATTGAAAGTTGGACAGGTGGTGTCCTGACTCCAGCAGCCAGACGAGGCGGTTGTTTACCATGCGCTCCATGGTTTTACAGATGCAGCTTGTGAGGGCTATGGGACGATAATTGTTGGCTTCACTCTGGTCTTTACCAGGTTTGGGAATCGGTATTACTGTCGCCTCCCGCCAAGAGGGGGGACGACACCCGACTCCCAGATGTTGTTGAAGAGTTGAAGCAACAGTCTCAGCGCAGGTTCAGGGAGTTGTTTCAAAAATTTATAATGAATTCCATCAGGTCCAACTGTTGTGTCATGCAAGCTTTCCAAAGAACACCTCAACTCACCCATACTGAATGGGGAGTTGTAGTGCTCCTCGCCATCGGAGGAAAAGTCCAAGATCTTTCGCTCTTGGCATTCCTTGATGCCCAGAAAGCCCGGGAGGCAGTTTGCCAAAGACGAGGTTCTAGCAAAGGCGCAAACCGATTCTTCACTTATTTCGTCGAGTGATGTGAGAATGGTGCCGTTGTGTTTCAAGTGCTGGACTACAGAAGAATCACCTCCCCTTCGTTTGATTCTCCTGATCATTGTCCACACTTTACCCAATGGTGTGTGCATGATGATGCTAGAAACAAATTGTCTCCAACACTGCCTCCATTCTTCTCTGACTGTTCTGCGAGTGCGAGCGCGAGCGCGCAAAATTCTAAAGAGCACCAGATTTTAAACAGTCGGTCTCCTGTGGAATTTACGCTGAGCTTCTTTCATTCCATAATAGCCCTCCTACAGCCGTCATCCAACCATGGAGGCGTCAAATGCTTGGGAGTTGCCGAGCTCTTCAGAACAGTTTTCTCTGCGATCCATCTCAGCATCTCAGTGAAGGCATCGATGTCACTAATGTCTGGAGTGAACTCCTAGCGACATAGGGTCTGGAAGGTGGGCCAGTCGGCTTTACAAAGCCGCCAGCTCCCCTCTTGCTCTACGGGAGATGCCCCCCGCTATTAAGAATAATTGGGAACTGGTCGCTCCCACAGAGGTCATCCCAGACCCTCCAAGAAAAGTACAATGCCAGTTCTGGTTCTACAATGCTGAGATCGATGGCAGAGTATGTCCCGTAACCGGTGTGAAAGTACAACGTCTGAACACTTTGACTTCTGTATACTGAATGGTTTATTCACTGCCTAGGACACGCATATATTAACCACAGTTCTATACATCTACTACACATATATCACAGCCGGTGTGCAAATATGTGTATTAACCATTGTTCAATACACACAGAGCATAACCGGCCACAAGGTCCTCAATTCTCTTGCCATTAGCATTCCTATTGTCCCCCCCCCCCATAATGTGTTGTGTCCGTTAAATTCATCCATAGGTAAATATGGGGACGGTAACTGGTCCACAAGGGTGTCCAGTTGTTGTAAATTGAGAACGGAGCTCGGAGGAATGTAAATGGAACAGAGAGTTACAGTCTTATGCAGCGTCAGACAAACAGCTACAGCCTGTAGTGTCATGTCTAACGCCACTGGTGTATATACCACATCACGTCTGACCAAGATGGAGGAGCCGCCAGTGGCTCGATCTCCATCTGGTGCGTGCTTGTTATGAATGGTGTAGCCTTTAAGACTACAACTCTCAGAAGCTTTTATGTAAGTTTCTTGTAGGCAGACAGCAAGTGAATTGAGGTTGCAACAAAGAAGAGGCAACTCTTCAATGTTGCTCCTAAAACCTTGGCAGTTCCATTGAATAAGAGATGCACCTGTCACTGTCATTTTGGAGCAGTGACAGGTGTTCTCCCCCTCGCCTTTGGTTTGAGGGAGAGACTTCAACTGCGGGTTTCCACAGTCTCAGGCATCTCAATATCAGCCAGCGCCCGATATCTATTTGACGTTAAGTTTTTTGAGATCAATGACCCCCTGGACATTTTGTCCGTAGGGGTAAAAAATCCCTTCGGAACTCGGTCCGACAAATTCTTCTTCTTCTTTTTGGGCATCGCCGGCTCGGCCAGCATCTGCACCGCAATACTATTATTACTATTATTACTTTTGGTCAAAACCGGCGTCGGATTCGGGACTGGGGTGAAGGCAGTGGGCTTCCCCCCAGTCAACCACATCAGTTCAGTCTGGCATTCAACTGTTCTCTTGGAGACTTTGGCTGCCGCAGCATAGCTCTTAGTGGTTGGCGAGGGAGTATTCGCCTCAGCCAGCCTTCAAGCTTCTGGGTAGCTTAGCCACTTCTCAATTTTGATCTGCTGAATGAGCTTTTCTTTTTTCCAGACAGGACAGTCTTTAGATATGGCCATATGGTCACCCAGGCAATTGGAACATTTTGCCTTGTTTTGACAACTGGTCTTGTCGTGACCTTTCTGACCGCACTTAAAACAGATGGTTTCATTTTTGCATCTATCCTTGCCATGACCAAACTTCTGGCATTGGAAGCACCGAAGTGGGTTTGGGATGAAGACATCCACATTTACACTAAGGTATCCAATTTTCAAATTCTTGGGTGGAAAAGGCTTGCCAAACGTGAGGATATATGTCCCTGTTTTTATGGGCTTGTTATCCCTCTTTATAACTATTCTTCGTACGTTTAACACTCCTTGAGACTTGAGCTCATGTGCTATCTCATCCTCATCAACATCATCAAGATCTCTAGTCCAGATTATCCTTTGCTAGAGTTGAGAGTTCGATAAGAAGAGGCCTTGATGCCGACACCTGCTAGCATGCTTGCATGTAGCAGATTGTCGGCATGCGCTTTCTTAGCACACTCAACCAGAATATGTCCAGTTTGTAGCTTCTTCACGTCTTTGACTGTGCCAGCGATTCCCATAATGCCCTTGTGAATGGCAAAAGGGGAAAACTTGGCAACTGATGCATCGTCATTCAATGATTCAATCATAATGAACCGTGGCCAATCATTAGCGTTCGGACGTGAGTCTGAGTCTGAATCCGAGTCCGATTTCTTTTCCATGTCTAGTAATCTTTTTTTATTTGGGCGGTTTTGTTTAGCCATATTGAATTGTTTTTGGTTTGTCATCCTCGCTCTCCACCCACCACAGAGCCCTCACAATTGGGGTGTGTAGCGCTGCGGTAACCAACAGATACACACCAGGGATAAGAGGATAATATACGCTAGCATGGAGGCAAAAAAGCATAACCAGTACTAGATTGACCCTAGCCACCGCCTTCTAGGAAGTGAAGAATGACTTGGTAATTGTGTAAATATAAATATAAATACAGTTGTTCTACTATATATATATCCATTCTCCATTAATCTACATAGGGCTTGGTATGACCAGCCAATTGATTGGAATGGGTCATTCCATCCTCTCGCCTAGATGAAGTCGAGGCCAAAGTGAAGTGTTGGTCCACAAGCAGTCCTCATCCACCAGGATCCCTTCCTCCACCGACACGAGCCACGACTCACGGCAAACAAGCCGCCCCATTTGTCACCTTTTACGATCTGCAAGGGGGTGCAAGGGAAATCCCCGGTTCCCCACGGGGAACCGGGATAGAACCAGGATCCACTCAGCAGGATCGGTTGGATGACCTATACCTTCACAGGTGGACACTCTACCACCTGAGCTATGTCCCGCCCCCCCCTCCCCCGCCCCCGAAACTAAAAATGAGAATAATACGGCTCTTTATTATCATATTTTAACGTTACCTGAGGTTTTTCCCTTATTAGCTTTTTTTTACATCCTAGCAACATCTAAGAACATATAAGAACATCATATCTATATCAACCTACCATGGACCAAATTATGTAACTACCATAATCCTGAGTCTGAAATAACGAATTGAATTGAATTGGTCCCAACTTGGAACAGTGTACATACATCTTTGTAGTGCTGCACCACCGGGAGACCTTGCTGTCAACACAAATACCTTATATCCGACTCAGTCGGCATTACTAGCACCTGACATCCTAGCAACATCTAAGAACATACAAAGACTGGTCCCGATTTGCAACAGTGTTTATTCATTTCATCCTAATAGTGCTGCCCACTGAGAGTCCATGCTGTCAACACAAATAACTGATATCTGACTCAGTCAAATTATCCTAACACTGAGGCAACCAGTCCATACACACAAAGACTGGTGCCGACTTTCAAAAGTGTGTATTCATTTCATCTTTATAGTGCTTCCCCACTGAGAGGCTATGCTGTCAACATTAATACCTGATACCCTACTCAGTCAAATTATCCTAACACTGAGGCAACCACTCCATACACACTCCTATTATTGTATTAATGTTGGGCGCCAATGCCAGCGATAAGTAACAATTCTCTAAGTCTGTTATATCTTATTTCTTTACATCGGGTAGGATAGGTTGATCCGTTATTGCTCAGTATGGCATGGCAGATAGTGATAGACAAAAATACCAGGACTAAATTTAATTATAGACAATTGGCCAATTTAAATAATTTGCGTTTCTCTAGACGCTATGCCCCATGGGAATTGCAATGTATGTTCATTCTTCCCTACCTTACAGGAATGACTTGATTTACAGACAGACGGGATGTGGTGGCCGAATCAGTAGAACGCGGAGAGGGACGCAGCTCAGGCGGTAGCATGTCCAGCTGTGTAGGTGATGGTCATCCTATCGATCCTTCACAGTGGATCCATTTGCAGTTTGGGTTATTTTCTGTTCCAACCAGTGATCCACAACTGGTTCATCTAAGGCTGTGGTATTTGCTGTCCAGTCTGTGGGAAAGTGCATATAAAAGAACCCTTGCTGCTTATCAGAAAGAGTAGCCTATGTGGTGGCAGTAGGTTTCCTTCAAAGAAATATGTCAGAATGACCAAATGTTTGACGTCCAATAGCCGATGATAAAAATCAATGTGCTCTAGAGGCATCGTTAAACAAACATTTTCTTTTTATCAGTAGAACGCAGGCTTCCCATGTGGAAGAGTTGTTTGTTGTTTTACATCCTAGCAACATCTAAGGTCATACCAGGACAGATACTGACTTGTGACAATGCACACTCAATGCGACTTTATAGTGGTGCCCCAGTGGGAGAACAGGCCACTAGCACCATGGTCTGATATATCACTCAGTCACATTATCCTGACACTGAGCCAACCAGTCCTTGCCCTATCCTAATAATCTCCCAAAATAGGAGACACACTCTGAACTCATTCAGCCATCCCATCTGGTCCTCCGATGTGGAAGGTCGGGAGTTCAAATTTCAGCTGAGTCAAATCAATAACTTATCAAATTCATACTTGTCACTGCTGAGCCTCGCACTTGGAATTAATAGGATAGAAGAGGGACTGGTTAGCACAGTAACAGGATAATGTGACTGTGTGGGATATCGGGTCTTGGAACCAGTTTACTGGTCTACCAATGGTGCAGAACTATAAAGTTGCCATGAGTGTGCACTGTTACAAGTCGGTACCTGTCCTGATATGACCATACATGTTGCTAGGACGTAGAACAACAACAAACACACATACACATACACACATGCAAATATGTATAATATATATATATATTAATATATATTATATATATATAACACCTAAATTGTGTTGATTACACATTTCCTGTGACGAGATCCATTTTAATCCTGAGCAACTTGCCTGATCACTTACTGAGTGGCATATCATATGCGGGTTCTGGCCAATATGTCTGCTGTTTTCAATCATAGTGGTGACTTTATAGTGCTGTCCCACTGGGAGATCAGGCTAATCGTATTCACCAGCTGTTTGTTTGGTGGGGGTATTCATCCTGGGAACACCTAATGTCATACCAGGATTGGTAACGACTTGTGGCAGTGCGCACTCATGGCGACTTTATCCCCACTGGGAGACAAGGCTGCCGGCACCATGTATGACCAGATATGCCACTTCGTCACATTATCGTGATATTGATCTAATCAGTTATTGAGCTATCCTAGTGATCATGCCAAGTGCCAAACTAGGTGGTGTCAAGTATCAAATTTGTACGTCATTGGTTTGACTCGACTGGGGTTCAAAACTCCCAACCTTCTGCATGGGAAGCCTGTGCTCTATCGATTCGGCCACCATGTCCGGTAAATACCGACCAATAGACAATCTTCCAAGCAAATAATTATGCCTCTTGAGCACATTGATTTTTGTATCATCCGCTATTGGACGTTAAACATATGGTCATTCTGACATATTTCTTTGGAGGAAACCTGCTGCCGGCATATAGGGTACTCTTTCCGATAAGCAGCAAGGGGTCTTTTACATGCACTTTCCTACAAACAGGAGAACACATACCACTGCCTTTGATGAACCAGTTGTGGACCACTGGTTGGAATGGAAAATAGCCCAAACTGCAAATGGGTCCACTGAGAAGGATCGATAGGAAGACTGTCACCTTCACAGGTAGGCACTCTACCGCCTGAGCTACCTTAGAAGTGTAGGATTCACAATAAGTCGTTGGTTTGATCCCCTACTCAAGTCAAAAACAGACTTGGAAATAGGGTGGCCATTTATTTCCAAACTTTCAACAACAAAAATGAAAAAGGAGGACATTGTGTACAGCGGCATAGGTTACCATACGTGTATGTGCTGTATAAGCCATTATACAAGTATAATAAGGCCGGAAGCTTCCATCTGCTCCTCAGCCCTATCTCCTCCCTCAGTCATCTACTGGAGGAGCCTATCTATTCACCTACACTTCCATCCTACTCACACTCAGAGCTGTTGGGCGGTGCCACCCCTCTGAGCCAGCACCACCACCCCCCCCCCACCTGCACTCAATTTACAGCTGTAAATTATATATATAACATATGTATACATATATATATATGTATTCAGATACATCCGGGAGCACTTTCGGTGGGCTGGGATGGGTCGGGATGTGTGGAGACACATGTCCAGATGTGCACCATGCGCTGTCACAAAGGTTAAGCATGACAAGCCACCCTCCACTGATATGCCTCTGCCGACCGCACCTGGATTGATGGTGGGAGCAGATGTGTTGGGACCCTACCCAGAGAGTAGGCAGGGAAACTAATATTTGCTTGCCAAAATTGATCACTGTACTGAGCCCCTACCAAATAAATCAGCTGCTCTAATCTATGATTACCGGTCTAAAGAGTATATTACCAGGTACCTCACCACCTGGTATATTACCAGGTACCTCACCACCTGCGGTTGATAAAGCCAATGCACCGATCATTGTGGTCGGAAACTCAGTGCTAGTTTATGTAAATGAAGGTGGCCCACTCGATGCGCAATGGGACCCCGCATACATGGTAACTAGAGTGTGGGGATCGGTCATCAAATGCATCAGACCAGAGAACAGGCGGAGGACTGTTAATAGGGATCAAGTGAAGTTGGTCGATCCCGAGGTTTGGTGGGAGAATATGAGGGCGAGACTCACAAGGGCGCGGAGGAAACATGTGTGGAGTGGTAGGAAGAAGGATGGCATGACCAAGCCGATGGCAGATTCTGGTAGAGTCAAAGCCAGGAGTGAGGTGAATCGTGGACCTGTCCTAGGAAAGGAGGGCAGGGGGTATCGGGGTGCAGGTGGAGTGCCAAAGGCGGGAGCTAGCTTTAAGCTAGCAGGGCTGGAGGATGCACTGCTGCCCTCCACACACCCGTGTATGAGGGATGTGGAAATGCACCCGGTAGGGGATGTGGAAACTCGCATGGACATTGATGATGTGCCGGGAGAATGTCACTTTGGGGGAGAAGGAATAGTGGGAGGGGGGCTGTGCACCATTACAACACCAGGGGGAGGAGTAGCAAGAGGGGGAGAGATGCAACATCACCAAAACCTCAGCAACCCACCCGCAATGTGCGAAAGGAGCATAGGGGACCCTCCAAACCCACCACCTATCCCAAAGGGGCCAAGTCAGCTGGGCATCCCAACCAGCCATTCTTGCCCCATTCTGAGTCAGCCCCTCTGAGACTCCTTCCAGCAGAACCAACCGGCCGGATAGGTTCTACACCTTACACACATACAGGCAACCATGTCACAAAACAACTTCCAAGGTTGGTTGCAACTGACGGAGATGGCGGCAGAGGAGGCGGGGGAGCGTTGTGGCCTATGTGGCCACAACCAGCACAGTAACCAGTCAACACCAAGGGCTGGAGGGTCGAAGCGAGGTGCTGTCATGCGAGAGGTGCCTGCTTCAGACCATCTGCTGCGGTCGCATGCGAGGGGACAGCCGTTCCCCTCGGGTTCAATGGAGCTGGAGAAGAAGAGGATCTGCATCGAAGCCATGCAGGCCGCCACTGAACAGACGGGTGAGAGGTGCAATTAGGTGTATTGTGAACAGTGTTTCGGTGGTGTGTGACACGGGCGGATTCGGGGAGTATCTCATTGCGCATTGAACTCAGTGTGGTGATGCACTCTGGATGCGGTTGAGTTGCAGAACAGTACTCGTGCCTAGGAAGGCTGGGTTGGTGTGTGCGTACACATCATGCTGATGGGGCTACGGTTATGACAGCCGCAGCATGCAGCAACAGATGCGCAGCAGTGGTCAACTTCGATGTGACGGGTTTCTCACCGCGAGGTCCTGAAGATGCTGGAAGGCGGCTGAACGCTTTCACAACTTGAGTCAACGACCAGGATGAGTTGTGGCCGAGACTTTTTGACTCTGACAATCTTGAAACATTCGGGAAGTACATAATGGAAGTGGAAATCCACTTCTGGACTGTGTAACATAGCAGTGAATATATGGAGACTGCTTCCTAACAGGTAGTTTGCCTTTTATAGTGGTTACAGCACATGTTTGGACCGTCCTACTTGTCCCAGCTCTTCGTTAGGACTGGCCTACCCAGTAACTATATAAGGAGCGTCGTCACACACTCTCGGCACTCTACTCCCAGACATCGAGGCGTCAACATCTCCAAGTCAGTTAGGCCTGAAACCTGATCTGGCTAGTTACAGCTTATGGGATGGATTCAACTTGCTGAGCTTCTACAATATGGACCAAAGGACGTGAGGAGAATTGGTGACTGTGGTGTCTGCCTTTTCCCACATCACTGCTGCTTAGGCTCACATGTACATCCATCATCAACCGAGAATCTATACCTGTGTGGTTGGCAACGGCTCACAGAAAATGGCTCATCTATATCTATCAACTCCTCAAGGCAACTGAGACATAGAAGAAGCACCAAGAGGACTGAGTGTATCTATCATCCATATGGACTACACAGACAGTTGTGAGTGTAATATTATACCATTGAGAATTTATATGTAACTGTATACTTTGTAATTGAGAATATATGTTATAAGTACATATATGTGTATCGTTATTTGTCTTCTTTACTAAGAATAGAAGATATTCCAAATTCTCTTTTTTCCTCACTATATTAGCTAGTCTATAAGATTAGGCATTAGTTATTATACGTGACAACTGGTTAAACCGTCTCGACACAGACACCGCACTGACAAATTTTGCCTACAACATTGTGACTATGAGAGGTGCATACCAAGGTGTGCTAGACTGATGGTTATCGGGGGTTGAGTTGCGACGTATGCTGAGTATGGCAATAATGGAGCAGAGCTTGTCGTGAAGCTGAGCAGTTAAAAGGTGGTGTATACGCATCATCTGTTGGTTTTTTTCAAGAGAGTATTAGGAGTAGTATTGCAAATTGGGAATTGTTAGGGTACTTCCTTGGTAATGAAAATCAGATGGTCGTTTTTCCTTATGTAATGTACTGCACTTGAGGTAAATGGCAAAGCAGTGGTTTAGTAAACGTATGTTTGTGTACCCTGCAGCTCAAATTATTGCATAATTCATTTGTGTATGGTACCGTGTGGTTCTATCAAACTTGGGTTTGTTTGAAGCCTCGTCTTCCCTTATTGTTGCGTATGTTAATAAGTTTTTTTGTGTTTCAGCAGTCTGGAACGAGTACCACTCTGGAGAATGGTGGTGTAAGTGATTCAGGTATCACCCCAGGGGTGTGGTACTGGTGGTTCTTAAGCGTGATTACTCATTAATTCGAGGAGTATATCGCATACGGTGATTTCATATGACAAGGTGTCATTTTTGTGTGGTCGAATATTGTGAATTTTGCGAGGAGTATATCGCATCATGTGGCAAAACACTGTTTGTGGTCGACCTGGGAGGTCCAAAACTTATTGACTCGGTCTTCCCATCCGCGTAATTAATGGATGGTGGAATACCCATAGGCTTACATGTGTATTGTGTATTTTATTGCTAGGGATTCAGACACCTTGCCGGGGGTGTGCCCATTTGTGGACACGTCCGTGCGGTGGGGCCAATGAATCTCTAAAGAGAGTGATAGGACAAGGCGTCCACTTGGTAGGGCCTAGAGTATTTCATGTGCAAGGCACATTGATGAATGGCCGTGGTGGTATGCCAAATCTTGGTCGGGTTGGCATAACATACATGGGTCATGTATAAGTAATGAATGACCATGGTGGTATGGCAACTCTGGTAGGGTTGCCCTGGCACACATAGGTCATGTGAAACACTTATATGGTACCAAAATCAGAGCTGGGGTAGGGTTGTAAATCCAGTCCGGGAGACTGAGAGAGTGTGTGAAATCTCAAGATAAAAACCCCTTTTGTTTTAAGCTTCAAAGTGATATTCAGTGTTTACAGTCCCAATGAGAGGCTCATAGTTGTACAATGTCAGTGTGAGATTCGAGTAGTTTAAGTTTCAGGTAGACTTACTGAGGTGTCCTATTAAATGTCAACAGACTTACTGCGTATTTGATATACATGTATACTGTTTTTTTACTAAACGAGTCTCATAGACTTATCTTTTAAGTCTTGCACAGACTTTAAAAAAGAAAATTGTTTTACCACTCTCAGGTAGCAAATATCGAGTAGACTTAATTGGTGAGTGAGTCTTAAATGAACTTATCAGTCATTTTTCTTGAATTTTTTGACAAAAGTACTTTCAAATCTTAGCAATATTTTGCTTTTTTGGAGTCCAAGGACACTTATTAAGGTTTTTGTATTTTAGTCTCTGGGAGACCCAGTGTAATCAAAGATGTCGCTGTTTTGTTCAAGTTAGGACATTGCTGGGTCGCGAACATGGATCGGGGCCAGTCGGGACTAAAACCCTGACATGGAAGCATGATGCCGAGGACTCAGCTTTAATTTTTGCTGGTTTTGACTGTTATACTATTGTCCAAATATTGACTGCAGTGGTCTTCTGGGCACAATTGTCAGTGGAATCACAGTCATTGTTTGTCAGGCAAGATCACCTTAAGGCAGATCAAAATCAGATGATCCACTATGATGACATCTCAATACGATATACCACAATACTAAGTATATATATTTAAGCTGTAGGGGGGGCCTACTGGTCAATTCTTAATCAAGGGTTATTAAACTTGCTGTGGGGCAGTGAGTTTAATAAGGGAGCAGAGATTATAATTGACATATGTACAGGTTAATAACATCCATCACCACCATTCTTTTCATTTTTTCATATAGTTATCGTAAACATTCATGTAAATAAATTCTCACCTAAAAACCATTACTCCTATTCAATTATTACACTTATCTTTATAAATTATCATATAACTAAATAAATGTGTGTATATAAATATATAATCATTAACTGTAACATACCGCTACTTAACAAAAGGAAGTAGACTATCTGAACAAATATGTTGTTCTGTACACCAATGCACCTGAAGCTCGAGGGCCAGGATCTAGGCTGCCATCTTGGAAATCGAGCAACTCATTTGGCACCGGAGCAGTCAAAATCAACTGCAGGAACTGCAGCTATGAACATAGATGCGGATCGTGCCCGGCACAAGGAAAAGTGTGCATCATGTGTAAAAAGATCAGCCACTTCGGGAAGGTTTGTCAAAGCAAGCCGACTAGGGTCAAACCTGACCCTGACCCTAAAAATGTGAGTGCAGACCCTGATACATTGGAAGTCAATGAACTGATGGCCGATGTGTTTGTCAGTGAAATCAAGACTAACACCGATCAAAACATTGATCTGTGGTACTCGATGATCAGGATCAACGGGCACCCAGTAAAATTCAAGCTTGACACCGGGTCAGAGGCGAACGTACTCCCGCGGAGTATGTTCAACAAAATTGCCTTGACATGGTTGACGAACACCAGATGTTCACTCATCACCTTCTCGGGCCATCGAATCACTCTGGACGGCAAGGCCTTATTCACTATTGATGGCAGAGACATTGTGTTCCAAGTAGTTCAGGCCTGTCAACCCATACTTGGTAAACAAGCATGTGCCATTGTAAAATTGTTAGCAAGGGTTGACGAGGTGAACTCACACATGCTAACAAACATTTGCAACTGCATCAGTGACAACATCGATGAGGCCAACAAATTGATCACGTTTTTCAGGGTTTAGGTCTCATTTCTTGCCACCCCACCACCCACCCCAATGGGCTCCCCCTCTCCTGCCACCACCCTTAACCATCATGAACAAACTATCAAGACATCAAACATCCTACACAACTATCAACCTGTTTTACACACATTGAACATTATATACGACAGACAAAATGTCTTGTCAACTATAAACTTACCATGTTTTATAAGAGAAAGAAACATAACCTTCAACGATTGTAACCCGACCTATGCGCGGCTGACTGTGATGTGTCTTGACGGTTGTGATTGACATGTCAAGCATATACGTAACCTATGCTGACCTATGGCCAACTTATGCCTAGCATATCAACTTATGAGTAGCGTATGCACAACCTACGCGAAACCTATGCATAGCCTATGCAAAGCGTACGATGACGTATGCTATCTCCAAAAGGTCACGGGGGTCGGTTGCTGCCTAGGTATAAATACCCTGGAGCAGCAGCTATCCCCTCACTCTTCCACCATGCCTGCTAAGAACAACACACTGCTGCTGCTGCTACACCAACCTCCAGGGCTGCTCTCATCACTGGAGGAGGACTAGGCCATGCGAGAGGCAGGAAGAGGCAGACTTTGCCATCTTCACCAGTCTCCTCACCTGCCACCTCACCTCACCACTCTCCAGAACACCACTCTCCACAACACCACTTGCCACAACAACACTCTCCACAACACCACTCTCTACAACACCACTCTCAATTGGAAGAGCTGGAGATGGAAGTGGAGATGCAGATGGTGCACCAGTGGCATCCCTGCTCCAGCTATCCATCTCTTGCTTCTTGTGGCAGCTCACGGGCATCGTCCTCCGACTCCACCGCCACCACCTCAGCCTCCACCAGCACCTCCGGCATGTCCTCTGCCAAGAGAAGGAGGGCCAAGAAAAGCGACTGTTCTCTGTTGGTGTTCAAGGAGGGTCAGATACTTGACTTCCTGCAGGAGAATCCAGTCATATGGAATGTCAAGATAACCGACTACCGCCGCTCAGATGTGGGAGGACCAGGCGACGCTTTTGGGGATGACATCAGTCCATCTCCAAAAGTGGTTCAACACATGCCTGCACAAAAAAAAGAGCGGGGACGGACCGCCCAAACTCACTGAGAGGGAGCAGTGGATGATGCAGAAGTTTGGTTCCCTGCGGTCCGCCGTCTGTCACTGGCCGGAGCCCTGCAGAACTGTAAGTACATAATCTTTTATCCTTCCGATATATGTTATTTACGTAATTAATCTTGATAAATCAAGTTAATTGTTTAATGTTATATATTTATTGTTGTTCTTTATTGTTGACTTTTTGTGTTGTTATCGTTACATCGAGAAGTCAACAATCGATATATGTTATTTATGTAATGAATCTTGATAAATCAATTTCATCATTTACCGTTAAATATTTGTGCTTTATTGTTGACTTGTATTCTTGTTTAAGTCTTTTGTGGAAACATTGATTTGCATTCATGTTACTTATGTTATTTTATTATTATGTCTTGCAGGTGGCCGCTGCCATAGAATCTGTGCATCGCAATGTCGGCCTCGGGGAGAATCTCGCCGTGGATATGGACATGGGGATGGAGGAGGACCTTACCGCCACTCCAGTCCGAGAGCGGGGAAAGGGGAAGGGGAAGTGGTCAGCCCCAGACGACGCGAACCTCCTCGCTGCCATCCAGACGAGGTTCGACGAGTCTGGGGACATGTTGAAGGTGATGCAGCCGCCCCCTACACCAGCCATGACGCAGCGTATCGAGTTTGCAAACTATGTCCGCGGTACCTCCTGGCAATGCCGGAGGAGCGGTCTTTGGAGACCTGTGCGGCGATCAACTTGATCTTGTTGCAGGGTTTGGAGGCGGATTGCCAATGGCAACAAGGCCTAGCTCCTGTGGCTGCGGTGGCTCCTGTGGCTGCACCGGCTCCTCTGGCTGCACCGGCTCCTCTGGCTGCACCAACTCCTCTGGCTGCACCGGCTCCTGTGTCAACAAGTCAGTTATACCAGCCTCAACCCCACCAGTGGACTCACCAGCCACCACCGGCATCACCCTGGGTGTCGCAGACACAGGAGTATGTGCAGCAGTATATAACGCAGCCGCATCTTCAGCTGCAGCCTCAGCCTCAGCCTCAGCCACAGCCTCAGCCTCAGCCTCCGCCTCAACCTCAGCCTCAACCTCTGCCAGTACAGCTGCCAACCTCTGCCAGTACAGCTGTCAATTGCTCCAGTCCAACTGGGTTTTGCGTGAACGAACACACCAGGTCCTGCAGGACAAATTTCAGCTATAATTCTGTCGAGACCGTCACACAGTTACTGCAGCAGGGGGACTATATGTCCACGATAGATAGATCTAACGCTTATCGGGCTGTAAATATCCACCCAGCCAGCAGGGAGCGTCAGGGCTTAAGCTGGGACTTTGGCCAGGGCCTGGTCCATCTATGGGATAATCGCCTGTGCATGGGGCTCAGCAGTAGCCCGTACGTCTTCTCCAAGATCAGTGATTTCATTGTCCGCTGCATGGTCAGGGAAGGTTATGAATAATGTGTAAATTACCTAGACAACTTTTGTGTTGTGAGTCGCACGATAGAGGGCTGTACTGAAGCGCATCGGGCACTGGTAGCTATCTTAAGAAGGCTGGGGTTTTATGTAAGTTTTCGCAAACTAACCCCTCCTGCGCAAATAACCAGATTCCTGGGCATAGATATAGACTCGTTAGCTATGGAGCTGCGACTCCCAGATGACAAGTTAGCTAAGCGTGTTTCCCAACTCAACTTGTTGGAAGGCCTCGGTGGGGTCCTCGCCCACTGCCGTAAAGTTGAGCATGGTGGTAGGAGCTTCTCGAGGAGAGTCTACGACTTGATAGCCTCCGCCAAGAAAGCCACCCATAAGGTGAGACTAAATGAAGACTTCAGGCTGGACCTAAAATGGTGGTTAGAATTTGCTTCTAAGTTCCATGGGAAAGCGAGTATCATCCCCTCGGCAGACCCAGTAGTCTCGGTGTACAGCGACTCCTCCAAATTTGGGTTTGGTGCTTTACATGGGGAGGACTGGGTGGCAGGTGCCTTTGATTTCAAAGCAGCTAAAGAGCTACAAAAATGGTTGGGCCATCACTTCGTCTACGCGGATGATGTGGGGTGTAGGTCCGATAACATAAATGTGTTGGAAATGTGGCCCGTGTTGGTGGGTGTTAGGCGTTGGGGGGAGGCCTGGAAGAATCTGACTGTAGTATTTGTCACCGACAATACGCAGGTGATGGCCGCCTTAAACTCAGGCCGAAGTAAGAACAAAATACTGATGACCTGGTTGCGCCTGATATTTTGGGCTTCTATAACATTTAATTTTGACGTACAATCAGTATATGTGAACACCAAATCAAATGTGATATGTGACAGCCTAAGTCGGCTGGATAAGTTCCAGAGCATTGCACGCATTAGGGATGCCGATCAAATTGATGCAATGTGTTGTCACAACCTATTCAGCTGTAAATCTCGCTTCAGGTTGGGAGAAACTCCTGGATGAGTGCCGTAACTATGAGAGGAACCACTACGCAAGTTTGACTATAGCGGTTCGGACTGTGCAGGTTAAATCTTATATCTCCTTCTGTGAAGTATTCGAGGGCCAAGTATGCCCATACCCCTGTGATTCAGACCAGGTGTGTCTATATGTCATATCTAGTGCGACGGTTGTGCTATTCGTCCATAAAGAACTATCTCAGTGGGCTGAACAACCATCTGACCATGATGCTGGGGATGCTAAACTGAGTTCTATCTGACTCCCCGCGTAGCTCCGGACTGGTTGGGGTGGTTTGGGTCTTTTGTGGCCAGCCAGAGTACCTACTCAATCCAGTTATGTATCCTGTTATGTGTATGACTAATAATGTGTGGTTAAGCATTTATACAAATATTATTCAGGATGGAACCCTCCCTGTATTGAATGTCGTGGAGCGGGATTCGAACCCGCTATGCCTCCGCACTGGTGGGTCGGCGGGGCAGACCGGTGACGGGACTGAGGCAAGTCTAGCCACCATGTGTCATGCGCATGCGCATAGCCTCCAGTGCCCGCTAGGAGGGCCAAGGCAAGTCTAGTCAGGAAATCTGTCAGGCGCATGGGCGTAGCCGCCAACCTCCAACGGCCTTCCTGTATATTCGGCCCATTTGAATCCGAGTTCTAGCTTTAGGTTGATTTTTTAAGTTTAATTTTCTGATTTTGATGTTTGCATTGATGATGTTGATGATGTTGTGATTATGTTGATGAGCTTGATGATGTTGATGATTATGTTGTGATGATGACCTTGATGATGTTGATGATTATGTTGTGATGATGAATAAACGGTAGGTCTTTTGTGGCCAGCCAGAGTACCTACTCAATCCAGTTATGTATCCTGTTATGTGTATGACTAATAATACATCCCACAATGCACACTGCCGTACTTCTAGACCAGCAGGCTACGAATACGATCACATATGCGCAGACACTGCAAAAGATATGTGAGGAACAATGGCCCATGCGCGCATCCTCACGTATGCGTAGACCGCGAGGCTACGAATACGGTCACAATAGATTTGAAAAACTAAGCATTTCAAATGAAACAATGTTAGAATTTTCATGTCCACTCAAGTTGCATGATATAGTCATTCCAGATTGTATTACAAAGGTTGCATTATGATATTGCATGACTGATGCAATAAGCACATGTTCATGTTACAAGTTAAGCGGCACACATGTCTTAAGCACAACCTTAAAACAAAAATGTTAATACCAAGTATGCCCCCAAACTCCAACTAAATTGAGCTAATTATGTTCAGCTAGTTTGATTCTTGAGATTTGGTCAAAAATTGTAATTGTTTTCAGTAAAAGAAAAATCAACCACACTATAAGTCCCTTTAAGTTTTAAACAGTTCAGTGTTAATCACATCGATATTGTAATGACACTTATGTTAATATGACTATTTCATCACAGAAGTTGATGATTTGGACAAAGGGGGAAGGAAGAAATCATTCAAATGTAATGCTGTTTCTCTGCCAAGGTCTCATGTATTTAAAGGTATCAAACCACAATGAAAACATTTCCATCCTTACAGCATAATTATTAACCTTAGGTGTTTTGAAATGAAATTCTAAAACTTTGGTGTCCTGATTTTCCAGGCCCCAATTCTCCAGCTGTTCCAGGATCCCAGCCACCTCAGTGTCAGCCTCCAAGTGTTCTGTCATCAGAATGTTGGTCCTTGAGCCTACCGTTACCAGGTCCTCACTCACTCAGTGGTCCATCTTCAACTCTGCTGTCGCCAGCTCCTCGCTCACCAAGTGGTCCATCTTCAACACTGCTGTCGCCAGGTCCTCGGCCACTGAGTGGTCCAACTTCAACTCTGCTGTTGACAGGTCCTCGCTCACCAAGTGGTCCATCTTCAACTCTGCTGTCGACAGGTCCTTCTTGCTCATCCAGTCATTGGTCCTCAAGTGTACCATCATCAGGTTCTCGCTCAGCAAGCTGTCGGTCCCCAAGTCTGCAGTCATCAGGTCCTCGCTTGCCCAGTCTGAGGTCGCCAGGTCTGCCATTGTCTGATTGTCACTCACCAAGACGTTGGCCTGCAAGTCTGCAGTCGTCAGGTCCTGATGATTACCGTCACCAGTTCCACCTACCTCAGGTATCAATCAGTCATGTCCTGTGAACTATAAGGTTTCTCAAACTAGACACCATTCGTTGAAATATATATTATAGTAGGTAGAGGCAGTCAAATTAAAAAAATATCTATCTATTTTGATTTAAATGTTAATTAAATAGAACCTTTTAATACAAACAGAGGACACACAATATTATTCTGATAGCTTGTTTACTTTTTAAGATATGTCCTGTTGAAGGTTGATGTCCATGTAGCAGCATCAAGCGATGTGAAATTAATTTGCCACTGAAGGTAGTGAGGAGTTTTTATACTGTGCACCCAAAAGTGGGTCAGCTGCACATAACCGGGTCAAATTACATTTTTCAAGTGGGTGTAACAAACTCATTAAATAAAACTATTAACAAACAAACCAGAGGGAAGTCAAGAGCCAGTCCTCCTCTTTACATCCATATACCTTATATTATCATAGGGTGCCTGTATGTGGAGGTAGAAGTGATTAAAAACACCAATTTACTGATTTTACCCAGTGATTGGCAACATGCCAGCAGGGTGCCACTACCTAATTTATAGTGATTTTACAAATTATATATATTCTATTTTTCTTGTTTCAGGGTACAAGGCAGAATTGAAAAAAATATTTGGTTAGTATCCTTACATGTAAAATTAAATCAGTGTAGATCCCATATCGGAGTGACTATAGGCACAGTACCATAATAATTTAATAGACGTATATTCTAAAATCATGGTACGGTAACATTAGTGCAGCAGTCTACAGGTCATAGTACCATTGTTATAGATCGGCAGTCCCCTCCCCTCCACTCCCCTCCCCTGCGCGTCCCCTCCACTCCCCTCGAGTCCCGTTCCCTCCCCCCTCTTCTTCACTCTCCTCCCCGCAGACTCTCCCCTCCAGTCCTGTCGTGTACTTTGGCTCCCATCCTGTTCACTCCCCGAGTGCCCTGTGCCCTCTTTCTCATCCCCTACGCTCCCCTCTCCTTGCCCCTGGCATCCCCTCCCCGTCAAGTCTCCCCTCTCCTCTCCTCCTCTCCTCCCCCCTCCCCGTCCTCTCCCCCCAACCCTCCCGTCCCCTCTCGAAATAGCGAAATAGCGAATGGTAGACAGGAAGTGTGAACACTTATTTGTCTCTCATTTTTGCTTGAGTGCAGGTAAATATGCATCACAAGGAAAAATTAGTAGCATGTGGTGAATAAGGGGTCAAATTTCCCTGGATCATCAGCCCATGCTTTTTCTAATCTGTTCTTGAATGAATTTATTGACTCAGCATCAATAACATTTTGTGGGAGACTGTTCCATATATTTATGATCCTGTTTGAGAAACTGTGTTGCCTTAACTTTGAAATGGCTCTGGGTTTTACTAGTTTGAGAGTATGGCCTTGACTGCCTTCTCGTTTATTCAAGGTGAAAAATTGGTTCATATCTATTTGATCAAAACCTTTCATAATTCTAAATACTTCAATTATGTCACTTCTTTTCCTTCTGTTGGAAAGGGTAGGAAGTTTCAATTCTCTAAGCCGTTGTTCATAGGGTAAGTCCTTTATAACTGCAACTAATTTCGTTGCACGTCTCTGAACCTTTTCGATATCCAGAATATCTTTCTCGTCCCCCTCCCTCCTCTCCCCCTCCTGTACCAGTGGCACCATGACAATAGTGCGGCAGTCTAGCGTCATGGTACCATGAAAATAGAGCTAGGCATCCATAACATATACTAAACAATTGCAGTAGTCAAGACATTTTCTAGAATACTTATCCTGCTTTTATTGTCTAGCCAATTTGATAAGGTTTGTTCAAAGGTTATATAAAGGTCCTTTTATGACATTTTCAGGCATGAACTTGCTTGTTCTGACACAGTTGGAGGAGCTGAAACAGAATCAAGCAGTAGTTATGGCTGATCTAGCTAAAGTCCAGGCAGTCTTGGTACAGACTGTACCTGATGATAATGGTAGACTGTTGAGGCCAAGCTGTATTCTAACAAGACTTAGTTTGAGATCTTTACAAGACAGCTAGAAACTGATCCATCATTCAAAGAAAAGTTTTGTAAGTACTACAATTTTCTAATTATCATACTCCATTATCATTTTTCCAAAGCTAGTTGGGTCCGTTTGTACGACCAGTATTGTTTAACCTTTACACCAAGCTACACGCCTTTTATTGGCACATAATTGAAACATTGTTATCACACAATAGAGGATATTACCACGCATGCGCTGTGGTCATGGTCCTGCAACTGTAGTGTTTGTCGTCGTCATCAGATGGCGCATGAGTTGTGAATATTGTGTAATGTTTGGTAGTGACTGACTAGTTTGGTACCCTCCTAAAATCTTCAAAAGGGTCCAAAGATGAAAATTATATTTTGCCTGGAAGCTCCAATGACCCAAAAGCAATATACTTTTGGAATTTTCAAAATATCCCAAAATTTGATTGATATCCGTGCATTTGAAAGTTAGTAATTTCCATAGCTTTTGTATGCACTGTGGCAACGGTCCTGCAACCGTAGTGTTTGTCGTCACCGTCAGATGTTGCACGCGTTGTGAATATTGTCTATTGTTTCTTTAAATCATTACTATATTACAATCTATATTATATCCCTGTTTCAGGTCAACCACTGCATTCAAACCCATGGCTCAAGAGACTTGGGGGAACTTGTACGCACAATCCTTCGGAGCACATTTGATGATGCCCTGTTAGCTTCCTACACAAGGACTGGCAGTGGTAAAGATAAACCTGGACTACCCTAAGTCTTCCAGAAGTGTATCCTAAGTAAGTGTTGTAACTGTTAGGGCCTGAAGTCTCTTGACAGAATCTTAAAATTCAATCATTACACACTAATAAATTGTTTCCTTATAATTGTATTTGCTTTGTAGTCTATTAAGTTTGTTTGAAAACTGCTTCATATTTCAGATATTTAAGTTACATTCACTGTATGCTTCTCTTGCCTTATTACAAAACAAATGCTAGGGTCCTATTTTGTTCTGGTTTCAAGGTGTCCTATATTGTCCTATATTTTCACTAAGATGTCCTATATGTTTTAGAGATCATAAATTTTTCAGAATTGTGTTCTATTGGCATGTATTAATGGTCCACACAATAAAATTAGTCCAGAATTCCAAAGTTTTAATCGTGAGCTGCAAAGGGACTTAACAACAAAATTCAACCTAACCTATATATTCCTATATTGTTGGACTTGATCACAACTTGATGCCTTGCAATTGTTTCAATTATTTCTTCAGGGAGATGGGGTATACCAATTATACATTTTTTATTTATAAATTCAAATCTGTTTCAGAATGCTGCAAGTATTTCCACAAAGAGGACAACATCGAGGTGAAGATAGGAAAAGAAACAACATCCACAACATTGAAGTCACAGATTGAAGTTTTTATCTCCAATTCCAGGACATGCATCAAAAGAAAAATAATTAACGAAACAGCAACTTCAGGGGCTGTATGCATGAATTGGTGATAGGCTTAGCCGGAGTTAGGGCGCTAGCTCCGGTTAGCTATCTCAGGGTAGCGTCGGGTTGGAGAAATAGGTCAAGTGGTATGCACCAATGTCTTAGCCGGGGCGGATAGCTAACCGTGTACTTATTTATAGATTTGGCAACTCCCTCGAGTCGACAATATGAATAACGCCGCCAATGCGGCGGCGGCGTTAATATCGATTCGAATTTAGGGTTAAATTGATAAGATTTCACTTATTGCGTATGTAATTCTGTTAAATATGGCATTGAATAGATTTGGACCTAATATATTGCCGCCGATTCGGCGGCGATGGCGGCGGCCATGCTTAGTTGACGTTGGACGGTATGGATATCGACGTCGCTGCGGTGGCGGCGATTTGTTTACTTTACATTCGTCGATTCGAAAATATTAACATCGCCTCTGATGCGGCAGCAGCGTTAATATCGCTTCGCATTTAGGGTTAAATTGATCAAATTTCACTTATGGCGTACGTAATTCTGTTAAGTATGACAGCATTGAATAGATTGAGAGCCACACATGCACACTAACCGGCGTGGCTAGCAGTTAAACCTAACTTGTAATCAGGGTAGCTTAGCCTAGGCTACGGTCGCCGGCTAGCGCTGGCACCAGCTCATGCATGCGGATTTTCCAACTTTAGCCAGGTGGAGCTACCCTAGCCGCGTTTAGAGCCCTAACTCCGATTCATGCATACGGCCCCAGATTAGATATCACAATGGACATAATTATAGTCATCTGATAATATGTACACCACCAGGATTTGCAACCATTTGTACTTAAGATTAAAAGAAATTGTATTCTGCATATCCAATTCCTTGGTTTTAATTATAAAATTGTGATGTCACAGTGTGAGAATTGTGTGAGCTTATTGTGATGTCATGGTGTGAGAATTGTGTGAGCTTATTGTGATGTCACAGTGTGAGAATTGTGTGAGGTTATTGTGATTTCATGGTGTGAGAATTGTATGACGTTATTGTGATGTCACATTGTGAGAATTGTGTGAGCTTACTGTGTTGTCATGGCGTGAGAATTGTGTCAGGTTATTGTGAGGTCACGGCATGAGAATTGTGTGAGGTCACAGTGTGAGGTCACTGTGAGGTCAATGTGATGTTTCAATTTGAGGTCACTGTGACCTCACACTGTGACCTCTCCATGAGGTCACGGTGTGAGAATTCTATGAGGTTATTGTGATGTCATAGTTTGAGAATTGTGTGAGCTTATTGTGATGTCACGGTGTGAGAATTGTGTGAGCTTATTGTGATGTCACGGTGTGAGAATTGTGTGAGCTTATTGTGAGGTCACAGCATGAGAATTGTGTGAGGTTATTGTGAGGTCACACTGTGAGGTCACTGTGAGGTCAATGTAATGTTTCAATTTGAGGTCACTGTGACCTCACACTGTGACCTCTCCATGAGGTTTGTGTGATATCACTGCGATGTCATGGCGACCTCAAATTGTTGGCTGGGAATAACAGAGCAGAATGAACCAACTGAGTGGGTTAACTCAATTACCATTGTCAAAAAAACCAACAAAATTAGAATCTGTCTCTATTCAACAAAGTTAAACAAAGCCATAAAAATGGGCCCATTTCTGACTAAAACGATAGACAAAATAATTGGCAAAACAGCTGATGCACAATATTTCACAGTTTTAGATGCCATGACAGGCTACTAGTAGATAGAACTAGAACATCAGAGTTTGCTATTGTGTGCATTCAACACGCCATGGGACCGATATATCAAAACAGCAGGTGACATTTTCATTCACGAAATGCACCGTATCATGGGCGATCTACCCGGGGTAGGTGATAGTCACAGACAATATTTTGGTATATGGGTCAACTATCAAAGAACACAACGACAGGTTAAAAGCAGTAGTAGACAGGGCAAGATTGGTGAATTTGAATGTAAATGCTACCAAGTCATTAATTTGTAAAACATTGGTAAAGTATGTAGGCCACCAGGTAACACACAGCAAGGCATAAAACCAGATCCAGACAGAATCCAAGCAATAGTCGATGTGCCAGAGCTACAAGACAAACAAGGTTTACACCAATTCTTGGGCATGGTTTGATATGTGCACAAGTTCACACCAAACATGCCCAAAATCACAAAACCATTATGTACACTCTTAAACAAAGACATCAGATGGCACTGGCAAAAAGAACAACAGGTCAAATACGACATGCAGGGGCCGTATGCACCAATCGGAGTTAGGGCCTTAACCGCGGTTTGACTATCCCCACAGGGCTAACTGTGGAAAATCCATATGCATCAATCGGTGCCAGCACTAACCGCTGACCGTAGCCTAGGCTAAGCTAATCCATTATCAAATCGGGTTTAACTGCTAGCCGGGGCGGTTAGTGTGCGTGTGTGGGTCTCAATCTATTCAATGCGATCATATTTGACAGAATTAAATACGCAATAAGTGAAATTCTATCAATTTAACCCTAAATGCGAAGCGATATTAATGCTGCTGCCGCAGCAGCGGCGATATTAATATTTTCGAATCGACGAATGTATAGTAAACAAACCGCCGCCGCCGCAGCGACGTCGATATCCATACAGTCCAACGTCAAATAAACATGGCCGCCGCCATCACTGCCGAATCAGCGACAATATATTAGTCCAAAATCTATTAAATGCTGTCATATTTAACATAATTACATAAGCCATAAGTGAAATTTATTCAAATTAACCATAAAATCGAACCCATATTAACGCCGGTCCCGCATTGGCGGCGTTATTCATATTGTTGACTCGAGGGAATTCCCAAATCTATAAATAAACTCATGGTCAGCTATCCGCCCCAGCTAAAACATTGGCACATACCCGTTGATCTTTTTCGCGGACCCCCCACTACCCGGAGCTAGCTGACCGGAGTTAGCGCCTAGCTCCGGTTAAGACTAGCACAACTTGGTGCATACGGGCCCTGAAAACTAAATTGAAAACCAGTCCTGTACTATCATACTACAATGTTGATAAACCCATTGTCATTCAAGTGAAAGCATGTCAATCTGGGCTGGGCGCAGTCATAATGCTGGATGATAGATCCATTGCACTTGTATCTTGTGCTTTAGATCAAGCACAAAGTGGCTACTCCACCATCAAAAAAGAAATGTTGGCAATATGCGTCAACTGTCAAAGATTCCATGACTACATTTTCAGCAAAGAAGTCCAAATTCAGACAGACCACAAACCTCTTGTAGCTATCATGCAAAACCCATTCACAAATTGTCATCTCGAATCCAATGTATGCGGATGCGACTGCAGAACTACAATGTCAAGTTAAATCACGTTAAGGGGTCCCTGATGTTTTTTGCAGACATGTTGTGGAGAGCGCATAGTGCAGATGTCGGGCAGACTGACCTCTTCAATGACAGACTGAGTGTTGCTGCAATCAATGTGCAGCCATCACACCTGCAAAGTAAAATTATCAAAGAGTATGAAACTGATGACAGTTAAAAAACAAGGTAGAAAATTGGTGGGGCACAGCACAGACACAAACACCACCTTGTTTAAGGCTATGCGCCCCTTACAAAGATGAGTAAAGGGTACATTCCTTACATGCGGCATATGGCATGCGGTAGGCGAATGCGAATGCGACAACAAATTGATATGCCTTGAAGCCTATGGGCTACATTCCTTACACGTGGCATGCGAATGCGAATGCGAATGCGAATGTGAATGCGAATGCGAATGCGACAACTCGATCGGTCCATGTAGCGATCGGTGTGGCATGCAGCATGCAGCATGCAGCATGTGACATGCGGCACGCGGTATGCGAATAGAAATGTCAGTCGCACTTGTCCATTAGTTTTAGACGAGGAGAGGCGACTGAGCATTACGGAACGGTCACACACAAGGGTGCAGAGGGGAAACATATGGTAGTGGTGGTGGTGGGGTTCAGTCAGTCGCACTTGTCCATTAGTTTTAGACGAGGAGAGGTGACGGAGCATTACGGAACGGTCACACACAAGGGTGCAGAGGGGAAACATATGGTAGTGGTGGTGGTGGGGTTCGGGTTGGTAGAAATGCCACCATAGCCACAAAAATATGAATATACAGTGCAGTATTGAGTATACTTGTTTATTTTTATTTTTTAAATATAGCCAGTCATGTGCCACATGCCACATGCCGCATGCCACATGTAAGGAATCATGCCATTCACATACCGCATGCCACATGCCACATACCACATACCACATACCGCGTGTAAGGAATGCGCGCTTTAATGGTAAATAACAATTTGGTCATGAAAGGGAACCGCATAGTAGATCCGAAAAGTAAGAGATGAAATGATAGAAGCACTTCACGAAACACATTTGGGCATAACTATGTATATACACACAGACATATATATGCACACAGATATATATATATGCATATATATTCATAATTATATACATATACACGCATATGTGTGGATATGTGTGGATATTTTAGTTTGAAAAGCAGGTGCGCACTGGCCAAACAAACGGGCGCAGGCCACGAGCACAAAGTGGCGCTGCAGTAGCAGGCGGTCATGAGACCCAATTAGGCCAAGCCAACTTACTTTTCGTTGGCGCACAAGGCTTAGGCCAAACCAATTCAAAATTCCGCGCACACGCGGTTGGCTACTGCGCAGTAGATAATATAAACAATAACGGAGGATAGGCCGCTCCGCCCTTTATATATCGATAAGTACTTATCCTCTCTATATACTCATATATAGATACGTATATATACACATATATATGTGTGTATATATGCATATATACATATATGCGCATATATATGTCTATATGTGCGTTTATATGTGTATATATGCGCATATATACACATATTCGCATATACGTATTTATGCATATATATGCACATAATATATATATATATATGTATATAACGGTGTGTTTCTAAACATATATATGCATAATTATGTACATATACACGCATTTATGTGGACATATGTGCCTATATACACATATATGCACATATATAATGTTCAGATACGTTTATATACACATATATATATATATATACAAGGATGGCCACTGGAGGTGGGTGTGGGTGTGGGTGCAGAGTGGGATTTCTCTCTGTGTGATATATCCACCACACAGTATATGTGTATATGCATATACACACAGACATATATATATATATGTACATATATATATATATATATATATATATATGCTCACACATATATATATGTATATATGCATAATTATATACATATACACGCATATATGTGGATATATGTGGATATATATGTACTATATAATTTATTATGTGCATATATACGAGGAGTTCAGGCGCAAAACGAAGTAAGTCCCCTTGACCTCTTGTCTTAAAATAAATATTTTCATATGACCATGAATATAATTCTCAGTAATTCCACTTTTCTTTTTATTAAAGGGTTAGGGAGCAATGAACAAATATATGAATGTGATAAATGAACCTTTATTCCAAAACTCATTAATTAACTAACTTTTATTGATTTTTCTGCAAAACCAAGTAAGTCCACTTTCGGTTTGATTGCCAAACCGTGTAAGTCCATTGTCAAAGACTAATCTTACCAGCCTCGATGTTACCCGACCCGACTTCACCCGACCCGAGTTCACTCGACATGAATTTACCCCACCCGACTTTACCCTAACCGACTTTACCCGAACCGACTTTACGCGACCCTACTTTACCCGACCCGACCCATCTTTACCCGAGCCGACTTCAGCCGAGTCAACATCAGCCGACTCAACTTCACCCCACACGACTTCAAAGTCGAGCTGGGTAAAGTCGGCTGGGGTAAGGTCGGCCGGGGTAAAGTCGACCGGGGTAAAGTCGAGCCGTGTAAAGTCGCACTGGATAAAGTCGAGCCGGGTAAAGTCGAGCCTTGTAAAGTCATAGCCGTGTAAAGTTGAGCCTGGTAAAGTCGAGCCGGGTAAAGTTGAGCCTGATAAAGTCGAGCCGGTTAAAGTCGAGCCGGATAGAGTCAAGCCGGGTAGAGTCGAACCGGGTAGAGTCGAGCTGGGTAGAGTCAAGCCGGGTAGAGTCAAACCGGGTAGAGTCGAGCTGGGTAGAGTCAAGCCGGGTAGAGTCGAACCGGGTAGAGTCGAGCCGGGTAAAGTCGAGTTGGTTAAAGTCAAGTCGGTTAAGGTCGAGTCGGTTAAAGTAAAGTCGGTTAAAGTTGAGTCGGATAAAGTCGAGCCGGGAAAAGTCGAGCCGGGTAAAGTCGAACCGGGTAAAATAGAGCCAGGTAAAGTCGAGCCGGGTAAAGTCGAGCGGGTAAAGTCGAGCCGAGTAAAGTCGAGCAGGAAAGTCGAACCTGATAAAGTCGAACTAGTTAACGTTGAACCGGGTAGAGTCGAGCCGAGTAAAGTAGAGCCTGATAAAGTCGAGCCAGTTAAAGTCGAGCCTGGTAGAGTTGAGCCGGGTAGAGTCAAACTTGGTAGAGTCGACCCGGGTAGAGTCGAGCCGAGTAGAGTCGAGCCGAGTAGAGTCAAGCCGCATAGTGTTGACTTGGTTAAAGTCGAATCGGTTAAAGTCGAGTCGGTTAAAATCGAGCCGGGAAAAGTCGACCCGGGTAAAGTCGAGCCGGGTAAAGTCGAGCCGGGTAAAAGTTGAGCCGGGTAAAGTCGAGCCCGGTAAAGTCGAGCCCGGTATAGTCGAGCCAGGTAAAGTCGAGCCGGGTAAAGTCGAGCCGGGTAAAGTCGAGCCGGGTAAAGTCGAGCTGGGTAAAGTCGAGCCGGGTAAAGTCGAGCCGGGTAAAGTCGAGCCGGGTAAAGTCGAGCTGGGTAAAGTCGAGCCCGCTATAGTCGAGCCCGGTAAAGTCGAGCCTGGTAAAGTCGAGCCCGGTAAAGTCGAGCCCGGTAAAGTCAACTAATGTCGAGTCAGGTAAAGGCATATTGATTACTATTAATATAATTATGCATTTAACAAAAATTATTAAGTCATTCTTTAAAAAAAAAAGTATTCCGGTTCCAAGATTGTGGTGAGCTACAGAGGAAATGCTAAACACAGACTGGTCCAATTGGTGGCAGAAGGCTGGGAGGTCCTGACAGCTTATGAATAATTAGAAAACAATATGGATAGAAATAATCTGAAAAAATTAAATACTAATATATCGATAAGTACTTATCCTATCTATAAAGTAGGCTATGCTCTGGACACAAACACAAACATGAATATGGGTTGATCCGTTTAATACTAGTCTCATGGCTAGGCAACTGCCCAAAGGAAACGCCCACGGTTCCCCCCAACCCACTAGTCATGTGTCACCGACAGGATTGCGGCCACACGCATATCATCCACAATTCGGCTGGAAAGGGGAGTCTTAATGTAGTCATAGACTGTTTCGAAGACCCAGTCCCCCCTAGCCCGAATTTCTTCAATTGTTGCACCTGACATGTGCAAAAATGTGCAGCCCCCCCTACGTAGCGAATGGGAGCTTAGCTGGGTGGTATCCAACCCTGCCCTAGAGGCAAAAAGCTTCAACATTGCCTGGTAAGTTGCATAATCTAGAGGAGCCCAATGATCTTTTCCTACTGGTATTTGAAAAGCTGCAGAGGCCAAGGGAGCCGGCACTTGCTCAAAATGAACCTCTGCCCAGTGCACCGCACATAAAGCTATATCCGGGCACCTAGCAATAGGAATTTCCAATCAACGCTCACTAAATTGTATGGTCTTGGAATGACTCAAGGTTAAGACCATCCCCCACTCATGGAAATTGAAATCCTCTCTTCGGAGAGAAGAATCTGACTCCGTTACCTGACATTTTCTCAGCAAACCCCTAAATGAACACAATATTGCCGCTCGCCATGCTACATGGCCTCGCCCAGCTGTCAAAAAAGAGAAAATTGAACGTAACATATGAGGAAGCATAGGAATAGCCCTAACCGGAGTATCCCCCTTTACCCTACGAACACCTCTCAGAGTTGATGCTAATGTAAAATTAGTATAGTCTATCACTGGTTCCGAGTGCAAGCGAAGAAAATAATTCAAGCCGCTCAAATAATTCCGAATTGATGAGTACTTAAGAGACCTGGCTAGCCAGGTTGCATAAATCGCCACTTGCTCATTCGAGCAAGGAATGGGCGAACGTGAAGGATGGAAACCTTCCACAAATTCTAAATATTTGTTTATCTGAGAAGAACGGGTCACCAGCGAGTTCTCCGAATAGTTCCGCAATTGAAACGCCTTCTGCTCATTCTCCAGCTTGGCCCTCCTGGGAAAAAAAATCAAAAAGGAGCGGAAAAAATATTGGCACAACAAAAAGAGTCATTCATGATCAAATTTGATAGCCTTCTATGGCTACCCTGTTCCTTCAATCTACTTAAAGCATCACAATATTTATTCAAGTTACTTTTAATATATATCAATTGGATAGAATAATTATTCTTCACTGACGACCAAAATAAGCGCTTAATGTAGTACATAATATGGCTGCTCCTCAAACGCCCGGTATTAAGCGCTGTGCTTACCACAGTATTGTCAGTTATAAACAACAGATTCTTATCCCGCCACTCCACTTGCCAATGCATCATCGCAGCATAAATTGTGTAAAGCTCTTGAACATTAATGTGGTCCTCACTAATCCCCTTCTCAGTGGCTACCATATGATGTCTTGCATAATTCCGCAACTTTGCGGCATCTGCCTACTGGAAAAAGCCAACCAACCAATCAGCCCCATACAACGGTCCGTATCCCCACTTGGAGGCATCGCTGTAAACCGACTCTATTGGAGTGAAATTCTGCAAGATCTTAGCTTTTCCATTGAAGCTCTTAGCATACTTCAGCCACCAATGAAGGTCCTCCCTAATGCTTTTATTAAGGCGAATTTTATAGTGTGACTTCTTGAGGCGAGCTAGCAAGTCATAAATTCCTCGAGAAAAAGTCCTCCCGCCCTTGATCACTTTCGAACAATGAGCATGTAGACCCCCTACACGCTGCAACTCCTTCTTACTAGCCTTTTTCCTGCCTTGCAATCTAAACAAAATATCAATCGTTTTGTCCAACTTATCCTGCGGCAGAGTCAGCTCCAACTCAACACTATCAATAAATATACCCAGAAACCTAACCTTAGTTTCAGCTGCCGTCACCTTCTTATAGTTAATAAAGAATCCTATTCTGCGCAAAATTGAAATCACCGTCCACTGATTCCTCATAGCCTCGGGCTTTGAATGAGCTATTACACAAAAATCATTCAAATAATTAATGAGTGATTCTACGCCCTCCCTAGCAACAAAATCAGAAATACACGAAAAAATGTATGGACTAGACGAAAGCCCCATGCACAAACGATTATCACAATAATAAACATATTCCTGACTGACCAGTGACGGACCTAAAAAGCCCTGCCTAATCCTATCCGATGGATGTATAGATACAGCACGGTAAGCATCCTTGATATCAACTGTGCACAAATAATCTCCCCGCTGCAGAACGCGGACAACATCATCCACTGAATTATAAGAAAATTTCTTAGCAACTGCATCCGTGACATTATTTACTGAATAATCTGGCCTGCTGCAATCAACAACAACTCTTCCTCCACCATCCGACTTCAGTACTACAAATACCCCATGGGTACAACATGGGAGATCAGAGGCTTCAGAAATCATATTTGCATCCAACTCCTCCTGAGATTTTTTAGTAATCAACTTCCTGTGTTCAACTGAACACCTACTCTTCCTAGTTAAGTCATATTTCAAAACACAGTCATTATTAATAACTTTGAATCCAAAAGTGACACCCGTTAACATAAAATGCCAATCCGGGTCCACCTCTCCTCGATAGAAACATTCAATGAAAGCTCTGCAAGGACAAAGCTGTGCCGGCACCCCTGCAATAAAATGTGTACAAGTGCGACTACCTCTATAACAGTCCATAGTCAGAAGCAAACGAACAGAACTTAAATCTTCATGAACAATAGTAACAAGCAGGGTACCATCACAATTTTCAACAACAAAATCAGTCTCTCTTCCCAAACCACAACGGAAAGTCCAAAGCAAACAATTAATCATTGTTGGATGCAAAGTCAAAGGAATATCATATTCGGGGTTGCCCATACCCCCCCCCCCCACCCACACAGTCCGTCAGCACCCCGCTTTCCGGAATGTCTGGAATGTTCTGAGACACCGGTAGGTCACATGTCACATCCCTCTCATGTACACGCCCCCCCTATCCACACAGTCTATCACCACCCGGGTCTCCGGAATGTCAGGAATGTTCTGAGACACTGAGAGGTCACATGTAAAACTCCCCACATGTACACGCCCCCCCCCCAGCTCCCCCCAGTCCTTTCAATTCCGGCATACCGCCGGTCACATCATGGCAATTAACACTCGAAGGGGTATCAGCACAATTAGAAGTCAAATGATGCACATTATTAGGGAGGCCAATAGACGCACATGAAGTCAAATGACGCACATGCCGGTTGCTTGCTATAGACAAAATCGGCACCTTGCTCCTTCATTCTTTACATTTATATTTGTTATGGTCTTTTGAACCGCACTTGGAACATTTATGCTCATATATGTACTCCTCCTCTGTCCTAGAGCAACCGTCATCACCGTTCCATTGATAACAACAGCGAGTTGGCCTTCGACTACCTCCCGCTGCCTTCCTTCCAAGACCACCTCCCGCACCGGCCTTGCGCACCTTCGCATTCTGTGCGCCATAATGAACAGCACTCTCACCAGAATTTATTTTCGCAAAAGCTGCCATGCCAATCCTCTCTGCCAACTTCCGCACAGCCAAAGCATAGTCAACATGTGCGGTATCCCTGAAATAGTCGTCCCTTGCACGAACCGCAATGAACACAATGTGCTCCAATATTGCTCTATAATCAGCTATATTCAACTCAGCAATGTCCAACGCCCATGCCCCAGTGGCAGCTAACACTTCATAACCATTTGATTTCCGGACCTCTTTTCCTGCAACAGTGTAACGTTTTAGCGCCCACTTACTGCGCCGTCTCCTGCTGGAGCTACTGTCACTCCTGCTCCGTGTTCGTCATCGTCCCCCTTGCTCACGAGTACGCACCCGCGAGCGGCCATAGCTGGAAAACGCATTCAATGCGTCCCCCGGCACCTGTGGTGAGCCTCCCGCATTCCACGCAGATGCCGGCAGCCCTCCGTCGTCCACACGGTCTGCTGTCCGCTCTTCCGTCCGCTGCAGTCGTCGTCCAAGCTGTCCGTCACGGACCCTCTGGAGCTCCATCATGCGCTCCTCAAGCGCCCCCAGCCTTATTTCCGCCTCTAACCTGGCTATTTCATCTCCCATTTTCTTTTCTCGGTCGTCCACCGACAAAGACGCCAATGAAGCATCCACTGCCTCCAGCTCACCCTCGTCCGCCTCCTTTTTTCCTCTCGCCGCCATAGCCGACCGCCATGTCGTCGGCTTCTTTTGCTGCGCCGCAATACACGCCGCTTTGTCGTCCTTTTTATGTGACTCCCCACAGTCACGACAGAATACCATGTCGTCCACAAGCACGATGAACACGGCAAGACGAACCGACAGCAGAAACAAAAATGCTGACAGCAGAAGGCGTTGACAGACGAACCGCCGGTAGACGACCGGAGTCAAACTAGGCTGACAGCCAAGCGACCAGGACGATGTGGACAGTTTGAAAAGCAGGTGCGCACTGGCCAAACAGAGGGGTGCAGGGCATGAGAATAAAGTGGCGCTGCATTAGCAGGCGGTCATTAGGCCATATTAGGCCGAGCCAACTTACTTTTCGTTGGTGCACAAGGTTTAGGCCAAACCAACTCAATTTCCGCACACACGCAGTTGGCTACTGCGCAGTAGATAATATAAACAATAACGGAGGATAGGCTGCTCCGCCCTTTATATATCGATAAGTACTTATCCTATCTATATATGTATATATGCATACATGCGTATATATGTGCGTATATATGTGTAGATCAAGTCGGATTCAAATATCTGCTGTGTTCTCATTAATACACGGTAGGGCCAGCGGACGACGGCGAGGTAAGTCCGCTACATACAGTAGCGACTTGCACTGTTCGTGAATCTGACTTTCTATCTTAATCGATCGCCTAACCGTTACGCAGGGGCCAACGGACGACGTCCTGGGCTGTTTCAAGCCTGGTGGATCTTCGCGACAACCAACAAGTCGGATTCAAACATCTACTGTGTTCTCATTAATACACGGTAGGGCCAGCGACGACGGCGAGGTAGGCCCGCTACATGCTGTAGCGACTTGCACTTATTGTGATTCTGACTTCTCTCTTAAGCGAGCGCCTGAACCGTCACGTACGGGCCAACGGACCACGTCACAAGACGGACGACGTCACGGGTTGGTTTCGAAGGCTGGTGGATCTTCGCGACAACCAACAAGTCAGATTCAAATCAGCGGCTTTCTCATTAATACTCGTTAGGGCCATCGGACGACGGCGAGGTAAGTCAACTACATACTGTAGTGACTTAAACTTATCATGATTCTGACTCTCTCTCTTAATCGATCGCCTAACCATTATACTCGGGCCAACGGAGGTCCTCTGTTGAACTTGTCTAATTGAGGTATGCCGTATTGAACCAACCGCACTAAGCCGCTAATGTACTGCGGTCCTTGTGGCTGCCAACACAGAGGACCAGTCAACGAGGCGTGTCACCGGGCAGCAATGCAGACTAGGCGAGCCACGCAGTCAACTGACAGGTCGAGCGCCATCTCAGGTGATGGTGACTTCGTGAAGGAGAAGGCGTCGGCGCCATCCAGCCCTCCAGCAGCGCCAAGTGATGAGGAAATGGATGAGCGGGAGCGCGCCATTGCGGCCAAGGAGCGGGCGATGGAACGCCACAAGTGCTGGGCGGATCTGGACCATCGAGAAAAACGCCTGGAGGCCTCTCGTTGTGCTCCTCCACTGTTGACCCATATACCAAAATGTCGTCCGTGACTATCCCGATACCGAGTAGGTCGCCCATGACACGGTGCATTTCCTGAATAAAAATGTCACCGGCTGTTTTGATGGCAAAAGGCAGGTGGGTGTACCTGTATCGCCCCCATGGAGTGTTAAATGTGCACAGACGCAAACTTTCTTCATCTAACTCTATTTGCCAATACCCTGTCATTGCATCCAAAACTGAGAAATATTGGCAATAATGTTGTCAATTGTTTTGGTAGGGAAGGGCTATCTCTTTATAGCTTTGTTCAACTTAGTCGGATCCAGACACATCCTTATCTTATTTGGTTTTTTTATGATAGTTATAGAATTAACCCACTCGGTAGGTTCATCCTGCTCAACTATTACACCCATTTCTACCATACGATCAATTTCACTACGTACTTTACTTTGAATTGCATATGGGATTCCTCTAGACGGATTTATAACAGGTTGTACAGATTTATCAACATGATGACAGCATTTGCTTTGATCAGACCTAAACCCTGAAAAATGTCTTTGTATTCGCTTACCAGCTGTTCAGCCTGCGCGGTGGGACTGTCATCCGGCTTGGAAATGTTTGTCGGCACGGCAGAGCATGCCAACAAGTTCAATGCCACACAAGCCTGTTTCCCCAAAATAGGCAGACAGTTCTGTACCACTTGGAACCTGAAGTCTCTGCCATTCATGTCGACCGACGCCTCACCGTCAAGAGTGATCCGATGCCCGGAGAACGTGACCAACGAACACCGGATGTTCGTCATCCGCCCCGGCACGACTCTGTTGAAAATGAACCTGGGAAGCACGTTCGCATCCGACCCGGTGTCGAGCTTGAACTTCACAGGGCAACCATTCACCCGGACGATCGTGTACCACATCTCGGCGTCTTGCCCGGCACCTCGGTCAACGGCACCGATGAACAGATCCTGTGTCAAAACATTGACCTCCGCCGGATCCGGGTCTTGCTCAACATTGTGAGGGTCGGGCTCGTTCCGCCTTCTTGATTACACCTGCAGCAATGGCATATATCTCATATGCTCTGATCCATGTTTTCGAGTTCGATCCTGCATTGTGGGTGAGGACAAGCTGACCTGACGGCCGCAAACCCGGCAGCGTATTAGCGGGTGGCATTCTTCCTCATCTGATACCATGAAAAAGTATGTCTGAACACTTTGACTTCTGGATACTGAATGTTTTATTCCCGTCCAGGGCTCACTGAACCGCCGGCTAAACTTTCCATGACATCATCTCATTTACATACTCCTTTGTCTCACTCACTGTCTGGAACATTATGCATCTCATTAGCATATATTACAGATGTGTCTAGACATCTATTACGCATATATTACACTGATTGATATCTACGAGCTGTTAGTTGTTTCCCTCCTGATTATATTCCTGATTATTGACTTTTCACCGATACACGATATGTACACACACATTGCTCTTGATATGTTCCTATATTATCCTCTCAACAGCTTCTCCCATAACAGGATTTAGGTCAAGTGCTCAGTTCCAACCCTGACAGTCCCCAAAAATTCAAGATGAAATAATCATTGAGCAAATTTATTTAAAGGGAATCCCACTAAGAGAAGCCTACTTTTGAAAGAACAAAAACAAAAGAAGAAAAGAGCCTTTAGCAATGTGGCTACTCCTTGTTAGATCAGTGAGTATACATCAGAGTTCTGGTTCTGGATTTGCCGATGATGTCACACCATTGTGAAAATACAATGGTGTGATCACTTTGAATTTGGATATGTAGCATGGCTTTTGTCTTGCTTTGTTGTCATATATGTTTATACAAAATGGAGTTAGAGTGAGAACCAAGTCATCATGCAACTTACAGAGACACCTGGCTATGACCTTGGACCTGGGCTGGAGCTGTTCAGCCTTGAAGGTCACAGTCCTCGGACATGATCACTTGACCCTGTAGAGGGTCACTCGATGGAGTCTTCGGGCACTGCTACTAGTTCCCAAGAATGCCACTCACTGGCACCACTACCACTCAAGTCTCAAAACATTGTATGAAAATATATTTGAATTCAGATCTGAAATAACTTCTTTCACCATAATATAGCTCTTACTCTTTCTTGTTTGGTCTTTATTCAAACATGCTAGGCATTGGTATTTTTACTATTGCATATTGACTAAAGCAACAGGTTCTGAAAATGTATGCATGAGATCATTTGGTCAAGTTTTAAATTGTTTAATTGTTTCGGTGTCTGGAAGCATAGACTCACATTCTAGTGGAAAGTAATATATATATATATATATATATATATATATATATATATATATGTGTGTGTGTGTGTGTGTGTGTAGGAGGGGGCAGACCAACACAGAAACTAATTGAGAACAGGACAGGAGCAGGTGTTGCCCGGTCGAGGCGAGCGAGGGAAAGGCCGAGGTGGTACAGGGAGGGGCCCAAAGAAAATATATATATATAAAGCATAACAGAAAGTCAAAACTATCGGACTGTGAAACTTCAGCACATGCAGCATATGTATATGGGTCGTTGTCAGAAGTTGTACGAGCTACCTGAAAGTGTATGTCCTTTTGCATCTGAATAATTGAAAATAAACATATTCTGACATTTTTAAGTAGGTCAAATGATGCTCACACCCAATAAATAACAGTATAGCATGGAAAGCAATCTGACTCCAAAATCAAATATTTTCCATACAAAGCTTGACATTTTTAGGACATTTCACATGCCACTTGCTTTATAAACAGTAGTAATAATAATTTAAAACCTTATTGATATGGTTTTGTATTATTTGTGATGATTAAAGAGAAAAGCAGAAAAATATTACCAAGGTAACAACAGTCCAAGTGGAATCAATAATTTTACACAAATGTCTGGCTCAAATTTCAATGATTAGGGGCAATTTCAGGATTGATCTTTTACTATTCCATAACTGGGTCCATGCATAGAGTGTGAAATGGTGAAAATAGTCCCTGTACTGTGTCTGTACTCAGTGTTTGATGCAGAGTTTGATAGTACTTGCAAGTGGAAGCGAATGTTACAATGTTAATGACTCCAGAAAAGATCACCTATTTAAAAAAAAAAAAGATTTGTAAAGAAATAAATGTTTTCAACTTAATGAAGACATTGTATATGACCACTTGAAGTGAAATGGGTTGTTGTTCAGAGGTTTTGATTAAGTTTGTGACACTTTATTTCCAATGCTGTTGACAATGTCACAAATTAGTGATGTAATTTTCTATTTATTTAGCTACATCCATCCCAATAAGATACATAATACACTATATTAACACTTAATTTTGATCTAAAATATCTCCCACATTATTGGGCTAAATGATTAAATCTAAATAGTGACACTCCAATAATGGGGTTCTTTGATATACATATATATATAAATATATATGTATATATATATATATATACATATATATATATATATATATATATATATATGACGAGAGAGTCATGCAAACTGAAAGGTCCCCATTGTCCTAACATATGTTTTACATTAAAGCAAATATATATTTCCTGTCTGAACTACATAAAGAATATTGAAAATATATCAGTTTTACTCTCCATTCTCTCCACTCACCCAGCCATTTTCACAACAACAGCTGTCACATGACAAAGGTAGGTCACTCTACACCATATATATAAATATGGAGAGTTGTGATTTGATGGTTTCGCCATATTTAAAGCAGGTCCTATAATAATATATAGCTTGTATACAGCGAGCTGTATACGGGTGTAGTCGCGCAGGGGCTTTGGCAACTCTATTCTCGTCCTGGTCGCCACCATTATGGTTCCCGGATTCGACGCTAGGGTCACGTGCAGCGCTAGTGTCGCGCAGTGGACTGGACATTAAATGCTACATTCCTTACATGCGGTATGCGGTATGCGGTATGCGGTATGCGGTATGCGAATGCGAATGCGACAACAAATCGAAACGCCTTGAAGTCTATGGGCTACATTCCTTATACGTGCTATGCGAATGTGAATGCGAATGCTGCAACTCGATCGGTCCATGTAGCCATCGGCGCGGCATGCGGTATGCGAATAGAAACCTGAGTCGCATGTGTCCATTAGTTTTAGACGAGGAGAGGCAACTGAGCATTACGGAACGGTCACACACAGGGGTGCGGCGGGGACACACAGGCCTCGAGGGGTGCCGTGTACATAGTGATTGGTGTGCGCGGAGGGGAAACATATGGTGGTAGTAGTAGTAGTAGTGGTGGTGGTGGTGGTGGCGGTGAGGGGCGGTTACGGTTTGGTAAAATTGCTACCAAATCCACAGAAATATGAATACTTATCTATAATTTGGTAATTAACTAGGTAGGAATATAGCCAGTCGTGTCCCGCATGCCGCATGCCGCATACCGCGTAGAAGGAATCCTCCCATTCGCATACCGCATGCTGCATACCGCGTGTAAGGAGTATAGGTGTGCGTTGTGGGGTGTAAGGGGTTTAGGTGTGTGTGGTGGGGTGTGTTGTATGGGTTTAGGGCTGTGGTTGGGTTGTAGGTGTGTGGTGGGGGTAAGGGATGCTAAAGATTGTGAGGTGCCGCTGTGCAAGACACCCCTACACCTCCACCACAAACCACCTACACCCCCACCACACACACCGTCAACCTCCACCACACACACCTATACCCCCACCACATCCCTAATCCCCCACCACACCCATACACCCCACCACACCCATACACCCCACCATACCCACTCACCACACACCCCTACCACACACCTACATCCCCATACACCCCCACCACACACACCAAAATCCTCGGCACACCCCTACACTTCCACAACACACCCACCACACAAACATACGCACCCACCCACGATACACACCTATGCCCCAAGCACACCCATCACCCCATACCCACTCACCAAACACACCCACCACACACCCCTAAATCCACACACCCACCAAAATCCTCACCACACCCCTACACCTCTACCACACAAACATATGCCCCCAGCACACACCCACCATACACACCTACACCCCAACCTCACCCACCCCACCATACACACTCACCAAACACCAAAGCATACAGAGACCAGCATGGCGCGCCATCTGACGAGAGAGTCATGCAAACTGAAAGGTCCCCATTGTCCTAACATGTTTTACATTAAAGCAAATATATTTCCTGTCTGAACTACATAAAGAATAGTGAAAATATATCAGTTTTACTCTCCATTCTCTCCACTCACCCAGCCATTTTCACAACAACAGCTGTGACATGACAAAGGTAGGTCACTCTACACCACCAAGTGGAAAAGTTCAGTCCTAAGCATGCACCACCCTGTGGCCCAAATTAGAACTATTCCGAGTTTGTTTGTTTTCCCGGTAAGGTATACCAGCCGACTTTAAAGAGAGTGAAGTGTTTCTTGTGTCCCCAGGATTCATAGCCATTAGATAACGGAGTTTTGTTCATAGCGTAGTTGTTTGTATGGAGTGAATGTCTGTAAAGACTTGGATCTATTATGAGGATGGATGGTCATTTAGGTGTAGGGTAATTTTGTATATACACAATGGGAGATGTGACACAGAACAATAGGGTTTGGAGGTCATGAGGGAGTATAGTGTTGTTATGTATGGGACGGACTGTAGGCCCCTATAGACCTATTTCAATGTTTACTAACACCCCACAAAGCACACCTATACCCCCACCACATCCCTATACCCCCACCACACACCTACACCCCCACCACACACCAACACCCCCACCACACGGTCAGATATGTCCCTGCGTCTAGGCTTATCTTGTTCTTTACCTATCATTCATGTACCGATGTTTTGCTTAGTTACCTGTAATTGTCTATCTGTATATTGTTGTAGATTTGTTTACTGTGTAAAGGCAATTGTGATTAGGGCTGGAAGACCAGTGCATTAGCACTGACAACATGTTATTCAGAGGAATAAAAACACTTGAACAAAAAAAAAAAAATTGTGTATGCGCGCACAGCTTGGCTGCAGAACGAAGGTACACTGCCATTGAGTTTGCCGGTACGCGCAGTGCAAAACGTTTATTTTATTCAAAATTAATAGAAATGCAGAACCCTAACCTTATAAATTTAATATAATCTATTCGTTAAATATGTTTTCTATATGTGTACTAAGCGGTTTGTCTTGAGGTGGTGTGGTTTTAGAGATATTTCACTTTTTCTGTATGAATATAATTCAAGATTGCTCAAGGCCATTGACAATGCATTGAGTTTGCCGGTACGCACAGTGCAAAACGTTAATTTTATTCAAAATTAATAGAAATGCAGAACCCCAATCTTATAACTTTAAGATAATCTATTCGTTGAACATTTCTATATTTGAACCAAACGGTTTGTCGCTCGGTGGTGTGGTTTTAGAGATATTTCACTTTTTCTGTATGAAGATTGCCCACGGCCATTGACAATGCATTGAGTTTGCCGGTACGTGCAGTGCAAAACGTTTAATTTATTCAAAATTAATAGAAATGCCGAATCCTAACCGTATAAATTTAATATAATCTATTCGTTGAATATGTTTTCTATATGTGTACCAAGCGAGTTGTCTCTAGGTAGTGTGGTTTTAGAGATATTTCATCTTTTCTCTATGAAGATTGCTCATAGCCATTGAGTTTGCAGTGACAGTATGTCGTCCTGCAGCCAAAAGGCTTGCGCACTGACCTAGATACCCGTGCTGACGTCACATGAAATAGGTCTATAGTGTTGTAAGATAATGGTCAGACTGTAGTGGACGAACTGTAGTGTTGTGCTAGTGTGGATGGACTGTAGTAGGCCCTATATATAGTGGATGGATTGTAGCCTAATGTTGTAGTGTAGTGGACATGCTGTAGTGTTTAGAGTAATGATCAGATTATAGTGTTGTAGTGTAGTGGTCTGACCACATAGAGGATATTGTCTAAAGCAGTGCTGAGATAATAAATAAATTGAGTAATGCAGGAGGTAAATTAAAAAATGTTGGGGCAAAAAAGGGAAAGGGACCCATGATGATGATGAGGATGTCGAAAATAACAAAAATACAAGTGCTTGCGCTGTCGTGTACTGTAAAACAAACCAGCGAGTGTACATTCGTAGTTCCAGCCGCGCGGTGCAAGATGGGATGTGTACAAAATTGTTTGATGATGTCGAAAATGACAAAAAAAATCAAGTGTTTGCGCTGTTGTATACTGTAAAACAAACCAACGTCTGCATTTGTCACAACGCCATGTTTGTAGACACTCTTTGTTAGTTCTAACAGTTAACACCTGGTGGCAGCACTGCGCGGTAGTCTGCAGCCGCGCGGTGCATCGTGGGATATTGGGCAGCAAAACAAACCCGCGCGAAGAATATGGCTCATTCTAAACCATTGAGTGCAGCAATGAAATCTGTTAGTTTCAGCTCATGTTTGAAACGTAGAATACAAACTAGAAATATATATATAATAAATTAAGATGTGAATCTTTTATCTAGCATTGCATTTACATCAAACTAATCAGCACATTTTATGCCAACTGCATTTAGATCTAGACAAATCTGGTCACTCAGATTAGTATGTGTTAGAATGATAGCCAGAGTCAGGTTTACTTATTTTATTCATGTTTTTATTTATATCCTATGATTAATCACATCCGTGGGACTAGGAAATGTGTAGGTTTAATCAGACATTGGTTATATATTTCTTTGAAACAAGTTTCTGTTGACACATTTGACATTTTAATATTTAGAACTAGAATTTAAAATGGTGACGTGAACATGAGCCTGATTCAGTTTTTTGTTTTGTGGGGAATTGTAGCCTATCTTTCTTAGCTCAAAATGCTTAGCTATGGCTAACTGTGTCTTAAATATATTCCATATATCATTATATTATTATAATGCAGGCGTGCATCCATGTGTATGCCAAATTGTTCTGTATTTCTTTATTAATTTTGAATATAATCGAAGTTTTGCACTGCGCGTTTCGGCAAACTCAATGTTTTGCTGTTGACGCCGTTTTCAGCGCATACGCAGTCGGAATGACAAACTCGTCACCCAGCTATTGAATTTGCCGATACCCGCAGTCCAAAACTTTGATTTTTCCCCAAATTAATAAAGAAATACAGAACAATTTGGCATAAGCATGGGTGCGTGCATGCAATATAATAAATAATAATATACCAATATAATGATATACAGAATATATTTAAGACAACTAGCCATAGTTAAGCATTTTGAGCTAAGAAACATACAATTCCCTGCCAAACAATTACAGAATCAGGCTCATGTTTACATCACCATTTTAAATTCTTGCTCTAAATATTAAAATGTCAAATGTGTCAACAGAAACTTGTTTCAAAGAAATATATAGCCAATGTCTGATTAACCCTACACATTTCCTAGCCTTGCGGATATGATTAACCATAAGATATAAATAAAAACATAAAAAAGATAAGTAAAACTCACTCTAGCTATATAGTATTAACACTTGTCTGAGTGACAACATTTGTCTAAATCTAAATGCAGATGGTATAAGACTTGCTGATTAGATTAATGTAAATTGTTAATGCAATGCTAGATAAAGGATTAACATCTTAATGTATTATATATATTTTTCAACTAGAGACAATTGGTCCCCCCCCCCCCCCCCACATTGCTCCTTGCCCTTTCCTAGTCGGGGGCCTAACTTCCATATATACAGCTAGTAGTTGCGTACCACTTGAGATTCACTCTACTTGCGCTCATACACCCTTCTCACTCTACAAATGAAAAGTCCAATGTTGGTGGTGCAGCGTAGGCTCACTGAGAGATAGACTAGATAGAGATTCTACCTAGGCTCACTTTTCGTATATGGTACAATATGGTCAACTTCTGCACAATTTCTGATTGTGTTTATTAACAACTGGAGGGGCCGACTCTCATCCAAATGTTGGCCTCTGAGTCGGCTCAGCCTACATAAGCCCAAATGTTGGCCCTTGAGGAGCCTGAGCCTAGATAAGCGTACTTGTAGCGCCCACGCTGTCATTGCTCTGGCCAACTCCTATAAGAAAACATACGACAGTCTCGCTGCTCCGACCGGCTACTGCCGACTGGCCATGGTCCACCTCGTTGGTTTCACTTCCTCTACATTAAAATGTTGGGAATCTTAGAGAATACTCATCATACGCTAGTATGGTAGTATTAATACTATTACTTATATCATATTCACATTAATCTTTATATCTACCTACTATGGACCAAATTATGTAACTACCATAATCCTGAGTCTGAAATAAAGAATTGAATTGAATTGAATATATATGCTGTATAATGCTGTATAAATAGGCCTTTTGTGCGTTTATATGTTTATTTACGGCCATTATTTCAAAATTAGCTATTGTTCTTCAGGATAGGATAGACTAGAATTTATTTATTTATTTTATCATAGATTTCATCGGTTTCTAACCTTTTTAGATGGCCATTCACTGTTCACTGCCACCACTCACTATTCACTATTCTTGTTATTTTGGTTCCTTCCATTTACACTAGGTGGTGTCATCGTTAATCTGTGATCTATCCTAATACCCCCTAGGTGGCAGCACCGGGTCGCCGAGAGCCGCATGGTCATGTCTTGTTTTTAGTTACCAATTTTCACACCCGATGGCACCACTTGCACAATCGACTGCACTTCATCTCCTTGCCACTGGGTGTCCCACCAGTCCCATAGAGCTACTCATTCTCACTCACACCGAGGCTCTTATCGAAGCTCTTATCAGTGCAATTCTGACCGGTTACCAGTGACCACTGACCTATACACCTATAGTACGCTCTACACCATTTTCCTATCTGCAATGTCTTTCCGAAGTCTGCTTGAGAGGAAACGTGTGAGTATTTTACTTTAGGTTACTTTACAATTATAATCAGCTATTTTCTGGTTTTCCTTAAAATACCACAAAAAATGCTGTTAAGTTCCTTTTCGACTTTTCGACTAGGTATGTGACAACAAATTTCAAAGTTAACAGATTTCCAACATAATATTGCAAAGGATTTGGAAAGTCCTTTCTAATGATACCTATATCATCATCTTGTGACAATTATCAAGGAAGTTGTGACACTGTAATTTTGGTCCATTGTTTCAATGGAAAACAGGTTGAATTTTGTGACCCATCTCATGGATTTCCCACAATTTAATGCCCCAACTGTCTCAATTCTTAACTGATTCGTATATAACGGTGTGTTTCTAAGCATATGTATGCATAATTATATACATATACACGCATATATCCACATATATAATGTTCAGATACATTTATATAGACAGGATAATTATTATCATTATATAAAAAGGAGGATCGGCTTCTCCATTATTATTGTTTTGATTATTACTGTGCAGTAATGGGTCTGTTATTTAATGACGATTAATATGTATTTTGGCCTATCACGACCCGACTTGATCGATCCCTCTGTGCGCTACTGCAGCGCCACCGTGTGTTGGTGCCTTGCGAACCTCTGCTCGGCCATTTCGCATCGGGCTTTCAAACTGAGCAGACCGTCTCATCTTTGCTGCTAGTTCGTCGGTCATCGGTCACCTACCTACCATCTGCCTGTCGTCTGCCGGCTGCTTGTGATCTCCTAAGCTAAGTACGCCATGGTATTTTGTCGTGAGTGTGGGGAATGCCATAGAAAGGACGATAAAGTAGCTTGTGTGGCATATCAGCAGGAGAGAAGGACGACACGTTAGTCGGCTATGGCTGCTAAAGGGAAGAAGCCAGCGGATGACGGGGAGTTGGAGGTAGTGGACGAGTCTTTGTCTGCATTTACTATGGGCAACCGTGAGAAGAGTGTGATGGACGACATTGCAGGACTGGAGACGGAGATAAGGCTTGGGGTGTTGGAGACGCATAGGAGGGATGCGGGATGACCAGCTGGCAGAACAACAGCTGGAACGTTCGATGGCTAATTTGGACGACCTTGGGCTGCCGGCGCCCACGTTCTATGTCGCGGTTCGTCTCCGGGCGCGTTGGTCACCACGACAGGGTTTTCTAACTTTGGCTGCTCCAGGTGCGCACGAGGGGCGACGGTGGACAATGACGAACACGCAGCCGCAGTGATAGCAGTTTGAGTAGGAGAAGGTGCAGTAAGTGGGCTCTAAAGCGCTATACAGTGTGAAATACTATGCAGTCCATCCCCTACATTACAACACCAGACGGGATGGCCGAATGAGTTAGAGCGTCCGTCTCCTGTGCTGGTAGATCGTGGGGTCGTGGGTTCGAGTCCTGGTCGAGTCAAACCAATGACTTTAAAATTGATACTTGTTGCTTCCTAGCCAGGCGCTCGGCATTATTAGGATAGGGCAAGGACTGGTGTGCTCAGTGTCAGGATAATGTGACTGAGTGGGATACCAGGTCATGATGCCGGCGGCCTGGTTTCCCAGTGGGACAGCACTATAAAGTCGCCATGAGTGCGCACTGTCACAAGTCGGTACCCGTCCTGATATGACCTTAGATGTTGCTAGGACGTAAAACAACAAACAAACAAACAAACAAACATTACAACACTACAGTCCGTCCCATACATTACAACACTACAGTCCGTCCCACATATTACAACACAATGACCATCCATCCTTATAATAGCTCCAACTCTTTACGGTAGTTCACTCCATACAAACAACTACGCTATGAACAAAACTCTGTTATGTAATGGATATGAATCCTGGGAGACAGAAGAAAACTTCACTCTCTTGTGAAAATTGATTTTGAAAGCAGTTGTTTATTCAGAATGCCATCATTTACATAGGTAAAGGTCTGCAACCATCTCCTGTATGTGTAGCGTCATAACAGCTGTTTATAAACCATTTCCAGACACATATCTCTATGCACTGGTGATTTTCTGAACCGCAGTGTGACAAGTGTTTATTCCTCATGCCTTAATCCATTTTTGTTGTTGTAGTTGGTATTGGCTACAACAACATTTTAAAGCGAATGCAGACATAAAATATCGGAATCAAAATACAGTTTCTGTTTACAATATGAATAAAATAATGCACCCAAGCCTCAGTATAGACACCAAGAAGCATACATGTGTTTAGGACAGTCATGCCAAAATCTCAGATCATCTGGTCAGATATTATTACACGTCCCTGCGTCTAGGCTCAAATCATATGATGATTGTGCCTTCTGTGTGGCAGGTCCCACCTTATGGAATTGGTCACCAGAGGATGCAAGGAAAACAGCATTTGTTGACAAATGTTGATCTGCCCTCAATAGGTACCTGTTTAATGTGACTTTTTATGGTAAATGACATTTCTTTCTCCTTCAGTTATCTTAAACCAAGTTGTAGATATATCATGTCATGGTTTTATTGTAGCCTACATGGTTCTATTGAAGATTAATGTATTACATTATAGGACCTGCTTTAGAAATGGGGAAACCACAGAGTGTTCCAAAAGTTGAATAGTTCAATAGTGTTTCTATTATACTTTCTATATATTTATATATGCACACTTTATTGCTTTCCAATAAAATGTGAGTCTAGGCTTCCAGATACCGAAAATAAATTTAATTGAAAACTTGACCAAATGATCTCATTCTTACATTTTCAGAACCTGTTGCTTTACTCAATATGCAATAGAAAAAATACCAATGCCTAGCTTGCTTTAATAATAACTAAACAAGAAAGAGTAATAGCTACAATGTGGTCAAAGAAGTTATTTGAAATCTGAATTCAAATATATGTTCCTACAAATGTTTTGAGACTTGAGTGGTAGTGGTGCCACTGAGTCGCATTCGTGGGAACTAGTAGCAGTGCCCGAATACTCCAGTAAGTGATCCCTACAGGGTCACGTGATCATGTCCAAGGAGTGTGACCATCAAGGCTGAATAGCTCCAGCCCCGGTCCAAGGTCATGGCCAGGTGTCTCTGTAAGTTGGTTCTCACTCTAACTCCATTTTGTATAAACATATATGACAACAACAAAGCAAGACAAAAGCCATGCTACATATCCAAATTCCAACCAATCACACTGTTGTATCTTCAAAACAGTGACATCATCGGCAAATCCCGAGCCAGAACTCTGAGTTATACTCACTGATCTAACAAGGAGTAGCCACATTGCTAAAGGCTCTTTTCTTCTTTTGTTGTTGTTCTTTTGAAAGTAGGCTTCTCTTAGTGGGATTCCCTTTAAATAACTTTGTTCAATAATTATTTCGCTTTGCATTTTTGGGGACAGTCAGGGTTGGAACTGAACACTTGACCTAAATCCTGCTGTAGGAGTACCTATGCAGAGGATATAATCTAATTTGACCTAATTAATATTAAATGTAACCTTACAGTGATTGACTGATCACTATTAAAGCTTCCATCTGAACGCTTGAATCGGTAGCAGTTAAGATACATATATATATAAATATATCACATATATATACATGCATATATATACATATATATATATATATCACTATTACAGTTGTTACTACTGTCCCAAACATGGCATTACACCATAGTTAACAATCATTCAGGCTAGTGTATTTTTGTTTTAGCTAAATGTGGTAACAATGGAGCTAAATGTGGTAACAATGGAGAGAAGATAATAAGTCATAGGCCCTACTCATCACTATTACTATTAAAATAATATATTGAATGTTCTGGAATTGTTTTAAAAAAACGTTTTGTTTCATTATTATTAATTGCGTTAATTTTGTATTTGTTTTACACACTTCCAAAAACTACAAAGTCACAGAGACAAGGCTACAGAATACAGGAAAGACACACGTATATATACATACACACATATATATGAATGTATATATATTCACAATACAGCTATGTACCAATTAACATTTCATGAAAGTGTTCACACTAGTTCTACGCTAAATATATTTTATTATTCAGCTGCCAAAATTTATCTGGAGGGACCGACCTCTGTAGCAATTCTACATTGGTCATAGACTGTCGTAAAATACACCACATGCCGAATAACCAATATTATCAGACTATGTATGCAGTGTGTACAAGAAAACAGCATATTGCCCGCTCCTTTTAAATGTTGTCTGCCACCAGTGAATTGACAGTGCCTGACATTTCACTTCCACAGTGTATTCGTTATGTAAACACAACGACATTCAGTGAAAATGCAACGCATTTTTTGTCTTAAATTAAACAAGCAGCAAATGCCATATATATATTATATATATATATATACAATATATATATGAACAGAGGCATATATAATGTACTAAACATAAATGACCGTGGTAGTTCATATGGTCTCAAATTCTAGAACACCGTATTGCAAGACAAACTGGTACCATCAGCAAAAAAGAATATCTCTATTCAATTATTTTACCAAGTCATAATATGGCTGAAATAATCTGTTGGAAATCAAATAAATCACATATTTCTGCCATTACCATATCATGAGAATCAGTAATTCACAGGTTCAGTGTCCTATATAAAATATATCTATAATTGATTGCACTCGATGTTGGATTTCATGCATATACTGTATATAATATATATACATATATAAGTGCTCTATAATGTATATAATATAAACAAGGACACTACATCTTATCAGTTATCTTCCATATATTAGTTAATACCCACTATCCTACTTACTGTCATAGGAGTTAGTTCCTGCTTCTACCACTATATGGTGCCACCTGTGAATGCATATGTAAACCCTTTAAGTTAAATATATTGATGTTGCTACAACATTGCATTATGGGCATATGTCATATAATAAGGAGTCTAATAAGGAGTCTAATAAGGAGTCTTACTTTAATAACACTTTAGTTGTGGTGTTTCTCTTTGCTAAGAAAACAAACCGAAACCAATTAGATAGATCGCTAAAATATTTTTGCTACTCCTTCAAGTTTTTTTCTGGCTCAACATTAAGTTATGCTAATTAGTTATTGCCACTGTTTATGACATGGTAAAATCCAGTTTCCTGCGTCAATATTTAACCAGAGTGCCCTGGTGGTGTACATAGACATTGGACCATGCTTCGTTACCACTGTCACAGAAATACACTGGGATTAGTAACTTTACCTGCTCGATTCAGCTTCCCCTTAGTGACATTATCTGAACCAAGTGGTCATGGTTCATGAGGGTGTTTGACTGTCGCTAATGAGCGAGCCCTATTACATATACATAATTATGAGTACATACATGTGTAGGCTACATATTTAATTGTAAGCAACAATCTGATGAAAGGTGGATTTCATAAAAGAAATTAAAAGAATTGAAAGCCCAAAAATGTTGGGTCTTGCGTCCATGAAATTAAGAAAAAGGTAAGCACATTTTAACAAGTTCATATTATAAAAGAAATTGTTTTTTAAGTGTGAGCCTAAAATTGTTCACACTTGCTTACATGGAATAACAAAATATATAAGGACAACATAACATTTTTAAAGTGCATGTCATAAAAGAATTTTGTTTTAATTGTAAGCCCAAAATTGTGCACACTTGCTTGCATGGAATTAAAAAAAAATGTTAGCACAAAATAATTGTTAAAAAGTACATATATAATAGATTTAGAAAATATGAAGAAAATATGACACTAAGAGAAATTGTTTGTGTGTGCTAATAGTGTGACAACCTAGCGATGGTTCTGCACACATACAGATACACTTACACATACATAAAAACCCTAGAAACACTGCATGCCGCCCACAAAAGGCTAAGAATAGCCCTGATACTGATAACCATTAATAACCCCGCCACCTGGTGTTTTACATCGGAGCTAAAGAACCAAAACGAGAAGTGTGTCTGCTGTATCGTCAGGTATCTCTGCCCTCCTCTATTATCACCCAAAGATCTTTTATGTGCTATTTTAGCATACGATCTACCAGGACTTTAACCCTAATCCCAGCCCTAAAGAGTTAATTAAATAAACAGGTCAATTCATGTCAGATGGAATCTTCTATGGTCCCTATTTAGCTAATCTTTAACTTGTAGGGTTAGGGGTAGGGTTGACGTTTGGGTAGACCGCACACTAAAGTTGTACCATCTTTTACACCATCTCCAAGCACATTTAAGGTGTCAATATCCAACCCATGTCAACAATCTTATACCAGATTTTTAGGAACGCATCAGCAGTTAAAACTTCAAAACTCAAAGAGGCAGGTGGGTGGAATTTCATATAAAAATGCATTCGAAGATGGTGTTTTGTTGTTTGTCTTTTTTCTTCTCATTGCTTGGAAGAGTGGGGTAGTACTTAGATTTTAGGTGGGTGTAAAGTTTTCAGACAGAACACAATTAAGGCAGTGGTTTTAAGTAGGAAATTTCACTACACATGCTTGTAAACTACTGTGCATAATATACTCTCAGAAGGTATTTAGCTACTGTCACAAAACCCATTTTGTAGGTCTATAGCAGTTGTAAGCTGCAGATGTAGGCCACTGGCTACACATGTTTATGATATACTATGGTATTTGGCAAGCCTAGAAAGCACTGAGTACAAAACAAAGGTGACAACCCATCAATCATCATACCAGAGTGTGTTAACCTTTATATTGTATCACATTACCATGTGACACATAAACATAAAGGCTTCCTACTCCATCAACAGATGCGTGTTAGATTGCCTGTTGTTCCATTTTGCCACAATATATATATAAATATACATATATATATATATATCATGCATATATACCATGCATACATATATCATGTTATATCATGTATATATCATGTTTATATCATGAATGTATCATGAATATATCATGTATATACAATGTATATATTTATATGATAAACATTTAATTCAAAATACATTTATTAAATTACTGCGCATTACTGGTTAACTTGGAGATTGAATATAACCACACTATGGCCTTAAGCTGACCAAAACCATAATAGGTGCCTTTAATATTGCTACGAGAGTGAATTTCGGGTGGTAAGCAAGGTGTGAAAAATATTATCACTGATTATAGTGAAGAATGACATGAACATGTGCATCAGCGCAGAATATCGGAGAGAATCTTTTTTTAAATTAAAAAAAAAAAATCAGGTGGGCATTTAAAACATCCGCCTGGGGATGTAGGACCAACGCTTGGTCATTGGTGGGAACTGGTAGGGTCGCGGTGGGTTGACAGGCCAAATGCGGGGCATCACGGGCCCATAGCGCCGAGGCCGGGGGCGCAGCAAGGGAGCGGGAGGTGGCAGGGACAGAGGCCCGCATCCCAGCATGGAACCCGGCATCGGTGGCATCTTGAACATCTCCTGGTTGATACTGAAGTGAGAGAAAAGCAATGATGAGAGAGAGGGAGAGGGATGGAGGAAGAGCGATGGATGGAGAGGGATGGAGGGAGGAGAGGGGGGATGAGAGAGAGGGAGAGAGGATGGGGAGGGAGTGGGATAGAGGGAGAGAGAGAGGGAGAGAGTGGGAAAGAGGGATGGAGGGAGAGAGATGGAGAGAGAGGGAAAGAGGGAGTAAGAGAGAGGGAGGGACAGGGAGAGATGAATGGATGAGAGAGAGGGAGAGGGCGAGAGGGGAAGAGAGAGGGATGGAGGGAGAGGGAGATAGAGGGAAAGAGGAAGAGAGGGCGGGAAGGAGAGAAGAGAGGAAAAACAACAACAGAAGAAACAACAAGCAACAAAAGAAGGACAATGAAGTAAGATAATGAGTGTTTAGCGGTTATCAGTTTGATATGGGTTATTGTTTGATATGGGTTTAAGCAACGATTCTACTCTACAACACAGATCTTCCCCACTATATGTTGTACTGTGTGCAACTAGGTGCCAGTGGCGCTCCAAGTGGCTATATATATGTATTTATATGTTTGTATGCATATATGTGTATATATATATGCGTATATGCCTATTTGCATATATGCATATATATGTCTTTGCATATATGCATATATATGCATATATACGCATATAGGCCTATACATATTTGTCAATGTAGACATGTTTGTTGTTTTGGTTGTAATGCTCGCATTGCGGTTGATTCGTGGCAGGGGAGGAGGACCCCCCCCCTCCCTCTGCACCCTCCCGCCGCCGCCCTGACGCACCCCCCCCCCTCTCTCCGGCCTTATAAACCGGCCGCCTATCTGCTCCCAGCCACTCGCCTCTCCTCCCTCTCCTGGAGCACTCATTTTCTTTGGCTTCCTCCTCCCCCCTCGCCTCCACGACTCGACGCCTCCCGCACATCACGCCTCCGCGACTACACCTCCACAGCAGAATGCCTGCCGCAGCACGAGGACGAGGCCGACCCACCGGCCGCCGGGGGGCGCGCCGGGGGAGGAGCGCATCCACCGCCTCGCACGATGCCGCCTCCGCGACCTCGACCGCCCCCCAGCCTCCAATCCGAGGCCACCTCATGGGCCAGCTCGGTCGACGCTCGGATGGACGCCCAGGCCGCCGCCATGGAGGCGCAGACAGCCTCCATGAATCACCTCACCGCCCTCGTACAGTCGATGGCCGTCGCCCCGCCTCGGGCCGCTGCCCCGGCCCCCTCACTCGTGGACCGCCTCGCCGACCTCCTACAGGACCTCACCTCTGGGACGGCGGGGGCGGCCAGCCTCCTCCCTGCCCCCGGACACGCGCCACAAGACGTGCACCCCACCTACCTCCGCTACAGCAGGCAGGGCCTCTACGCCACCCAACACGCCGCCTCCGCGGCCCGCCTCCCCGCCGCCCCTCGCGCCGCCCTCGACCACTCCCCCGTATCCGCTGCCGAGGCGGTCCGCGACATCCTGGAGTCCGCCGAGGCGCAAAATACGGGACGTCGGAAAGGTATTCCCTCGGGCTATATATTCCCCAACGACCTCATTGAGAGGGGGGCCGAGGGGAAGGCAGTGAAAAGGGGCGAGGCCACCATGGAGGAGTATAACCTCGCCCTCCGGATGCTGGAGTCGCATCCGGCCTTCCCCTCGGGATCCCTCCCCGGACTACTCCACCACAACCTCACGGTGTTGAGGGACTGCGTCTCCCATCCGTGGCCGACCGTGGCGGCGATATTCCGAGACGATATTCGCCTGGATCGCCGACGGTCGGCTCCCGGATGGGTGGCTCGACCCAGTCGCCATCAACACCCTCCGGATGGATGTAATCACCACCCCCGCGAGCGCCCCCGGCGCCCTCAGAACAATAGCCCCTCAGGCCGCAGCCCGGTCATCAGCCGCCCCCCTCACCCACCCCAGAGCCGCCCCCTCAGCCGACCCCCGCACCCCATACACCCGAGAGGCCTACGGGATCCCCTGCCCCGCCTGGAACAGGGATCCCGCCTCATGCGACCTCGCCCCGGCCGGCGAGGCGCACGGAGACCAGGGCGCGCGCAAAAGGCACGCATGTGCGTATTGTGCGAACGTGCGCCGTATCTTAACGGCGCATAGTGAGGCGGTGTGCTTCACAAAGCGCACTCGGGAGCGGGGCTCAGGCGCCCCCGCGATCACCTCGCCGGATTTTTAGTCCGGCGGCGGCGACTCACCCCTCAGCCTCCCCCGCCCCACCCACCCCCCGACCCAACACCAGCACCCCTGCCCACACTCAGCGCACCCACACACACCGCCCTGCGCACAGTGCGCACAGTGCCCGCACCCACACACACCGCCGCCAGACCCCTAACCGCCGCCCTGGTGATGTAACCACAGGCCGCCAGACCCGCCGCCGCTCTGATGATGTCATCAGAGACGCCGCCCCCCGCCACACTAAACCCATCACCCTCGCCAGCCGCCGCGCACCGGACACTCCCCGGAGGAGACCGGAAGCCGCCGGCCACAACCCCCGCCATTCACACCCCCGTAAAACCACCCACGCCAACCGCCCTCACAGCGGCCCTCACATCTCCGCCGCAGCCCGCACCCCAGGACGCCCCCGCCGCACCCCTCAGAACTATGCCGCCACCACCCCTCACATCCCAGCCGCCACCCCCCCCAGCCCCCCCCACCCCCCACATCAAGCCGACAGCTCACCCAGCGCCCAACCCCCGCCAACCCCCCCCGCCGCCCCCGCCCCGCCCCCGCCGCCGCCCCCACGCCCCGACCCGGCGACACAGCCTACATACACCACCTCCCCGACTTCGACGCCGACCCCCGCCCCCACCCCCCCACCTCCACCCACCTCGACTCCCCCACCACCCCCTCTCCCCGAGTCTTTGACCTCCCCCTCTCATGCACACACCGAACCTCCTCCCCCGCCCCCCCCCGCCTCCCCTGCCCCCCCTCCCCCCCCCCCTATCCCCCCCCGCCCCCCTCCCCGGTGACCTCGGTGAGCCCATCGCCGAGGTTATCAGCCCCTCCCTCCAGGATACCCTCCCCGCCGCCCCCTCCTGCGGCCCCACCCCCCACGCCTACCGCCCCACCCTCCTCTCCATATGGCCCCACCTCTCAGGCACTGCCTGGAGCTCCCACCCCACCTTCTCCCCGGCCTACCACACCCTCCGTGAAGCGGGCCTCCCCAATTTTTTGGCTGCCCGCATCCCTCTCACCACAGCCCTCCACATCCGCGCCTGGAGAAGCCGCCTCCGGGACTACCACGACAAGGATCTGGTGGACCTCCTGGAGTTCGGCTTCCCGGCGAACTACTCCGCCGGCGCCCCCCCCCCGCCCCACTTACACAAACCACCGTGAAGCCCCGGAGCACCTAGTCCACCTCCGGGACTTCATAGCCACAGAGCTCGCCCACGGCGCCCTCGCCGGCCCCTTCCTAGCCCCCCCTTTCACCCCCTGGACCCAGGTCTCCCCCATGATTACCCGCCCCAAATCCGACCCGGGAAAGAGGCGGGTCATCGTCGACCTCTCATACCCTCCCGGGGGCAGTGTGAATGCGGGGATACCCCATCGTGAATACCTCGGCATCCCCCACGCATACAGGCTCCCATCTGTCGCCGACGTGGGGCGCCGCCTCGTTCACGAGGGCATGGGGGCCTACACCTGGACGGCCGACATCTCCAGGGCCTACCGCCAGCTGCGCGCCGACCCTCTCTCCTGCCCCCTCTTCGGGGTCACCTTTGAGGGGGCAACATATGTCGACCTCGGCCTCCCCTTCGGATGCCGATCCTCGGGCGCCGCCTGCGTCAGGGTCACCACGGCGGTGGCCTGGATCCTCCGGCGGGAGGGCTACCACGCCCTCGTCTATGTCGATGACTTTGTCGGGTGTGAGCTGACCTACCTGAGGGCGCGCCAGGCCTTCGACGGCTTCATCGCCCTCGTCGGCGCCCTCGGCCTGGAGGTCGCCTCAGGAAAATGCCACCCCCCCGCGGTGCGGTTCTCCTGGCTCGGCTTCGCCATCGACAGCGAGGCCATGATGATCCGCATCGCCCCCGACAAAGTGGACGAGCTCGTGGCCGACTGCGAGGCCAGGGTCGCGGCCCCCACCCTCAGGCGCCAGGCCCTTCAAAGCATCCTCGGCCGCCTCAACCACGTCGGCAGCTGCGTCCTCCCCGCGAGGAAGTTCATGGCTCGCCTCCTCGCGGCCCTGCGCAGCTGCCACGGGTTCACCACCATCACCCTCGGGGACGACGCCCCCGGGACCTTGCCTGGTTCGCGGCCTATGGACGCGCCTCAAACGGCCTCCATCTCCTCCGCGCGCCGGCCACCCGGAGGGTCGTCATAGAGTGTGACTCCTGCCTCACCGGCGGAGGGGCATACTCTCCCACCCTCTGCTACGCCCGAGGGTACTCCGAGGATTTCCGCGCTCGCTTCACCAGCATTCACGAGCTTGAGGCGGTTAACCTCGTGGTCGCCCTCCGCGCCCTCCTCCCCGCCGACGTCGCCGGGGCCAATGTTGTGATCAACACAGACAACATGGCCTCCGCCGCCGCCCTCGACTCCGGGAGGGCGTGCGACCCTACCCTCGGGACCTGCGCGAGGGAGCTCTGGCTCATGGCGGCCGAGGCTTGCTTCAAACTTACCATCCTGCACAAGCCCGGCACCGACCTCGTCCTCGCCGACGCCCTCAGCCGTGCCCACTTACCCGGGCGCTGGGCTGCTGTGGCCCGAGACGAGGCCGCCCGCCTCGGGCTCCAGTATACGTATGCGAACCACGACGAGTTCCCGTATAACCCCGGCCTTTAATCTACAGGCTACACCGACACCGAGATCGCCGCCGTGGACGGACCCCGCCTCGCCTCCCTCGCCCCATCGACCTGGAGGAACCGCCGCCGCCAGGCCCGAGGATACGTGGAGTTCGCCTCGGGCCACCACTGGGACCCGCTGGCTCCCACCCCATTCGACATCGCCGCCTACACCGCCTCACTCTACGCCGGCCGGGTCGCCCCCGCCTCCGTTCGGAACTCCATTTCTGGGGCGCGCTCCTGGCTGGAGGCGGCCGGGGGCGACCCCTCCGCCTTCACCTCGCGCCTTGCCCGAGACGTGTGCCGAGGGGGCGAGCGGGCGTCCGCCCACGTCTCCCGCCCGGCGCCCCCTCTCACGCCGGCCTGCCTCGCCGCCGTGGCTGGACACCTCACCCTTGCCGGGGCATCGTCCCTCGGGCCGCCCTGCTCCTCGGGTACTACGGGATGCTGAGGCAGTCCAGCCTCCTCTCCCCGTCCCCCGAGGCCTGGGGCGGGCCACACACCATCACCCGAGCTGACGTCGCCCCCGCCCCCGGGGGTCTCCGAGTCACCCTCCGGAGCTCGAAGACCATCCGGCTGCCCTCGGGGGCGGTGGCCCTCCTCATCCCGGCCTCGCCCGGACACCCACTCTGCCCCGTGGCGGCCTGGGCCGCCACCACCGCCCTGGTGCCGGCACTCGACGCCGACCCCGCCTTCATCCTGCCCTCTGGCCACCCCCTCGACCCCCGCACCCTGACGGCCATACTCCGCGGCGCCCTCCGCGCCCTCGGGGTTCCCTCCCCGGATGGCTACACCCTCCACAGCCTCCGCCGGGGAGCCGCCCAGGCCTGCCAGCGCGCCGGGGTACCTCTGGAGGACATAATGGCCCAGGGCACCTGGACTTCCGACGCCGTGCACGCCTACGTGCCTCGGATCGCCCCCTCGGGCGCCCCTCGAGACCTCTCCTCCGTTTTGGTGAAGGGCTCTTCGGGGTCCGTCCCCCACGATCGACATTGACCTTAGGTCCTTAGTCACATTTAATCTTACCATTGTCTATGCATGTACTCTTCCATTATCCTGCCTTAAACTGTTCATGTCCTCATTGTTTTAATTAATTGCCTATCGTATACCCTCATTGTCTGCACTTGACCTTCAGTGAATAAAGTGTTTTTATTCCAACTACCGCCTTCCTCTCCTCCCTAGCTACGTATCACACCATAGAAACATCTAAGTTCATATATTTCAAGAAAGGTATTGACTTATGACAGTGCACAGTCATGGTGACTTTATACTGCTACCCCACTGGGAGACCAGGCCAGCAGTAGTATGAGCTGATATCCCATTCAGTCACATTATCTTGATACTGAACTAACCAGTCCTTGCTCTATCTTAATAATGTTGCGTGCCTGGCTATGAAGCGACAAGTATCAATTTTTAAGTCATTGGTTTGACTCAACCAGGGTTCGAACCTGTGGGTTCACATCCCATGATCTACCAAAACTAAACTCATCCGGCCATCTCATCTGGTCCTATTTTAAAGAGAAAGGCTTTCGAGCTGTGTAAAAATTCCATGACCTACATGACTATAACACTAACAGCTGATGAGGGTCATTACGCCTTATCATTTACAACCAGAATGACTGTGTAATACTCACAAAGGCCTCTTAGCCTTGATTGCAGGCCTTAAATAACTCCCGGAGAATATGTAGCTCCAAAACTATGACTCGCCATGTTCAATCATGACAAGCCCCCAACAAACTAAAAATTGGTGACCGTCCTTTTGATCACACAAATCCAGATAGGGCTGGCGGTTTTTACCTTTAATTAATTTCTTTTATTCATGTACACATCACAGTGTTTTCAATCAATGAACTCTGTGTTCTCATTTAGAAATTTATGACATTAGACAGTTCTAGAAGTTCAATTTTGGAAATAAAATATTTAAATGTTGACATTTGTTAGGCCTCCTGACATTAAAAATAACCATACCGTTAATAAGTCAGTCACGAAGACATATGTAATACGCAACTATGTTTCACAGATTGTGTGCTTACAAAAGTTTAATTGCTGCTAGCCCAATGCATTTTTAACAGTTAAACAAAAAAATGTAATCAGGGCCGGTGATTTTTCAGGGGTGGGTGGTGACGATCACCAATTTTGTTTTGTGGGGTTTAATTATGAAAAGTCAATGTTGTGGTCATCATGACACTGCCCATTTAAGAACAATTGAACAATTCATACGCAAAATCCGACAAATGCCATCCAGGCTGAAATGAAAGCATAACTACTATATTTGAGCTGAAGCCACTATCATTCCGATAGTTAGAACCATTTTTTATTTCGGCAGAAGCTCCCTCATCCCCTCTATAATGCCTACTCAATATGAAAATAGTAGACTTTTAAAGTTGCATAGTCCGATGGTTTTGAATTTCAGTATTTATTTTTAGATAAATATATTATATCGATCACTAGTTTCTACTCTACATTAGTTCAAAGTTACTTTTATTTTAAATGGTAAACTTTTGAGATATTTTGAGTGCAAACATGGAAAATTAGTTTTGGCAAGCTTGCCTAAAACCTGACACCATAGACTTCTGAAGTAACAGGTTCTGTTAAATTGACTCAGTATTGCCTTCTATGCAGAAACAAATGCTTAATAAGTGCATCAGTATCTAAGTTAGATATGTCAAATCAAATCTAGATAATTGGTTTGGTTATAAAAATTTGATATTTCATCGTACTATGCAGCTTTAACTGGAAAGCACAATGATAAATTCTAATTTGCAAAAAACAACTAAAAATGAATTTGTCAAGTTTGTGCGCTGGAACCCTTCAAGTTCCAGGAAGAAATTGAATCCATTCTCACCGTTTGTTTCTTTTTGCCAAGCCGATCACGGTGACCATCAGGGTTGCAATGGAGATGCATCCTATGCTTGTCAATACCGCGATGAGGATGGTGTTACTCAGTTTGGCCTCCTTGCTTATCGGAGGAGGAACTGTCACAGCTGCCAGGGCGGGGTCACCAACTTCAGCAGACTTCACAGTTGCCTCACAACACTCGGGTGCGGTTTTGTTTGAACAGCAGGATTTCAAATCCTTGTTCAACTGCTCCAGATTTTTGCTGAGCAGATCTTTGACTGCACTCACATCAAGTCCAAAGTTAGGCCCTGAGGCGACTTGGTTGACTGCTTGTCTGGAAGCTGGGAATCACAGTCCAAATACAAATATTATTAATATATTCCATAATAACCAACACAGATGATATGATTGGAACGAGTCGAAATCCACTTAAAGTACCCATTTAAAAATATTTTTTTAATGTTTGCATTAGGTGATTAAAGATGGTAAATTTCAATCATGGACAATTGGTCTCCCTCATTCCACTGCTTCTTGCCCGATCCTATAACATTGAGTAATACTGAATCCCAGGCTAAGTAGTGACAAGTATACATTTTTAGATCATTGGATTGAATTGGCCGGAGGTGGGACACTCAACTCATTCAACCTTAAAATAAGGAAATTCTTAACCAATCAATTCAGGAAATAAGATATTATTCTAAGACTAAAGTGACGTAATTTGTGATACCTGACCACGTATATATATATATATACACACACTAGGGCTGTGGTTCACCGAAATGGGTTATTTGAAGGAATAGAAAATAACACAAAATATGAGATTACCTTTGTTATTTATATTCACATAATGAACTATCAGGAATACACACAATCAAAAATATATATAGTATATATTATATTTGTATAGTATATATATTATATATAGCATATATATTATATACAGTATATATATATATTAAATATGTTATTTATATTCACATAATGAACTATGAGGAACACACAATCATACATTCTATATATTCTATATATCTTACATATTCTAGATTTTCTAGATATTCTAGGATATTCTATATATTCTATATGTGTTCTACATAGTATCTGTATATGTTCTATATATTATATATATAGTAAGTTAAAATTAACCGTTGCTTCTTACCTGGTCCTTTGCAATTTAGCGAAAATGAGAATCGAAAGGCGTAAAGGACAGTACGCCTCAGAACGATGATGCCACCTATGAATTTCAAATTGACCGTGGCTGATTGGCCACTGCAAAATAAAAAGCAATATGCGGGCATATTTCTATGTATCCTTTGAAGGAATTGACTGATTTTGTTGTTGTTTTGGTAGTGAACTTGGTGGATTAGAACCCAAGGATAAATACAGTATGACCCCATTATAACACGATCACTCAGGTCCGTATAATTACCTCTTTAATTAAAGAATTCTGGGTCCAATGAATCATCGCATTATATCCGAATTGGCATTAAATTGGGGCGTGTTATAACGGGGTGTCACTGTATTAAAACTGTAATGTAAGAATAGATAGACCCCTTTCAATGTTTATAAACATTGTGTATGCGCACGCAGCTTGGCTGCAGAACCAAGGCACACTGCCATTTGGTTTGCCGGTATGCGCAGTGCAAAACGTCTATTTATTCAAAATTAATAGAAATGCAGAACCCTAACCATATAAATTTAATATAATCCATTCGTTGAATATCTTTTATATATGTGTTCCAAGCATTTTGTGTCTAGCTGGTGTGGTTTTAGAGATATTTCACTTTTTCTGTATGAAGATTGCTCACGCCCATTGAAAATGCATTGAGTTTGCCGGTACGTGCAGTGCAAAATGTCTATTTTATTCAAAATTAATAGAAATGCAGAACCCTAACCTTATAAATTTAATATAAACTATTCGTTAATATAAACTATATGTTTTATATCTGTGTTCCAAGCCTTTTTTTCTAAGTGGTGTGGTTTTAGAGTTATTTCACCTTTTCTCTATGAAGATTGCTCATAGTCATTGAGTTTGCAGTGTGACAGTGTGTCATCCTGCAGCCAAAAGGCAGCGCACTGATCTAGATACTTATGCTGACGTCATATGAAATAGGTCTATAACCACCCAACTGAAATGTTTGCCCCTGACCTGACAACTTTGATTTATTCATTAAAAAGAAAATAAATGTACAATTTATTTTGTCATGTACCATTGCCATTATTCATACCCAGATCAAATCACACTGATGCCCAGAATTGCTCTCAAACCAACTGACATGTTGAATCTTGACCTGACAACTCATATTTATTCATTTAAGAAGAAAATAATTCTACAATTTATTCTGTTGTGTATTATGTCCATTATTCCTGCCCGGACTAAGTACATTGATCCCGACAATTGCTATCAATCATTCCCTCAGCAGTGATTTTCCCGCATCCGCTCCCTGTCCCCTGCAGCCCCTCATTCCTGCCCCTGCCCCCCTGAGCCAAGCTTCCAAACCTCAGGCCTCAGGCCTCACTTCTCACCTGCTCTCCCTCACACACAACCACTGGATGCGGTAGCCAAATCGGTAGTGCGCAAGCCTCCCGTGTGGGAGATCGGGAGTGCAATTCCCGGTCGAGTCAAACCAATGACTTACAAAAATGATATGCCTACTTGTCGCTTCCTAGCTTGGCGCTCAGCATTAATAGGATAGAACAAGGACTGGTTAGCTCAGTGTGTCAGGATAATGTGACTGAGTGGGATATCGGGTCATGATTTCTCAGTGGGGCAGCACTATGAAGTCGCCATCAGTGCGCACTGTCACAAGTCGGGACCCGTCCTGATATGACCTGAGATGTTGCCAAGATGTAAAACTTCAACAATCAACCAAACACAGGGACAACCCCTCCCATTCATGGGAGCCTCACACTTACAATAATTATTCACCCACAAACCCACAATCGGCAAGTTTTGGGTCAGAAAAAAATCAACAATTGGTACCAACAACTGTTGTTACCCGATCAATAAAACATACCCCCCCAAACACTCTGTCATCATAGATCGCTGCAACATTATTCAAATGCTCTGCAAAACTCTAATTGATTGACAGTGTTGAGTTTCTGCCATATATATATATATATATTCTTTTTTTTTTAAGATAAATGATTAAGTTTATCATTATAATTTATTTTATTTAATTCAAATGAAGTTAGCTTCAGATATATTTGAAGTCAAAATATGCCAAATTAATTTAGGAATGCACATCAAAATGATACAGCCCAATAACATCAACCTATGATTAATGGTTAATGAGTACACAAAAACAGTAAAGCCTGTTTTATTTAACGCCATCAAACATATGGTCATTCTGACATATTTATTTAGAGGAAACCCGCTTCCACCACATAGACTCTTTCCGAGAAGCAGCAAGGGATCTTTTGTATGCACTTTCCCACAGACAGGACAGCACATATCACAATCTTTGATTAACCAGTTGTGACCACTGGTTGGAATGGAAAATAACCCCAACTGCAAATGGGTCCACTGAGCAGGATTGATTGGATGACCCACACCTTCACATGTCACTGCGTCACTGCGTCATGCTACAATGAGTGAAAAAGTATTTAATTAAGATATATATGATCAAATCTACCCAGGTGGATTGGTTTGCTACAATTAATACTTTCATCTATTTATGCAGCTTTAACGTTAATAAGTGTAATGCAGTTTAATGAACAATGGAAGACGAATATGCATTGGTTTCTTACATTGGGCAACAGTTGTTCGATGAAATATCGCAGTGTGATTGGAGGATTAACCGAATGATCCTGGTCTGAAATGAGAACAGAAGAAAGAACAACCATCTTTTAACACATTTAAAATGTTAATGTACCCATCAGGATCCCATTACAAATATGCATAATTGTGAAGAAAAGTTTCACAAATTCCAGTCAGCTTGATGTAGGTCGTTTCATACCCATGTAAGTCATTGAACATTTCTATTCAAACACCCTGAATGCATAACATTCCTGTTATATCAGAGAGAGGCTGCATAATGCCACACAAAAATACCTCATGTTATAATAGTATTATTAGAACCCAATATATGATGCCTTGAAGGGACATAGTTCAGACCCTTTTGTTAATTGTTAGCTGCATTACAAAGCTTGAGAAAAGTGTGGTTGTCCAGCACCATGACCTGATATCCCACTCTGTCATATTATCCTGACACTGAGCTAACCAGTCCTTGCCCTATTCTATTAATGCTGAGTGCCAGGCTAGGAAGTGACAAGTATCAATTTTAAAGTGATTGGTTTGATTCGACTGGAAACCGAACTCCCGACCTTCTGCACATGAGGCCTGAGCTCTACCGATTAGGCCACCATGCCCGGTCGAGAAAATTGTGACATACTATAAATTTTGGAAGAAAAATTGTATCATTGGTTTATGTCAACACAACCCTATTAAATAACATCAAATTAAAAGGAATCACCTCAGGAATCTAACTAATGTCATTACCCGAGGACTACGTCACTATGGAGTAAGTCATGCAGCAAGAAGATGGCTCTGTACATGCAGACCCTGGACAATACAGGTTTATTGGTGAGCTAGAGTATCTCAGTGTCCAAATTCAGCCAATGAGAGTCTCTCAAAATCTCTATGTAGCATTATTTACAAACACACGATTTAGGAGTAGCTAACAGAGCTGTATTACTTTCACAATAACCTGCGAGTATGACCACAAAACAACAAAACTCACCAAATATGTGATGAATCCTTGTGACACAGAGCTGAACGAACCTCCTCCACTAAGGCTGAGTAAAACCCATAATTCTAAAATTAAAAATAATAATCATTCTTTATTGCAAGGTCTGTTGCATAGGCACTACATTTATATAACTTATATTACATTCAGCTGGACAAGTAATTATTATATATATATATTACATAAATATATATATTATATAAATAACAGTTCATGATACTCTGTGTAGGGGTGAATCTTTTATCTAGGATAGCTATTGTATATGGGAGTACAACAATGCAATAGATTATTTATAATTCATCTGGATTCGTTATTTGCAATAGAACAGTTATAGCTCTAGATATATAGGAGTATGTTGTTAATGAGGTATTCATAATTAAACAATATGGAAAACTTAAAATGAAAGGAGATTGGACAATGTAGAACTTTTTATTCCATTCTATATTTAAGTGAGGAAACTCTAATGAATTGTTTACGGGCTCAGAATACTTTGGAAATGGTGGGATATACATACAGATACTATCGAAATAGCGAAATAGCGAATGGTAGACAGGAAGTGTGAACACTTATTTGTCTCTCATTTTTGCTTGAGTACAAGTAAATATGCAACACAAGGAATAATTAGTAGCATGTGGTGAATAAGGGGTCAAATTTCCCTGGATCATCAGCCCATGCTTTTTCTAATCTGTTCTTGAATGAATTTATTGACTCGGCATCAATAACATTTTGTGGGAGACTGTTCCATATATTTATGATCCTGTTTGAGAAACTGTGTTGCCTTAACTTTGAAATGGCTCTGGGTTTTACTAGTTTGAGAGTATGGCCTCGACTGCCTTCTCTTTTATTCAAGGTGAAAAACTGGTTCATATCTATTTTATCAAAACCTTTCATAATTTTAAATACTTCAATTATGTCACTTCTTTTCCTTCTGTAGGAAAGGGTAGGAAGTTTCAATTCCCTAAGCCGTTGTTCATAGGGTAAGTCCTTTATAACTGCAACTAATTTTGTTGCACGTCTCTGAACCTATTCGATCTCCAGAATATCTTTCCGAAAAATTGGGCTCCAAATTTGTGGACAGTATTCCAAAATTGGCCTAACAAGAGACTTAAATAGAATGAGAAAATTGTTCTTGTTGAGGTGATGGAAAGTTCTTTTAATTATTCCTACTCTCTGGTTAGCATTTGAGATGATAGTCCTCATGTGTTTCTGAAAGGAGAGTTGGGAATCGAAGGTTATGCCCAAGTCCTTTTCATAGCTGTCTTGTTGCAGGACAGTGTTCTTCATATTATAGGCATAATGAGGATTATTTTTCCCATAATGAATAATTTTGCACTTCTTTTCATTGAAGGGCAATTGACATTTCTCGGACCATTTTTACGAGTTTCAGAATATCCTCTTGCAAGAGATTTTTATCTCTTACATCTTTTATGGCTCGAAAGACTTTTGTGTAATCCGCAAATATTTTTAGGTTTGATGAGACACTGCCTGGCAGGTCATTTATAAATATTATAAATAATATTGGTCCCAGCACACTTCCCTGAGGTATTCCTGAGGTGACATTCTTAAAGGACCTTGACCGGACAGATGGAGGCGCGCTGGTTTGGATGGACGACGATGGAGAAGGCGTCCGCCGAGGACCTGGTGGTCTTGGTTGAGTGAATGTGCAGGATGAGGTGTGTCCCGGCATCATGGATATCCTGACCCCTGATGGTGTGGCCCGGGTCACCCCTTCAGCCCATGACCCGAAGGTTCCCCTGCCTCAGGAGGGTGAAGTACCCTATCAGCAGGGCCGCAGCTGTGACCCGGGCCCCGGGGCCCGCCGCTCGTAATCGCCTGACGATGTGGTGGAGGAGTTCTGGTGTTATTGGTGGGGCTTGTGCCAGACGGTGGTTGGAGGATCTTACTACCCCGTGCTTGACGACGGAGACCGCCTAGGTGTCAAATGCTGATGTGGCTCCCCCGACGAGGCTGACCCATGTTCCGGCTCCGCTGAAATAGTTGAGGACCACGGACGGGGATCTGAGACCGCCGTCAAGAGCTGCGAGGAAGGCCATCAGGTCGTACTGTGAGGGTTGGCGAGGGTCGTAGCGGCGGTCGCATGAGTGTTGTAGGTATCGCAATACCTGCCGGCTTTTGTTGCGCCAGGTCCCCGCCGCCAGTCCTCCGTTGAAGAGTGTGGCAATGCGGCTCCGGTCGTTGTCGCGCGGGTCTTGGGATAGAAAGCAAATAGTTACTATCCCCAGTCTAAATCACATCTGGGATAGCGGTGTTAGAGTGCCTAACCCTGACCCGTTTTATGTCAAGGCAGCGGCATATCATGCTCGCCTTCTCGTTGGCGGTGGCATCAAAGGGGGCCCTATTCAGAGCGTCGGCAAGCACCAAGTCCTTCCCTGCTTTGGGGATGATCTGGATTTCGGTGGAGTGCAGGGCAGCGAACCTCCAGAGCTCCCTTGTGCAAGCACAGAGCACCGGGTCCCTTCCGGCTCCGGAGGCAAGGACCGATTGGGAGGTCTGGTTGTCAGTGTTTATTATGATGGGTGCGAGGGCGTGTAGGGCGACTAGAAGGTTAATGGCTTCCAGCCTGTTTATGTGGTGCCCGCTCGCTAGGAAATCTTTAGAATAGGCCTCCGAGTAGTATGCCAGCTGGGAGTGGGCACCTCCGGCTCGAAGGGAAGAGTCGCACCCTATGATCCATAGTGTTTTTGGCACCGTTTTTAGGAGTACCACACCGTTGGCGGTCCTCCCATAGTCGGCGAACCAGGCCAGGTCGCGGGTGAGCTCGGCGGTGACTGGGTGTCTGCCGGTGCGAGGGGTGTCGCGTAGGGTGGCTAGGAACCGGTTCATAAATCGTCGGGCTGGAGTGACGCACCTCGTGACATGTTGTAGTCGGCCGACGACTCGTTGGAGAGCAGTTCTGGTTATCTTTGGGGATGCGGTGGCATTATTGCATTCCTTGAGTACTTCCGCGAGTTTGTCGTCTGGTATGCACACGGTCATCTGGTCGGTGCATATCTCGTATCCGAGCCACTGGATTCGGTGTGTGGGCGGGGTGCATTTGGTGGGGGAGAGGGCCAGGCCCAGTGCCGCCATGATTTTGAGCATGTCGACATATGCTGCGTCAGCGGCCTTCTTGGTGGCTGCTATCCCGACGAAGTTGTCGAGGTAGCATAGCATGAAGTGGCCTCGCCTTCGGAGTAGGTAGGTGACGGTGTTGGTGGTACAAGCGCATGCCATTGAGGATGTCCTGCACCCAAATGCGGGTGCCACGTCAAAGTACACCCCTCCGTCGACCATGATGCTGAGTAAGGGGACGGAGAGGGGACAGGTTCAGAGTTGCCTGTAGGCTCGGGCCAGCTCCGCAGACCAGATATAGCAGCCCTGGCCGAGCCTCGTGACTTCACCCGCGAGGTCCATTATGCCAGGGAGTGTGTAGGTGGTGGGCCTTCCCTGGAAGTAGCCCTTCCTGATCCCTGCATTCACGCTGGCCCCCCTTGGGCAACTCAGGTCCACGATGACCCGCCGCTCATCGGTGTTCTTCTTGGGGCGGGTTATCATGGGGCTGGTCTGGGCCCAGGGCATGAATGGAGTTGTCTCGAAGGGGCCAAGAAGGGCGCCGTGTCCCACTTCCTACCGGACGTACTCGTTGATCCAGTACAGCTGCTCGCCGTCTTCGGTGTGGTTTGTGGTGGCCGGTATTGGTGGGTCGTCGGCCGTATAGTCGACCGGCCATCCAAACTCCAGAAAATCGACCAGCTGGGTGTCGTGGTAGTTTTTAAAGTACTGGGACCGGTATTCTGGCTGCGATGTGTTTGGGGAGGCCTGTGGCGCACACTTTGTTGTAGATCTCCATGTATGGGTGGTCCTCCCTTGCCTCGGGTACCGTGGTGGGCCAGATCTTGAGGATGGTGGAGCGATATGTTATCAGGGTGTGTGGGGGGTCGTAAGGCAGGGCTGGTTCAGTGCTTGGGTCAGCGAGCACTTCGTCGACGTCCTCCGCGGCCTGTGCTCGATGGTCGGTTGTGAGCAGGGCATCAAGTTGCTTGGCTTCGGCCGGGTCGGTACGGAGTCTGCGAGTACGGCGGAGTGGGGCGAGTATGGCGGGACGTACCCGGGCTATCCTGTTTCCTTCCGGCCCAGTTCCCCCTGGGGCAGTTTGTGGGGTGGCGACAGTCTGTGGAGGGGCCGACTGGTCTATGGTGTGGGAAGCCGCTCGGGTTGGAATGTTTCCGGCGAGATATGAGCTGGTCCAAAGTTGGTTGGTCGTGTTAGTACCACAGGGCGCCATCCGTGCTGGTTCTGGGGTGGCAGAATTTTGGTTGTGAGCTGCTCGGGGTTCGCTGGTTCCGTGTTGTTTAGTTCCGTCGTCTTCGTGCCTCTGAGTTTCCATTTCCGGGTGGGGGGTGTCGATGTGTTGTGAGGTGGCAGCTTGTGTGGGCAGCGTCTCTGTGTCATGTGGTGCGGCTGGGAGCGTGCTCGGTAGGGGCCGCTCGCGGTGTGACGTTGTAGGTGGCGTGTGGGTCGGTTTGTCCGCTGGTTCTGAGGGGGCAGGTTGTTCACGATGAGCTGCTCGCAGGTCGTGCGTCCAAGTTTCCGGTTCCGGGTGGGGGTTGTCGGCATATTGAGAGGCGGTAGCTTCTGTGGGCACCGTCTCTGTGTCATGTGGTGTGGCGGCAAGCGTGCTTGGTGGGGGGGTCTTTGGAGCGGTGGGCTGCTCGCGATGGGGGGTTGTGGGTGAGGTGTGGGTCGGTTCGCCCAGGGTTGGTACCCCGGGTGCCGTTTCCGCTGTTTCTGAGGCGGCGGGTTCCAGGTGGGTGGCGTTGGTGAGTTGTGAAGCGGCGGCTTCTGAGGTTACCGCCTCGGTATCTTTTGGCGAGGCGGCGGGCCGTCTCGCTTCGGTGCGGTGAGCTGCTTGTGGTGGGGCGTTGTCGGTGAGTTCTGTAGTTGCCGTTGGATTGGTATCACGGGGCACCGTTTCCGCTGGTTCTGAGGCGGGGGGTCATTTGCAGTGAGCTGCTCGTGGTTCGGCGGTTGGGGCTTCCCGTCTGGTGCCATTGCTGCTATCGTAGTGTTTTGGTGCACCGCTTGTTGTATCTGGTGTTTCTCGTTGTGTTAGTGTCTGTGTAGCCGTGGTTTGTGCGCAGCCGTAGTCTCCATAGTCCATTTTTACGGCCCGTGTGGGGACGTTTAACAAAAATCCTGTTTTTCAGTGCTGCTTTCGTTTGTAGTGCCTTGTGCCCGTCTCTCTAGTTGGCTCTTCTTATTATTGCATTCCGTTTCTTTGTGCGGGTTCGCTCGGGGATACTTGTTGGGGCACCAAGCACACAGGTGGGCAAAACGTTCTGCGCTCGTCTCGTGCGAGATGGTGAAGACACTGTCCTGGCTGGTGTTCCAACGGTGGCAGGGATGACCGTCTGTTTCGTAGTTGAACTCCGGTCATCTGTGTTGCTGATAGCCCGAGGTGGCGGGGGTGTCTGATTTTTGGTGGTAGTTGTCGTCTGTCCTCTGGTGAGGAGAACGTTGTTGTCGTCTCCTGGTTGTGCTCCGCTTTTGGGCCTGCATGCTCCTTGCTCCTGTGAGACATGCATCGTGTTGGACGTCTTTTATGGCTGTTGGGTCTCTCCAAGCTCTGGGTAGCCTGCCGTCGTCGATCATGTTGAATATCCTCTCGGACCAGGCGAGGCAGGTGTCCCATTCCCATTTGGCGGCCATTTCCACGAGCTGCTCAACGTGGTCGGCCATGGGGTCGATCCAGCTAGATGGTACAGTGGAGTCTTTTGCTATCCTTTGAATGGCCGAGACGTACTCGAACCACATACTCTCTCCTTGACCCACTTTTCCTTTCTGCTCCCCTCTAATAACAAATGTATGCGCGAGAAGTGGCTTCCTACATCTAGGTGTTTTGTTGAATCCATTTGCTTGCGTCATGATGTCATTCATTGCTTGTTGGTGGACCCGGTCGTCGTTGGACGAGTGGGATCATCTCCTGGAGCGTCCCCCTTTGGCCTTCCCTTGGGTCTTGTCGCTAGTTGTCCGGGGGCTTTTCCTGTTGCGTGGGGTGGAGGACGGGCACCAGGCGCGTCCATGGTCCAGTGATGAAGAGGTGTCTCGGGTGCGGCAGTTTGTGCGATGCCCGTGGGTGTGACGACTGGAGGACGACCATGAGGATGTCGTGGATGAATCCCTACTGCGTGAGCGCTTCCTTTTTTGCTTGGAGGATTCAATGGCCATTTACCCTCTCGAGCATAGCCTTGTTTAGTTCCTCTTGTCGGGCCAGTATGTCGACCAGTGACTGCTGTAGTATGGCCAGCTGCCCAGCCGAGTCGGCTGTGTCACGTGGTTGGTCGTCCGTTGGCTAGGCCGTTGCCTGAGGTGCTTGAGGTGCGTACCGAGGTGCCTGAGGGGCCGAGTTGCGTGGCCTGCCTCGGGTGCGGGTTGTTGGGATCGTGTCGTTATTGGTGGCCGGGGGTCTTTGGTCTTCCCGGACGACCAACTCTGCTGGTGTAGCGGTGTCTGTAGCGCGCCTCGGGCATTTTGTGATGAGTGGCATGACTGGTTGGTGAGGTGGCATGGAGTAGTGGCGTTAGGGCCTTATTGTAGAACAAGCCAGGGGCTTTGAGTCCGGAACGAGTTGGTGTAGAGCGAGCCGGGTGGCTGATTGGAGAGCGAGCCAGGTGGCTGTTGTAGAGGTGCGGTGAACTGAGTTGAGTCGGTCTGCTGAGCTGCTCGTCTGACTGCCGGGTTGGGAGGGAGTGATAGGGTTTGGGAGCATCCCTTATAAAGGGCATGTGACGTCATAGTCTCGGGGAGACGAGATCGTGATGTCAGAGTCTCGTGGGCATGGTTCTGAGTGAAGCCAGTAGGAGGCCAGCAGGGGAACACTCCAGGCAGTGCCACCATAGGGCTCCCTGTTCGCGCGCAAATTATCCATGTTGGCGGACCATCATGAACCATTTGCGGCATTCCTAGCGATAGTGTATTTTTCCCAATTTTCCAATGTCTTATTATTGAAGTAGACATTCCATGCTTTGTTTTTCAATTTTCTGGCAGTGGTAATATCCCTGGTGTACCAAGGAGGTTGTTTCCTGGTTCTGAGTTTTCTTAGTGGTACGTGCCTTTTGATAGCATCTGATAACACATTTTGAAAACAGGTCCCAGCACTCTTGCACATTTTATTCCTTAAATTTATTTAGCAAGTCTTGAGACATGATATCATTACTCATGGCAAGTATCTTAGTGGGATGGTCTCATTTTCTGTTTCAACATCAATTTTGAAGGATATGACAGCATGGTCACTCTTTCCGATCGCGTGAGCTATCCTGATATTATCTATAAGATTATCCTTATTGGAAATGACCCAGTCCAAGGGATTTGTGGTCTCATTTCCTTGGAACCTGGTTGGTCCCTGAATAAATTGGTGCAGGAAACAGTCATTTTGGTGGCCGAAAATAATCCACTGACACTCAATCACATTTGATTTGACTGTAGAATGTAAGGCTTGCACCAAAAGTGTGCAATACCCAAAGAATAATTCATCTTTTTACCCACGTAAAACATGAAGAAATCTTCGTCATTTTGAGGACACCAGGATTATACCACAATTTAGTTGGCCTACTTATTAACAAAATAAATTAATAAAGAATTATGATGATGGACAATAGAGTGGTTCTGGTATCATGGGAGGATTCAAACATAAGGAAGACAACATATATAAGAGGATGTTACTATTATTACCACAGTACCTTGAGTTGATGCGGTGGTTGTAATTTCACTGGCTGTCGTAGTTGGGTTAGTAGGAGGTTCTGAGGTCATTGGAGTAGTAGTGGTAGTATTCTCTGGTGTTGTAGTTTCCTTTGTCGTTATTTCTTCCATCGTTGTCACTGCCACCACAATAGTAGTTTCAGACACGAGTGTAGTGTCTGACTGCATTGTGGATTTGTCTGACATCCCTGTAGTAGCATCTGTCATGGTGCTAGTGTCTGTCATCACTGTGGAATTGTCTGGGCTCTGTGTAGTAGCATCTGTCAGTGTGCTAGTGTCTGTCATCACTGTGGAATTGTCTGGGCTCTGTGTAGTAGCATCTGTCACTGGTGCTGCTAGTGTTCTGTCATGACACTGTGGAATTGTCTGGGCTCTGTGTAGTATGCATTATTGTCCATGGTGCTGTAGGTGTCTGTCATCTCACTGTGGGAATTGTCTGGGCTCTGTGTGTAGCATTGTCATGGTGCTAGTGCTGTCATCACGTGGAATTGTCTGGCTCTGTGTAGTAGCTCGTCTGGTGCTAGTGTCTGTCATCACTGTGGAATTGTCTGGGCTCTGTGTAGTAGCATCTGTCATGGTGCTAGTGTCTGTCATCACTGTGGAATTGTCTGGGCTCTGTGTAGTAGCATATGTCATGGTGCTAGTGGCTGTCATCACTGTGGAATTGTCTGGGGTGCATCTGTCATGTGCTAGTGTGTCATCACTGTGGATTGTCTGGGCTCTGTGTAGTAGCATGTCATGTGTAGTGTCTGTCATCACTGTGGAGCTGTCTGGGCTCTGTGTAGTAGCATCTGTCATGGTGCTAGTGTCTGTCATCACTGTGGAGCTGTCTGGGCTCTGTGTAGTAGCATCTGTCATGGTGCTAGTGTCTGTCATCACTGTGGAGCTGTCTGGGCTCTGTGTGTAGTTAGCATGCTGTCATGGGTGCATGAGTGTCTGTCATCATCTGTGTGTAATTGATGCTGGGCTCTGTGTAGTATGCATCATGTCATGGTGCTAGTGGCTGTCATCACTGTGGAATTGTCTGGGCTATGTGTAGTAGCATCTGTCATGGTGCTAGTGTCTGTCATCACTGTGGAATTGTCTGGGCTCTGTGTAGTAGCATATGTCATGGTGCTAGTGTCTGTCATCACTGTGGAATTGTCTGGGCTCTGTGTAGTAGCATATGTCATGGTGCTAGTGGCTGTCATCACTGTGGAATTGTCTGGGCTCTGTGTAGTAGCATCTGTCATGGTGCTAGTGTCTGTCATCACTGTGGAATTTCTGGCTCTGGAGTAGCATCTGTCATGGTGCTAGTGTCTGTCACACTGTGAACTGTCTGGCTCTGTGTAGTAGCATCTGTCATGGTGCTAGTGTCTGTCATCACTGTGGAGCTGTCTGGGCTCTGTGTAGTAGCATATGTCATGGTGCTAGTGTCTGTCATCACTGTGGAGCTGTCTGGGCTCTGTGTAGTAGCATCTGTCATGGTGCTAGTGTCTGTCATCACTGTGGAGCTGTCTGGGCTCTGTGTAGTAGCATCTGTCATGGTGCTAGTGTCTGTCATCACTGTGGAGCTGTCTGGGCTCTGTGTAGTAGCATCTGTCATGGTGCTAGTGTCTGTCATCACTGTGGAGCTGTCTGGGCTCTGTGTAGTAGCATCTGTCATGGTGCTAGTGTCTGTCATCACTGTGGAATTGTCTGGGCTCTGTGTAGTAGCATATGTCATGGTGCTAGTGGCTGTCATCACTGTGGAATTGTCTGGGCTATGTGTAGTAGCATCTGTCATGGTGCTAGTGTCTGTCATCACTGTGGAATTGTCTGGGCTCTGTGTAGTAGCATCTGTCATGGTGCTAGTGTCTGTCATCACTGTGGAGCTGTCTGGGCTCTGTGTAGTAGCATCTGTCATGGTGCTAGTGTCTGTCATCACTGTGGAGCTGTCTGGGCTCTGTGTAGTAGCATCTGTCATGGTGCTAGTGTCTGTCATCACTGTGGAGCTGTCTGGGCTCTGTGTAGTAGCATCTGTCATGGTGCTAGTGTCTGTCATCACTGTGGAGCTGTCTGGGCTCTGTGTAGTAGCATCTGTCATGGTGCTAGTGTCTGTCATCACTGTGGAGCTGTCTGGGCTCTGTGTAGTAGCATCTGTCATGGTGCTAGTGTCTGTCATCACTGTGGAGCTGTCTGGGTTCTGTGTAGTACCATCTGTCATGGTGCTAGTGTCTGTCATCATTGTGGAACTGTCTGGACTCTGTGTAGTAGCATCTGTCATGGTGCTAGTGTCTGTCATCACTGTGGAGCTGTCTGGGCTCTGTGTAGTAGCATCTGTCATGGTGCTAGTGTCTGTCATCATTGTGGAGCTGTCTGGACTCTGTGTAGTAGCATCTGTCATGGTGCTAGTGTCTGTCATCACTGTGGAATTGTCTGGGCTCTGTGTAGTAGCATCTGTGCCGGTGCTATTGTCTTGCATCATAGTGAAGGTGGTTGTCATTAGGCAAAATGCAATCAAATCTATTGTGGTGCCACTGTCTGTCACAGTGTTATTTTCTGTCATCATTGTGGAGGTGTCTGCACTATGTGTAGAAGCATCTGTCACAGTGTTATTTTCTGTCATCATTGTGGAGCTGGCTGCACTCTGTGTAGAAGCATCTGTCACAGTGTTATTTTCTGTCATCATTGTGGAGCTGGCTGCACTCTGTGTAGAAGCATCTGTCACAGTGTTATTTTCTGTCATCATTGTGGAGGTGTCTGCACTATGTGTAGAAGCATCTGTCACAGTGTTATTTTCTGTCATCATTGTGGAGCTGGCTGCACTCTGTGTAGAAGCATCTGTCACAGTGTTATTTTCTGTCATCATTGTGGAGGTGTCTGCACTATGTGTAGAAGCATCTGTCACAGTGTTATTTTCTGTCATCATTGTGGAGCTGGCTGGACTCTGTGTAGTTCCATCCGTCATGGTGTTGGTGGTTGTCCTCATATTGGCTAATATCTCAGTGCAGTTGATTGTTGCTGTTGCATTTTTAACACCATGACCCATTAGAAACATTATCCAAATCAGATACAACATCTTGCTACACCCGCAGGGTTTTCCTCTTCCCAGGGCATCACCTTTAAAAGAAAAATAAACAAAAGTGTTATGCATGCAATCTTCAATAAATACAAACATAGCGAGGGGCAGTCAGGCCCCCCCCACTACTGGTTGAATACACAACCTGGCATGGGAAAATTGATGGCATCAGGGAGTCTAGATTCCATAATGGTTAGCATGTTCACCCTCGAATGTCAGAAATGTGGGTTTGAATGTCATTCTAGGCCTGCTGCTTCATCTTGCTTGCAACAAACACGCCCCATGACACTGGCACTGTGACCAGGATTTATTCTGTACATGCTGCATGCCGTGTGGTGTTGAACCAGCCCCCTGTATGCAATTGACATGCTCTATACGTAGATAGTTGTAAGCATATGGATGTGACTTATGCAATATATGCATAGTCGATTTCCATGCATGTGCAATAACAACGGAATCTGAAACTGATCACATGATAGGAGCATGGGATCCCTGGGTGGGGATAGTCACAGATGATATCCTATATATGGGTCAACTGTAGAAGAACATAACGACAGGTTAAAAGCAGTGCTAGACATGGCAAGATCGGTGAATTTGAAATTAAACGTAAACCAAGTCATTAATGGGCAAAACATCTGTAAAGTATGTGGGCCACCAGCTAACACAACAGGGCGTAAAGCCAGATCCAGACAGAATCCAAGCAATAGGTGATATACCAGAGCCACAAGGCAAACAAGATGTAGGCCTACAGCGATTCTTGGGTATGGTTGGATACATACACAAATTCATACTAAACATGTCCGAAATTGCAAAACCGTTGCGTACACTCCTAAACAAAAACATTGTGTGGCACTGGCAAAAAGAACAACAGGATGCTTATGATATGTTGAAAACTAAACTAAAATCTATTCCTGTACTGTCATACTATAATGTTGATAAGCCTATTGTCATTCAAGTAGACGCATGTCAATCTGGACTGGGCACAGTTATAATGCAAGACCCATCGCACTCACATCTCAAGCTTTAGACCAAGCACAAAGTGGATACGCCACCATCGAAAAAGAAATGTCAGCGATATGTTTCAGCTGTCAAAGATTCCATGACTAGATTTTCGGAAAAGAAGTACAAATTCAGACAGACCACTAACCTCTTGTGGCAGTCATGCAAAAGCTCATTCACAAATTGTCATCTCGAATGCAATGTATGTGAATGCGACTGCAGAACTACAATGTAAAGCTAAACCACATTGGTCGTAATGCGAAGCATTGCGTTTGATGCGAGGAGAGGAAGAGACCCTCCCCCGCCCCGCGTGTCGCGCTGCCTTCTTACCTCGGCCGATGGCGCGGCGCGTCGCCACCTCCCCCACCCCCCCTCCTGCCGCGCAGCACTCGCGCCTCACCCGACGCCCGCTCCTCGCCACCTCTCGCCCTCCCCCGGGCCGGCAGCATTCACACCTCACCTGCTGTCGCCCGTCCCCCTTCCCTTATAAGGCCGCCCGCCGGCCTCCCTCAGGCACTCACCTTCCTGCCGTCTCCCAGCTCTCTGCTTTTTCCTGTGTTGTAGTTTCCTTTGTCGTTATTTCTTCCATCGTTGTCACTGCCACCACAATAGTAGTTTCAGACACGAGTGTAGTGTCTGACTGCATTGTGGATTTGTCTGACATCCCTGTAGTAGCATCTGTCATGGTGCTAGTGTCTGTCATCACTGTGGAATTGTCTGGGCTCTGTGTAGTAGCATCTGTCATGGTGCTAGTGTCTGTCATCACTGTGGAATTGTCTGCGTGCGCATATTGCGCTAACGTGCGGTAAGTGCTTACCATGCACAGCGAGGACGCATGCTTGGCAAAACGCGCACGTGCGGCGGCTCCCACCTCGCCGGATTATTAGGGAGCCGGCACCTCCAGCCCGGCCCGGAGGCCCCTAACCGGCCCACCTACCCTGACAACGCCGCCAACCGCACCACTACCAGCCCCCCTGAAACCACTATCCACAGCACCGCCATTTTGCCCGAGGCGCGGCCTGACCGCCGCCTCGGTACTGCCGACCTCATCGGCAACCACCTCTCAGTCGGGCCCCAGCGCCCCCTCAGAAAGGCTCCCATCGCCGCCCAGCGCCAGTCGCCCATCACCCTCGACCCAGACGTCCACCCCGACCCAGGCGACACTGCCTTCCTCTGCCCCCTCCCACGACCCCCCTCCCGACACCCCCGATCCCCCCCCTGAACCCTCCCCTCCCCTCCACATCCCCTCCCCCGACCCTCCCCCGACCGCCCCCGATTTCGCTGCCCCCTAGCCCGCCCCCACCGCACCTCCTCCCCCCGCCCTCAGACCTACCCCGCCCCTCCCTCCCTCGACGAGCCCACCGTCGACGTCATCGACCCCGACCTCCAGGCTACCCTCCCCGCCGCCCCCTCCTGTGGCCCCACCCCCTCCCAGTACCGCCCCACCATCCTCGCCTCCTGGCCCCACACCTCCGGCGAGGCGTGGGACCGCTACCCCATCTTCCTCCGCACCTACACCGCCCTCCGGGAAGCGGGCCTACCTAATTTTTTGGCCGCCCGCATCCCCCTCCCCTCAGGCCTCCACATCCCTGCCTGGCGCTCCCGCCTCCAGGGCTACCCCAACCAGGCCTTCCTCGACCTCCTCGAGTTCGGCTTCCCCGCCAACTACTCCGCCCCTACCCTCCCCCGCCCTTCCTTCTCCAACCACCGCGAGCCCCCGGAGTACCTCCCCCACGTCCAGGCCTTCGTCGCCCTCGGCGCCCTCATCGGCCCCTTCCATGTCCCCCCCTTCTCCCCCTGGACGCAGGTCTCTCCGATGATGACCCGCCCCAAATCCGACTCAGGCAAGAGGCGGGTCATCGTCGACCTGTCCTATCCCCGAGGGGCCAGCGTGAACTCGGGCATCCCCCGACGCGAGTACCTCGGGGAACCCCACGCCTACACCCTCCCGTCCGTCGCCGACGTTGGCCGCCGCCTAATCTCCGAGGGCACTGGGGCCTACGTCTGGTCGGCGGACATATCCCGGGCCTACCGCCAGCTCCGTGCTGACCCCCTCTCCTGCCCTCTTTACGGGATATGCCTCAACGGAGGGACCTACATAGACCTAGCCCTTCCCTTTGGCTGCCGCTCCTCGGGCGTGGCCTGCGTCCGCGTCACCTCGGCGGTGGCCTGGATCCTTCCGCGCGAGGGCTTCCATGCCCTCGTCTACGTCGACGATTTCATCGGGTGCGAGGGCTCCTACCTGAGGGCCTGCCAGGCATTTGACGCCTTCCTCGCCCTCACCACAGCCCTCGGCCTCGACGTGGCACCCGGAAAGTGTCACCCGCCCGCTGTCCGCCTCACATGGCTCGGATTCGCCCTCGACAGCGAGGCTATGACCATCCGGGTCTCCCCCGGAAAGATCCAGGCCCTCGTCGACCACTGTGAGGCCCGCATCGCCCGCCCCACCCTCGGGAAGCAGGAGCTCCAGAGCCTCCTGGGTCGCCTCAACCACGTGAGCAGCTGCGTGCTCCCCGGCCGGAAGTTCATGGGCCGGCTCCTCGGGGTGCTGCGCGGCTGCCTCGGGGCCTCCACCCTCACCCTCGCAGACGACGCCCTCCGACCCCTGAGGTGGTTCGCTGCCTACGGGAGGATATCCAACGGCCTCCACCTCCTCCGGGCCCCTGAGGGTCGTCGCTGGGTGATCGAGTGCGACTCCTGCCTCACCGGGGGAGGGGCCTTCTCCCCTACCCACTACTACGCCCGAGGGTATTCCGAGGACTTCCGGGCGCGGTTCTCGACTATCCACGAGCTAGAGGCGCAACCTCGTCGTCGCCCTGCGCGCCCTCCTTTCGGACGACGTCGCGGGGGCGACGGTGCTGGTAAACACGGACAACATGGCTTCCGCCCTCGCGCTCGAGTCGGGCCGCGCCAGAGACGCTACCCTCGGGACCTGCGCGCGGGAGCTCTGGCTGATGGCGGCCACGGGCTCCTTCGAGCTCCGAATCATCCACAAGCCCGGGGCGGACCTCCTCCTCGCCAATGCCCTCAGCCGTGCCCACCTGCCAGGGCCCTGGGACGCGACGGCCCGCGCCGAGGTGGCCCGCCTCGGGCTCCTCCCAGTCAACACCACCCATGACGCCTTCCCCTTCTTCCCCGGTCTTTAGGTTTCCCCCTTGCCGAGGTCGCCGCCGTCTCCCGTTTCCGTGCCGCAGCCCTCGCGCCGGCGACCTGGAAGAACCGTCGTCGCCAGGCCGAGGAGTTCGTCACGTATGCGGTTGCCCGAGGCGCGGACCCCCTCACGCCCACGCCCTTCGACGTCGCCGCCTTCACTGCCGCCCTCTACCTCCGCGGGCTCGCGCCCGCCTCCGTCAAGAACACCATATCGGGCGCCCGCTCCTGGGTCGAGGGTGCCGGCGGCCTCACCATGGGCTTTGACGCCCGCCTCCCCAAGGACGTCTGCCGAGGAGGGGAACGGGCCTCCAGCCACGTCCAGCGGCAGGCGCCCCCTCTCTCCCCGCAGCAGCTCGCCCGCGCCGTCACCCACCTATCGCCGGCGGGCTCCGCCTCCCTTGTTCCTCGGGCCGCGCTCCTCCTCGGGTACTTCGGGATGCTGCGGCAGTCCAACCTGCTGGCCCCGAGCCCCGAGGGGTGGGGCGGCCCACACACCCTCACCCGTGACGACGTCCGCTCCGCGCCCGGAGGGCTCCGTCTCCTGATCAGGAGTTCAAAGACCATCTCCAGCCCCTCGGGCGTGGTCGCCCTCTTCATACCTGCTATCCCGGGCTCCGCCCTCTGCCCCGTAGCGGCCTGGCATGGAGCCGTCGCCCTCTGCCCCGCCGCTCCGGACGCCCCCGCCTTCATGATGCCCTCCGGCCGGCCCCTCGACCCGCGCTCCCTCACCGCGCTCCTGCGAGGGGCCCTCTCGGCCACACGGGTGCCGACGCCCGAGGCGTTCACCCTGCACAGTCTCCGCCGAGGAGCCGCCCAGGCCTGCCAGCGCACCGGGGTCCCCCTCTCCGAGATCATGGCGCAAGGCACCTGCACCTCCGAGGCGGTCCACGCATACTTGCGCCGCCTCGCGCCCTCGGGTGCCCCGCGAGCCCTCTCCGCTGTTTTGGTGGAGGGCTCCTCGGCACCCCCTCACTCTACTGACATTTAACTTAACCGAACTTTTATTCAGTCCTTCCGCTCCTCATGAGCTTGTTTACCGTCTTCCTTATCATTGTACTTATTGCTGCTCCTTATGAGCTTATTGACTGCTGCTCTCTGGAGCTTCCCCTTTTTACTCTGTATGCTCTGTTGTTTGAGGCGAAAATAAACGCCTTATTTCCACCCCCGCCTTGCTTTCTTCCTTTTCGCGCATCGGTCGTAATGCGAAGCATTGCGTTTGATGCGAGGAGAGGAAGAGACCCTCCCCCGCCCCGCGTGTCGCGCTGCCTTCTCACCTCGGCCGACGGCGCGGCGCGTCACCACCTCTCCGCCCCCCCTCCTGCCGCGCAGCACTCGCGCCTCACCCGACGCCCGCTGCTCGCCACCTCTCGCCCTCCCCCGGGCCGGCAGCATTCACACCTCACCTGCTGTCGCCCGTCCCCCTTCCCTTATAAGGCCGCCCGCCGGCCTCCCTCAGGCACTCACCTTCCTGCCGTCTCCCAGCTCTCTGCTTTTTCCTCCACCCACCCACCCGACTACTCCTTATATACTCTTCTGCTCCAGGGGTGGAGGGCTCCTCGGCACCCCCTCACTCTACTGACATTTAACTTAACCGAACTTTTATTCAGTCCTTCCGCTCCTCATGAGCTTGTTTACCGTCTTCCTTATCATTGTACTTATTGCTGCTCCTTATGAGCTTATTGACTGCTGCTCTCTGGAGCTTCCCCTTTTTACTCTGTATGCTCTGTTGTTTGAGGCGAAAATAAACGCCTTATTTCCACCCCCGCCTTGCTTTTTTCCTTTTCGCGCATCAAGGGGTTGCTGATGTTTTTTGTAGACACATTGTTGAAAGTGTACAGTGCAGAAATCGGGCAGACTGACCTATTTGATGACACACTGAGTGCTGCTGCAATCGATGCGCAGCCATCAAACCTGCTAAGTAAAATAATCAAAGAGTATGAAACTGATGACACAATGCACCGTTGAAAAACAAGGTCGAAAAATAGGTGGGACACAGCACAGACACAAACACCACCTTGTTTAATACAATATGTCCCATACAAAGACAAGTTAATAGTAGAAAATAATTTGGGCATGAAAGGTAGCCGCATAATAATTCCCGGAAAAAGAAAGAGCCAAAATGATAGAAGTGCTTCACGAAACACACTTAGGCATAACTAACTCAAAACAACGAGCAAGCGATTGCATGTTCTGGCCAAACATCAACAAGCAAATTGAAGACAGAGTAAGCAGATGTGACACGTCAAAACAACAGAGAAAAATGTGCACAATGAACCACTCATAAACCACAAAATACCATGTCAACAGTACGAAAAGCTAGGTGTGGATCTATTAGAATTAAACCACAACAATTACTTAATAACAGTAGACTACTACACTAAATACCCTGGACTCGCACAGCTAAAAGAGATGTCTTCAGCTACCATAATTGAAACACTGAAAGACAATTTGGCTAGATATAGTATTCCAAAACAAATTGTATCTGACAATGGACCACAATTTAAAAGTCATGAATATGACTAATTTGGACAACACTATGGCTTTCAAGGCTTTCAAGCTTACAAGCTCCCAATATCCAAGAAGCAATCGCAAAATCGAACGATTTGTACAAACAATCAAAAACATGTTAAAAAGTGCATAGATGTGCAAACAGACTTTCAATTAGCTAATGAACTATAGGAACACACCTTTGTCAGTGCTGGATGTATCCCTAACGCAACTGCTCATGAGCTTCTGCTATGTTTGCACATACCGACAGCAAAAGTAAATCTTAAACCACAAACACAAAATGAAAAAAGGCAGAAATGACAAAATGACAACGAAGCCAGAAAGCTTTCCATGACAAAAAGTGTGGCGAAGGACTGATATGTTTGAGTACAGCGAATAACATGGGTGAACATAATGAAAGTAACCATAGCCCTCGCATACCACCTAATTGAATCGGCCATCAATAGCATTCAAACGCCCGCATATAAGGTGGGGACCCGCATATCGCAAACACAGGATTTCATACCTATGACATCTTCATATCTGTGTACTACACAGCTGTTTGCAATAGAAATACAATTTCATTTGGTATTTACATATTATTTGCATAACTTGTTTGTCAGTTAAGTGTATGTATATTCCCATATAAAACTAAATAACTGTAATATGACCATTGCATCTTATATTATACCTCAGTCACACCAGTGCTTGAGACCACTTTGCGACCATGAAAAAGGGGTGGTCACAATGAGGTCACAAAGTTGTGCAAGTGGTCGCATAATGGTATGCAGTAGTCACCGACCTCCTTGTGACCAGTTTGGTCGCAAGTAGGTTGCAGCTACTGCACTAAAAACCTCCTTGTGACCAAAATGGTCCCCAAGAGGTCGGCGACCATAGCTTTCATTGCAAAGAGATCGCAAGGAGGTGGATTCTTTGGTCCAAAGTGGTCACAAAGTGGTCACAAGCCTTAGCGTTACTAGGGCTTTAGTAGTTTAGAGTGGAGTAATGGCTTCAATCATTTCCATAACTCACATATCGTTGATTGATCCAATGGGCCCAATTATCTTACTGATCTCCAATGTCACTATTGATAGGACTAATTCAACATCTAATGATATTATTTTCTGACATAAATTTGTGTATTAAATTTTAACTGACTGCTTGATAAATATGCACATGGAGCTCTGCAAAGGTTTGATTTTACCCCTGCATAGATATATCCATTTGTTATTCCTTTTCTAGGTTTAAGGGGGAAAAGAATCAAACAAAACAAGTGGTCACAGATAACATCTCGTCTGCAAAAAAATAAATCCTGGGAAATATAAAAAATTAACCAAAGATCAAACTAAAACGGAATAAACCAGTCATAGCGAGATGTGAAGATCGGATTACAGTGTCGGTGAACTGCGCATACGCTGAAAACGGCGTCCAAAACAAAACCATGCACATGTTAGTTGGTTTTATCTATACGCACAACGCAAAACCTTTGCGTCTCTATTTTGTCAATACATTCGAACAATTTGCGATAAACCTGTATCCCAGATAGCACACAGCCGTCGGGCCGACGTCGGCTATTGGTCGCACCGTCGCCATCGACTTTCCACCGTCGGGCCGCCGTCGGGCCGCCGGTGGATTTCCGACTTTGGGAATCAATCCCTTTCCTCATTTGAGCCACCGTCGGGCCACCGTCGGGTCGCCGGTGGTGTTCCGATGTTAGGGTTCAATCCCTTTCCACTTTTGAGTCACCGTCGGGCCATCGTCGGCCCGACGGTGGTGTCCCGACGCAGGTTTGCATTCATTTTCCACGTCTGGTCCACCGTCGGGCCACCGTCGGGCCGCCGGTGGTGTTCCGACGTGTTCCACCGTCGAGCCGCAGTTCTTTAAATTTGGAATCCGGCTCGACTCGCCCGCGGAACACGTGCGATTGTTGATCAGTGTTCTTTTTCTACCAATAACTCCAGAAATTCCAGGAATTTTAAGGAATCATTTACCAGGTTTGTTTTTTATATGTTTAGATTATTTTGTAAAAGTTTTGTAATTTATTACGAAGTATTAATGGAATTATTCGTGTTAATACGATTTTAATTATCCGACACGGTTTGTTTACTTCGAATCGCCACCGGAACACGTGCGATTGTTGAGCAGCGTTCTTTTTCTACCAATAACTCCAGAAATCCCAGGAATTTTAAGGAATCATTTACCAGGTTTGTTTATTAATATGTTTAGATTATTTTGTAAAAGTTTTGTAATTTATTACGAAGTATTAATGGAATTATTCGTGTTAATACGATTTGAATTACCCTGTACGGAATTTTGACGAAGAACCGCCATCTTGGTTTTTTCCGAGAAAACACTGTCACTATAGTGTCAATACGTACAGACTATGTTAAATTTATAAGGTATGGGTTCTCGATTTCTATTAATTTTGAATAAAACTAATATTTTTGCACCTGTACGTACTGCCACTAGAGTGACAGTGTCTTCTCGGCTCGTCGGGTCGACGGCGGCAGCCGCCGTCAAGTCGACGGTGGGAGGTTGGACAAAACAACGTCGGCCCGACGGCGTTTGTCGCCGTCGGGCCGACGTTGTTTTGTCGACGTCAGCTCGTCGGCGGTTTCAGCCGCCGTCGCCCCGACGCCGTCGCCCTGACGGCGGCAGCCGCCGTCGCCCCGACGGCGGGAGGTTGGACAAAACAACGTCGGCCCGACGCCGTTTTCCACCGTCGGGCCGCCGGAGCGGCCGCCGTCGGGCCGCCGTCGGGCCGACGACTGTGTGCTATCTGGGATGGATCCCCTCATGCAACATAACAATCTAATGAATATATTTAGCACACAGCTGTCCATAATTAAACTTTGTATGCCTGGTAAACATTTAAATCCCCACACAAATTCAGTTATTTTAAGCTCAACCAATTACATACTTGTCGCTACCTAGCCTGGTGCTCGGCATTACTAGGATAGGGCAAGGAGCAATCGAATGACGAAGACCAATTGTATGCGAATGAAATTTCCCCTGCTTAATCAACTGATGTAGAAAAGAAATCATCTTATTTTGTAAGAGAAATAAATATAACCCCCCCTCTAAAGATATATCTGGCTCAACTAAAACACTGTACAAAAACAACATTGAAAAAGCACACACAAAGACGCTCCACTACCACCCTGCAAAAAAAGAGAACATTGCCTGATGGTTGGGAGCGCCTCAACAATACACACACAAAAAGCAACAACAAAAAGCATCAACCCTCCCTCCCTAACCCTCCCTCCTTAACCCTCCATCCTTAGCCCTCCATCCTTAACCCTCCCTCCTTAACCCTCCCTCTTTAGCCCTCCATCCTTCATCCGTACAAGTTTTGAACATGCACAAAACTAGGAATGGATGCTGCCGTGTAATATGTTGAGTCTCGGCCGTCAGAGCCCCAAGATACCACTTACTCTCCCCAGGTGCGTTCTGACAACTGTATGTCAGTTCACACCTGATGCCCCTCTCCAACAAACTCATAGAAAGGAAGGGAAGACAAGTCAGACAAGATTTACAGTGAAGAAGTTGTGCTTTATTGGCATCAACTCCTGTTCACCTACTAGCAACCTATCACCCTCACTCCTTACCTACTGTTCACACAGATCCTCATTACTCTCGTTAGTGTGTATAGGAAGGAATCAGTGCCTACAGCCCATTGAACCGGAGTCCCATGGTTGTTGCACACAGCTCAGTGCCTTTTGAATAGCAGCTGCTAGTTTGTATATAGACAGTGGAGCCTCAGACAGAGTGTCTGGGTCCTTGGACAAGAGTGTCTCCTGCTAGAGTGCCTAGCTCAGAGTTTCTCTCAAGAGTGTGTCTGTTTCCAGAGTGAATCAAGAAGTGCATGTAGAATAATATATATCAGAGTCAGGTCTGTGTGTCAGATGGTGTGAGGGGTGCGGGTGACTGGGCCTCCCACAGCCAGCCAATCAGACACCCTCTATAGCCTGGGGGGGCGACGCCCTAATAGGGGCAGCTGTCACTCAACCCCTGCTGCAGGTAGTGTCCATAATGTATGCAGGAGCTAGGGCTGGGTGTGCTTGCCCATCGGCCCCGGTGGTAACAGGTAGTTGCAGACAGTTACAATAAATATATATATTAAAAATGTCCTTCTCCTCCACATGCACTCTTACTGGTGCATAGAGGGAACATTTCACCAAACATTAACTGTCTCTTCATATTTTCCACATAGTCTCATATGTCACACAGCGAGTGGGGCACCCATTGCTTCTCTGTTACATAACCTTGGTCCCCACTCCGTCGCCCGAGAATAGTAATGCTCTCTGCAAATCTATAATTCCGAACCGAAAATCCGTATATTTCTACAGCCGGATTGACGTCTATGGTTCTAGTCCGGTTTGATTTTGTTTCGTCCGTTGGCTATCCGTTCATGTCCGTTTCATGTCCGTTTCATGTCCGTTCGTAGACCTGATGTCGCAACACGTTGACACATTTTAATCCATTTTGATACTTATCACCACCGGACTAGACAATTCGGTGGCAAGTTTTGAACACGCACAAAACTTGTACCGGACACAACCGGACTGACATGTATGTTTGGTGTCCGGTTTTAGTCTGTTTAGTCCGTTTTGTCCATTACGTCTCCTGTTTGCTTCTTGAATAGTCCGTTGACGGTGTTGGGGGAATTTGGTCCTTCGTTTTTTTTGGCGCGCCTGTGAACAGTCTGGTGGCTATTCGTTAATGTTTGGTCCGTCCGTTTGACATTCGGTTGTCATCCGGTTATTGTCCGGTTATCGTCCGGTTATCGTCCGGTTATCGTCCGGTTATCGTCCGGTTATCGTCCGGTTATCGTCCGGTTATCGTCCGGTGGTTATTTGTTAATGTACATTCCTTGTCCGTTTAGCGTCCATTTCGTCCGGCGGCCTTTGACCCGATAGTGCAACATTTTGACACATTTCGGTACATTTTGATACCGAACACCACAGGACTAGAAAATTCTTTGTCCGGTTGTGTCCGGTACTCAATCAGGTAAGGTGTGACAGGCACTTTAGCGTGCCCTTTTGTGCAGCGCTAAATGTTTAGTTTCTTGTTGGAGTGTTATGTCCTGGCAACAAGTAAGGCTATAGTAGGACATGCTAATGTTCAGTTAGTGCACCAGTAGGCCTGACTAAGCTCGATATGCAGAATATAATGTGGATGCTTATTTTTGTTTGGAAAAGTCTATGGTTTCATCGGACTATGTAACTTCAAAGCCTCTTAATGATGATAGAAGGTGGGGTGGGGGTGAGTGGGAGTGAGGGTGAGGTGGGGTGGAGTGGGGGAGGGGTGTGGGTGGTGGGGGTGTGGGGGTGGGGGGTTGTTGGGGTGGGGGGTTGTTGGGGGTGGTGTGGGGTTGGGGGGTTGGGAGGTTGGGGGTGCTACACATTATGTGCCAGATGAACCGTGCCATCTATAAGTAGGACACAGGCAAATGTCACGTCTGAACCGGTTTACACCTTTTGTCCTTGTTGCTGTTCTTCTTCCTTTTGTTTTTGTTTACCGCTGTATGCGATTATAGTCCATCAACTACCCATTTTGTGAAGTCGTCTGCTTCTGTTTCCTTTGTAAACTCGGCAAATAAACCACATGATTGGCTCTATGTGCGTGATGAGAGCCTGCTTGACTGACCTTGACCTTTATCACTGAGACAGTATAGTCTCATGATTACAACTACATTGGTACCTGTCTTTAGCGACATTGTCATCCTCTCCCAGGTGTGGGCAATATTTCAATGTATGAGCTATTCTTTGTCTCACTTTCCCGCCCCTCTAATGACAGGACATCTGCTGCCAAGACAATTTCAGTCTGGATGCAGAATTGTCCATTGAAGGCAGTTACTCGTTTATAGTTTTTATTGTAGTACCTGTTTTCAGCGATACATGTAATAGGCGAATCTCTAGCCAAATGTGGACAATTATTTTCTTGAGTACACAAACTATCTTAGCTTCATTTAATTATCCCTCCGCTATATCAGAACAACATTGGTACATATGTACAGCTGTCCATTGAAGACATATATTACCATACAGTGTTACCTTCAGTGACCCCTGTGATCGGCGAACCCCTTGCCATGAGTGGAATTTTTTTTCCATTCGCAAATTGTACTTAATTTGTTATATACTTATCTCTCAATTCTCTCAATTCTCAGGACTATTGCGCATTTTTGGAATAAATCAAGTGTATGTCTGTTATTAATGCACTTAGCAGTCAATTGCTATTGTCTTGAGATCCATGTGTACATATCAACAGTGTGAATGAAAATAAATAAAATAAATACAAATCGGACTATAATTCATATCTTTACTCAAATTAAAGTGAAAAAAACATCAACCCATCAACTTACGAAATGAATACTTTGCACTGACCGAACAAACAATCTCATCCTATACATATTGTGCATTCAGCAATATGCTCAAAGCTATGCTGTGATAATATATAAGTGAAATACATGCTATTATATCAGGAAAGACAAGACATCTTACAAATTGGCATCAACTTACGAATGCTTTTCAAATATTTCTACAGCTTATACTTTTAAACATTAGTGAATTATATTTTTTTCAAAGGGAGCCTCTTATAAGAGGTACAAAATGCTGTGAAGTCCTTCCCCTTAGGTTTAGAATATTGTCCTCTACCAGCAGTTATCATTCCATACGTCAACTTACAAATTGGTCAACTTACGAAATGTATCACTATATGGCAGCACACTACACAGCAATAGACACCTGGTGTTAAAATTCTGCACTACACTGGATGCTTCAAACCTAAGCTAAGGAAGGACACATACAAGCACATTCACATGTAAGTAATTCTACCTCTATGGCAATTCCCATGGTACATAGTGACGGCCTTTCTCTAAAGTATTTGTAAACATGCCTAGAATGGATAATTGATAGTATTGGAACATTGTCTTTGTAAATAGAGTCAAGGAATGTATATGATAGTTTGCCGGAGTGGGAATAGGTTTAGAAAATTATTTCTCATAGGATATATAGTGATGGTTTTGTGCATTTCGGAAGTTGATGGCTTTAGAAACTACATGTGCGCATGCGCCCCGTCATCGAGGTCTGGAAGACATTAGAGATCTTGGGAGAACATGTCAGGTGAGTGATGAACCCTAATTTGGGATATCGAGTTGATGCAACATTGTTTGTGGACATAGTCCAGTGCCACCCGGGAAGAGTGTGCTCAACTGAGGGCATCAGCGAGCAGCAGCTCTATGGCAGGTTTGTGCCTGACCATGATGGTGAAGGATCCTATTGCTGCGATCAGGGTCAGGGGAGGGCTGGGGGTCGATGCCCCGTCCAGCCAGAGCAAGGCATGTGCTGCGCCGGGGAACAGACCACCCAGGGACTAACGGGGCGAGTATGCAAATTAAGGGGTTCCCCACGGCCGGTCGCCACCCAGCCGCGCCCGCTGCCCGGCCAGGGCTGGGATCCAGCATGCGTCAGGACGTCATAGGGGGGAATCCCCGGGGGAGCCCATCCCGGCAGGAAGCCAGGTGGCTCCGGCATATGAATTTCAACAGAGTGAGGTGGGGTACTTGTGTTTTTAATGTGGGTGGCAGGGGGGACTGTGTGCCATTTTAATGTCCGTGGGTGTGCCATGGTCATGACCCATGTGATAGCAGGGGGAGGGAGGCCCTGCCTGTGGCCTAAAAATCCTCTGACGACTTCTTGCCTGTTCCCCTCTCACATGACTTCTTTGAGTAGCATACTGCCTCGGCATGGTTAGTTCCTATTCGCCTCAAAGCTTGCCTTCTTGGCCTTCGGGCCATCGGCCGTGGTGCCGTTCGCCGCCGCCATCGCGTGGCCGCCCATCGCGATCACTTCTATCCACACCGCCATGAGGGTGGCCACGTCCCTCCATCCCATAGAGAGGTGACCATCAGCGATGCGAGTGATGATCTTCTCGGAATAGGGGCAGTGAACAGTTGTCTTGCGCTATGGCTTCCTTGTGTGCCAAGAGCGCTGACAGAGCATGGGCTGGGAATCCGCGCTGAGTCTTGAGCTGCTTCAGGCTGAGCGTATACTCTTCCCGGGTGGCATCTCCGTTTTTCATCATCCCCCTTCTCGACCAGATTGTATGGGAATAGGTACTTTGCAGAAATACCTTTTTTCCGCGAAGGACTTCCCATCAGCCATGGCGGCGATGACCCGCACGGCCTCCTTAGCCATTGAGCGGGAGCTGCGTTTGTATCTGTAAGCCACCCGGCTGTGTTGGCGGCCGGGGCATGGGCCGTGCGCCGGGGTGGGGTCTCCGCACTGTCCCTCCGTGTTTGCCTCTCCTGTCTGGCCCTGAGGGAGGAGGGGGTCGGTGTCTCCCATGATATGTCTGCCTCCCTGAACTCCCAGTCCAAGTCAGGCAGGTATGCTGGGGAGTACGGGGAGGCCGTTCGGGTGCGGGGGCGGCATCGGCGATCCTCGCTGGGGGGTGACGGTGTCGGCCGCCTCTGGGGCCGTGCCTGTCGGTCGTCGGTCGTCGGTCGGGGGGGGCGGCCGGGGCCGTACTGCCCGTGGCCGCCTCCGCGAGCACCTTCTCCTGCCAGAACATACTCTGCCATCGATCTCAGCATTGTAGAACCAGAACTGACGCTGGACTTTTCGTGGAGGGTCTGGGACGACCTTTGCTGGAGCGACCATGTCCCAATTGTTCTTAATTGCGGCGGGGCATCTCCCATAGAGCGAGAGAGGAGCTGGCAGCTTCGTAAAGACGACTGGCCCACCTTCCAGACCCTATGTCGTAAGGACTTCACTCCAGTCATCAGTGACATCGATGCCTTCACTGAGATGCTGAGATGGATCGCAGAGAAAACTGTTCCGAAGACCTCGGCAACTCCCAAGCGTTTGATGCCTCCATGGTTGGATGACGGCTGTAGGAGGGCTATTAAGGAATGAAAGAAAGCTCAGCGTAAATTCCACAGGTGACCGACTGCTGAAAATCTGGCGCTCTTTAGAATTCTGCGCGCTCACGCTCGCAGAACAATCAAAGAAGCGCAGAGGCAGTGTTGGAGACAATTTGTTTCTAGCATCACCATGTGCACGCCATTGGGCAAAGTGTGGACAATGATCAGAAGAATCAAATGAAGGGGAGGTGATTCTTCTGTAGTCCAACACTTGAAACACAATGGCACCATTTTCACATCACTCGACGAAATAAGTGAAGAATTGGCTTGTGCCTTTGCTGGAAACTTGTCTTTGGCAAACTGCCTCCCGGGCTTTCTGGCCATCAAGGAATGCCAAGAGTGAAAGTTCTTGGACTTTTCCTCCAATGGCGAGAAGCACTACAACTCCCCATTCAGTATGGGTGAGTTGAGGTGTTCTTTGGAAAGCTCGCATTACACAGCAGTTGGACCTGATGGAATTCATTATCAATTTTTCAAACATCTCCCTGAACCTGCGCTGAGATTGTTGCTTCAACTCTTCAACAACATCTGGGAGTTGGGTGTCGTCCCCACCTCTTGGCGGGAGGCGACAGTAATACCGATTCCCAAACCTGGTAATGACCAGAGTGAAGCCAACAACTATCGTCCCATAGCCCTCACAAGCTGCATCTGTAAAACCATGGAGCGCATGGTAAACAACCACCTCGTCTGGCTACTGGAGTCTGGACACCACCTGTCCAACCTTCAATGTGGCTTCAGACAGGGCCGCAGCACCCTCGACCATTTGGTGTGCATGGAGACCTTCATAAGAGATGCTTTCCTTAAGAAGGAGCACTTTGTGGCTGTCTTTTTAGACCTCGAAAAAGCCTATGACACAACGTGGCAGCATGGCATCATGGAGGATCTTCAGGCGATTGGCCTTCGTGGCCACCTGCCAATTTTCATCAGGAACTTTCTAGCCTTCAGGCATTTCCGCATCCGTGTCAAGACTACCTATTCCAGCCTACACTCACAGGAACTAGGAGTACCTCAAGGCAGCATACTGGCCTTGACCCTTTTCAGGGTCAAGGTCAATGGTATTGCTGTCTCCTATAGTCTTTTCGTTGACGACTTTGTTTTATATTACAGCGGTGCTAACATGAATGTCATAGAGAGACAGCTACAACTAAGCATAAATGGGATCCATCGATGGTCAGTTCTGAACGGTTTCAAATTTTCCAAGACCAAAACAGTCTGCATGCATTTCTGCCTGCTGCGTAGAATGCATGTGGAACCGGAGCTAACCCTTGATGGGGATCCCATTAAAGTCGTTGAGAAAACCAAATTTCTGGGCCTCATTCTCGACGCAAAACTGTCTTTCGTGCCACATATAAAGTACCTGAAAACAAGATGCCTGAAAGTGCTAGATATTCTGAGGATGCTGTCCAGCTCAGAGTGGGGAGCGGACAGAGATGTTCTGCTCTCCATGTACAGAACCTTTGGTTCAGTCACGAGTGGATTACGGCAGCATAGTATATGGTTCTGCAAGGAAATCATATATTGGGCTGCTAGACACGATCCACCACCAGGGACTGCGCCTGGCCCTTGGGGCCTTCCGCACCTCACCGGTTCAAAGCCTCTCTGTCGAAGCCAATGAACCATGACTTAACAACAGGAGAATCAAACTGGCCATGCAATATGTAGTCAAGTTAAAAACTAATGCATTGAATCCTGCACTCAATTGTCTATTCGAGCAACATGACGAATCCAGGTATGAAGCCAGGCCAAATTACATCCGGCCACTGAGCCTCCGAATGAAACCTCATTTGGAGGCCTTGGGCGTGGATTTGGATGTGTTGGAGGATGCCAAAGTCCCAGAACACCCCCCGTGGTCGTTGAGGAAGCCATCGGTTATCCTCCGACTCACGGAACTGAGGAAGTCTGGGACCACATCCACTCGAGTACCAAGGACTGCATGCAGAGATTCAGTTTGCAGACCACCTCTCCATATACACTGTTGGTTTGAAAGACCAAAGCCGGGTAGCTGCTCTGGCAGTCTGCCGACGGGACAAATTTGGCATATGCTTGCCCGATCAGAGCTCGATTTTCACTGCGGAAGCCCGAGCACTCCTTCTCGCGTTGGAGTGTATTGAGGTATCCAACCACACTAACTATGTTATATACAGTGATTCCTTCTCTTGCCTCCTGGCTGTCGCTGGACTGAAAACGAATCACCCTATTCTAGCAACGGTCATTTATAAAATGAACCAACTGACAATGAATGGGTATGACATCCACCTGTGCTGGGTGCCTGGCCATGCCGGCATACAAGGAAATGAATGAGCTGATCGGGCTGCGAAGAAGGCCCTGAACTGTGATCTTGAACCTAACCACTAATAGCCACCCACATAAAATCCAAATGGCAACATGAGTGGGATGAAAACATTAATAAACTTAAAGAAATTGAACCATCTGTAGGAAAACCACCATAAACTCATGCGGGAGCTCGGCGGGACCAAGTGGTCCTTAGCTGCTACTGTATTGGCTACTCGTGGCTTACACATGCTTTTCTGCTCAAGGGGGAACCTCCCCCTGAATGTATTGGGTGTCAGTCCCCGCTGACACTCAAACACATTTGACTAAATTGCGTTGATTTTTTGGCCCTGCGCCAACAATACTACAGACAGTATGCATGACCTTTTTACTAAAGTAAAACAAGAAAACGTGTTAGCCTTTTTGAGGGCAGCCGGACTGTACTACTTCATATAGTTTACTAAATAAATTCTATCAATTATTAATAAAACATTTCTTTTTCTATGGGAATTTGTTTCCCGTGACCACAAATATATGATTGTGAGCTTTCTAATTTAATGAGTGTCTATTGGCACATAATTGATTGTCTGCTTTTACATGTAAAGGCGATGGTTTGAACAAAAAACAAACATTTCTCGCCGTGAATATGGCCTATGCTGCCGACACGGCATAAAGCAACCACGAATCAATCAATCAATCAATTCTCCTGCCAGAGGACGTGCTGCTCCATCCGTTGCCATTGCGTCTCAATGGCCTCCACCGTCTCCTGCATTCATCAGGTCCTCCTGCCTTTTTGTTGTCATCGACGTGTTCGACACTCGCTTCGCTTTCCCTGGGGCCGGTGGCTTCCAGGGAGGGGCGGCCGCCACCATCTTGTACGCTCATCTTGAGCTGCTCCTCTGCTGGGGGGGGAGGTCTATTGGCCATGCCCTTCGCGGGCCTACTGACCGGACATGAGGTTTGTCGTGTCCTCTGCATCCTCCTTTTGACGTAAATCGTTTTTGACGGGGGTATGTTGATGTGGGTGCCGTGGGTGGAGTCGGATGTCGCTGGTTATTTCTAAAGTTGTGAGTTCAATGGCGAAGCGAAACCGAATGGCTAGATGCGGGGGGAGGTTTCGGTTACACTGATGTTCATCCTGCCCGCTTGGGGTGTGGTGGGTACCCGCTCCCATCGAATCAACCACAATTCGGAAATTATGGGCCAATGCTGCTGAACAGACCAATTCTTACCTACTAGGTTGGAGCTCAAATAGCATATTCTAAATGTACTGTGATTGATCTGTCTGGAACGTGACTATTTTTTTAAGGTGTATTAAATATTGATGTAGGAATACATGGCACAAATTCAGCTGACTAGATCTTTAATCTAGTGTCGATGATTTCTTTTCGATGACCTTGGTTGTTGTCCTTTATATAAGTTGATTGTCAGCCAAGTATTTTCTTTTTTATATATTTTTGTTATTATTGAGGCTGTATTTATACTGTCCATAGCATATAAGCCCGGGTACCCAGGCTTGTTTTCAATGCTGGCCAGTTGTAGTGTTGGTGTTATCTTACCACACAGTAGCTGCTGATAAGTAATTTGATTGCCTGCATTTCAGAAGCAGATAGATAGTTGGTTGGTATGGTTAGTAGCCTATGTTAGTTTGTTTTTTTAATTTTCTTGGCATATATGTATTTTTTAAATTTTGTTCTACTCTTATTACTAGACTAGCCTACTCCTATTTACATATCATAGGCTTGTACGTAGCTGTGTGGTGTGTTATCTGGCTACTTTTGACATGGTTACCTTCCATTGGGTGTCCCGCTGGTGGGCCGTGACATATCACATGCCCCTTTGCAGTGCAGCTTAGTGGAGGTTTCCTAGCCTTATTTTGCACAGATATTTTTTGTAAGTTTTTGTAAGGTTTCCTTTACCGTTTGGGCATTCCACACCTTGGCAGCCATTTCCAGCGTGCTTCTCTCATGAGCTTTTATTTGACTTCTGGTCTGCTTTAGTAGTGGCGCATTATTTGCTCTAGTAGCTCTTTGTGGTTTTGTTAGGAGTTTATTGTTTTGACTATAGCTATATGCTAATGTTTTCAAGTGGATTATTCTCCTATTTTCTAGTAATTTCACTCCGGTTCTTTTGTGTATGTCATTAGGTGAGATGCAGCTTGTCTACTCTTAGAAAGATTTTTAGAGCTCTGTTCTGCAGTATTTGCAGTTCTTTTAGTAGTTCTTTTCTCGCACCCATGTAGTTTACATCTCCATAGTCAAAATAGGGGAGCACCATGCCCTTGAAGATTTTTATTGACATTTCTTGTGTCATGTAGTCTCTTAGCTTTGCAAATAGCCACAGTTTATGGTTTACTTTCTGGATAATTTTATTTATACATAGGTTGTAGATTAGTTGGCTGTCCAACTCAAGGCCTAGGTATTTGTAATGGTCTACATTTTCTAATGTTTGGTTTCCTAACTTACAGTGTAGTTTTCTTTCTGGCATTTGTTTATGCGAGAAGAGAACTGTTTTTGATTTGCTTGTGTTGATGGTTATTTTGTTGAACTCACACCACTGATCTAGTTTTAGTAGGAGTTTATTTAGTTTAGTTATTACCTCCTCTTCTGTGGTGCCATTTGCGTATATGACTGTGTCATCTGCATATAGTTGGAGGCACTCAGTTTGCAACCATTTTTCTAGATCGTTTATATAGATTATAAAGAGTAGTGGCCCTAACACTGACCCTTGGGGTACACCACATGTGACAGGTTGGTTGTCTGATAGTGTATTGTTTATTTTTGTTTTCTGTTGCCTGTTGCTCTGGTAGCATTTTATCCAATCCATAGTGTTGGATTTTATGCCCATGGTTTTTAGTTTTTCCAGTAGTATTTTATGCTCTACTGTGTCAAATGATTTGCTGAAGTCAATGAAGGCTGCTCCAACTAATTGTTTTTGGTTCATTGATGCCAGTATGGCATTTGTTAGGTTAGCTATTGTTTTTGATGTGGAGTTCAGTTTCCTGAAGCCCCCTTGTCTTTCATTTAGTATATCGTTTTTTTCTAGGTGTTCATTTATGTGTCTATGTAACACTTTTTCAATGAGCTTGCCTGGGGTTAGAAGAATTGATATTGGCCTGTAGTTTCCCATATTTTGTTTGTCTCCACTTTTGTGAATGGGGGTGATGGTTGACATTTTCCAGGCTGAGATAAAGTGCCCCTGCTCAAAGGAGATGTTGAATAGGTCTACTATAGTGGCCGGGATGGCTTGGAGTGCCTCTTTCAATATTTTGGTTGGTGTTTCATCTATTCCACTTGGCTTATTCGTATCTATGTCATTTATTAGTTTTTTTACTTCTATCATATCTGTTTTGCAGGTGGGGATTTCATTCTGCACAGTTCCTGATCTGTTTTCCCATCTTTTAAAAAAAATTTCTGACAGCTTTTGCCCTATTGTGGCAAAGTGTGTGTTCAGTTTGTTTGCTGCATCTTTGTCTGTGAGCATTGCCCCTTCGTTATCTTGGAAGTTTGTATGCTCTTCTTTGTTATTTTTAGTGAATAATAGGTTTACATTTTTTCAGAATTTGTTTGTGTTGCTTCTCCAGTCTTTGTCCTGCTTTATTATGTATTTCTTTTTTGCTGTTCTCACAGCTTTGAGAGACTTGTTTCTGGCGATATGGTAGGCCAGTTTGTCTTCTATTGTTTCTGTTTGCTTTGCTTTATCACCCAGTTTACTTTTGGTTGTGATGAGTGTTAGCAGGTCTTTGTCTACCCAAGGGTCTTGGTTTTTTTGTATTTTTATTTTCTTTATCAGTTGATTTTCTTATTTCTGTGATGATTTTGCCCCAATAGATATCAACATCATCTCTGTTTTGTGTGATGTTGTTTATGTTTTGGTGCAGGTGATTTTTTAATGTATCTTCTGAGTAGTTTTTTAGGGAACTGCCCATTTTGTATTCATAGTGATTTGTGCTTTTGAGCTTTTTCCTGGTTACATATACTAGTTTGTGGTCGCTTATGCCCCATCTTCTAGTGCCCCATTTTTTTGTATGGTTTGAGTTGGTTAGTATTAGGTCTATTGTTGAGCTATTGTTGCTTAGCCTTGTGCTTTCAGTGATGAGCTGCTGCAGGCCTAAGATCTTGATGGTGGTTTGCAGCATTAGTTTATTTTTGTCATTGCTGCTGTAATTCACATTGAAGTCCCCTAGCACAAAGATTTCTGCATTTGTTGATTTTTGTACAGTGTTCATGCTCTTTCCTAGTTCTTCAAGGAATACTTCAATTTCACCTGACGGTGGCCTATAGAGGCTCGCTATGGCTACATTTGCTTGCTTTTCATTTTTTATTAGGCACCATAGTAGCTCTATATGCTCATTTGAGAGATTTGTTGGTTTTAGCTTTTCAGTGTCTAGGTTTTTGGTGGCTTTGCAGTAAATGGCAACCCCTCCACCTTTCTTTGTTTGGTTCATTGCATTAATGTGCTGTCTGTCATTACGTACAAGCCTATATCCGTCTATATTGAGGGTGTTGTCTTGGTGCTTGTCAGTGAACCATGTCTCTGATAACGTTAGTACATCTAGATTGTCTTTTTTTAGATGCATTTTTATTATGTCTATTTTATTGGATGCACTCTGGCAGTTTAGGTGGGCGAAGTGTGTGCCCCTTCCCAGTTTGCATTCAATCTCTTCTACCATATTTATTTTACTACTTTAAATAATATTTTTAGGATAGTGGTTGCTTGATTTCGCGAGTTTTTGATTTTGTTTTGATTTTATTTTGGCTTAGTGATTGATGGATTCGGGGTGTATGTGCTGGTGCATACAGCACACATGGCCCCTTTTGATAGATAGTCATGCATACCTCCATTACTTTTACCTGTGCGCATAGAGGAAGACATGAACATTAAAGTGTGTATTAGTTGTACCTGATTATACTTATGATTTAGGGTTTGGTTAGTGAAATTTTTCAATTACTTCTTGTTTTCTTATGACATATTTGTTTTTGCTCGATAATTTATTTGTTTATTTATTAGTATTTGCTTCCTTGCACAGGCTTTCCTTAATTTTTTGGAGGATGTTCCCCATTTTATTTTTGTATCCTTGTTTTACTGTTTCGCCTTCACTGGCGCTGTCCAGGTACCGACCTGAGCCCCAATATGGGCATTTTGTGCATTCCCTGAATGCGTTTCCTGGAGCATTTATTAGTTTCTCCTTCAGGCTTTCGTTTTGTGTGAATTTTGCGCGGACGATGTCCTCCAGCACATTTTCATTGGTTTTGCACCAATCCTGTGTTCTCCATATCTTCTTTGCCATTGCCTTTATGGTATATGGATTTTCAGTGTTGTCTATCATTCTCATTATGTCGTGTTTCTCATGGTATTTTGCCATTATTGAGCTGTAGTATTGCTCTGCTGATGTATATTTTTTACCATCCTTTCCAGTGATTTCACACTTGTAGAGATTGCTGAAAGGGGAGTTGTGTCCTTGGAAAGACACTCCCCATGTGTGTTCCCTAGTTGCTGCCTTCTCAGGTGTGATTTCTGCTATTTCTATTTTATCAAATTCGTTGGGCTTATAGATTTTTCCATTTACCTCTATATTGCATCCTTTCATTTTGATTGACTTTATTTTTTCGTTTTTGTTCTCCATTGCAAGTGTGTACATTTGTTGTACCGTTTTCTCATTTAGCATTTCGGCTTCTGATCTGACCGGCCTCATTGTTACCTTGCTGTAGCTTTCTTTTGACTGGAGCATTTTTTTTTTCTGGAAGAGTTCTTTTTTGTGTGACTCCTTTTCCAGCTGGATTTTGATGCTCCTTGGTCTGCTTGTGATTTTTTCGGTGTTTTGGGTTTCTGTATCTTTGGTTTCCTTGTCTTTATTTTTGTCTGAGGTCTGCTCGTTGTTGTCTGTGGTTTTTTTTGGTGTTGCCTCTTTTTTCATTTTCTTTCCTAGACGGAAGGCTTTGGTCACTACCGTCCAGCCAAAGTCACAGTCTGCTTCTTTTAGCATGTTTGTGACAGTTTTCTCCATGTTTTCGTCTTCTTTTTCCGGGATGCCATGTATTATGATGCTGAGTTTTTTCCCATCACTTTTTGTTGCCTCTGTTTGGGCTGTATCCGTGGGTGGCTTCCTTTTGTCCGTGGGCGCAGTCCTGGTATTGTTTATACCTTTGTTTTCATTTGTGATGTTCGTTTGTTCTTTGAGCTTCTCAAACTCAGATTTGTACCACGTGCATTCTATTTGCAACGTGTTGTATGCTACCTGTAGTGCCTGCAGTTGGTTTTGATATTCATTGTCATTGTCGTTGTCCCTTGGTTTTGTTTTGTTTTTTCCAACATTTCCATTGTCATTCGTGCCGTTTCCGTCATTTACTTTTATATCCTTTTTGTTTTTGCCCCCCTTCGCTAATTCTTCTTTTACTGTTTGGATTACCAGTCTCACTATCTCATCCTTATCCATATGCTTATCTCCGTGTTCCGTTATTTCCACACGCTTACCTCCGTGCTCCGTTATTTCCATTTCGTTATCCTGTTTGTCGTCCTTTCCCTCCATTTTTAACGACTGGTTATCTGTCGTAGTGTTCTAGTGAACAAATTTTTTTTTTTTGGTTATGAGTATTTGTAGGGACATAAAACGTCGAAAAAACGTCGAAAAACGTCGATCGGCGGTATTACATTGAATTTTGAAATCGTTTTTCACAAATCGACGTACTGCACCTTACTGCAACAAGCAACAGCGTTCACTCAAACATAGTTTAAAAGAGAACAGGCCATAGAATCAGTGTATACAAATACTATTTGTGTGCTGGTGAGTGACAGCTGGTGAGTGATAATAGGGGAATCTATCAGTTCACTCAACTCAACAGTGGTTTTGAGTCATTTAGACATTATAAAGCACACACACACACACCTCAACAGCAAAGCAAAGTATATGGGTGATAATATGCCATGGTACTTAGCTGTGAGTGATGGTACATTCGTTGTACCAGGGGATACAAATCCTGGCAATCCGTAGCCTTGTTTTCGCCGTTTTCGGCGATTCCCGCCGTACCTAACGGTCGATAGGGATGTTTTGTTTTTGTTTTTAGTGTATTCCTGCTTACAGGTCTATCCTGTAGTATCCTGGGATGTTTGTATAGTATCCTGGGATGTTTATGAGGAAAATCCGCTTAGTCTTGGTTTTTTATGCACACTTTAGTATATTGGATTCGCGATAATCAGCGTCCGCGTAAGATTAACGTACACTCACGGTCGCCACTATCCTATAATATACCTTACGTTAGCTTGAAGTAACTTTTATTTTAAGTGGCTAACTTTTGAGATATTTGAAGTGCAACCATGCCAAATTAATTTTGGCAAGCATGCCAAAAGTCTGATACCATAGCATTCTGCAGTAACATGATCTATTCAATTGCCTCACTATTCCCTTCTGTGTCACGACAAATGCTTAATAAGTACATGAGTATCTAAGCTAGATGTGTAAAATCAAATTTAGATCATTGTTTTGGTTTTGAAAATTTGATGATTTCATTGGACTATGCAGCTTTAACCTCAAATGTTGGTAGGCTACCACGTCTGACCTTGGAACCATTTTTCTCCATTTGTTCCTGTTCTCCACTGGCCTGTTGGACTTGCTGCAGGACTACCACTGGGTTATAGATTATCGCTAATATATATAATCTTGACGGTGTCATCTATAGGAGAGAATTGTAACAGAAGGGATCAGGTCAAATGGCTGCAGAGTTTACACCAAATTAGACCTGACCAGCACAACTCTCCTTAGTCAGAATTATCGTGTAGTATAATGGCCCTGTCACACTACGACGCTTCTCATCGGCGTGCCGCCAGCTCGCAAAATAACTTCTACGCATCGAGACACGTCCAACTTTTCGGCAGTTTTGGGAGAAAACTCGACGCAGCGCAGCGTGTTAGGAGCGTATTATTAGCGTGCGGCCAATGGGTTTTGAAGCGTGTGTCTGTATGTGTGTCTCTGTGTGTGCTTCTGTGTGTGCATGTGTGTCTGTTTCTGTGTGTCTGTGTGTGTATATGTGTGTATGTGTGTATGTGTGTGTATGCGTGTGTATGTATGTGTGTATGTGTGTATGTGTGTGTATGTATGTATGTATGTGTGTATGTGTATGTGTTTCTGTGTTTCTGTGTGTATGTGTATGTGTGTGTATATGCGTGTATATGTGTGTATGTGTGTAGGTGGGTGTGTTTGTGTGTATGTGTGTGTATGTATGTGTGTATGTATGTATGTGTGTATGTGTGTATGTTTATGTGTATATGTGTATTTGTGTATGTTTATGTGTGTATGTGTGTGTATTTGTGTGAATGTGAGTATGTGTGTGTGTGTGGTTGTGTGTGTATGTCTGTATGTATGTGTGTATGGTTGTATGTGTATGTATGTATGTGTGTAGGTGTGTCTGTTTATATGTGTGTATGTGTGTATGTGTGTGCATGTGTGTATGTGTGTAGGTGTGGGTATGTGTGTATGTGTATGTGTGTATGTGTATGTGTGTATGTGTGTATGTTTCTGTTCTCTCAATATGTGTGTATGTGTGTATGTGTGTGATGTGTGTGTGTATGTGTGTATGTGTATAGGTGTGTATGGGTATGACACATACATACACCCACATACACACATATACACACATACACACATATACACACATACATACACACATACACACATACATACACATACACACATACATACACATACACATACACACACACAGATACACACACATACAGACATATATACACACATACATACACACGCATACACACATCCAGATACATACACACATATACACACACATACACACATAAACATAGATACACACATATACACATACACACATACACATATACACATACACACATATACAGACACAGACACATACACATACACACAAACACAGGCATGCATACACACATACACACATACACACACATATACACATACATACACACACATACACACAGACACACACCTACACACACAGACACACACAAAGACACAGAGAAACAGAAACAAACACACAGTTTTGCGAAAAATTGCCAACGTTCATCGGCGTTTGACCAGCGTTCTTGTAACGCACTTGTGACGCGTATTGACGTTCTCCTAACGTTCTCAGAACGTGAGTACCCAGACGTTCACACGCGTTGTCAGTCGTCACGTTTTTTTGACATGCTAAAAACATCTAGCGACCTGCTACGCTTGCTGATGTCCTCCGCGACTGTCAACATCCAGGATAGTCTACGACGTGTACCGACGTTCGCATAACATCCCCCTAACGTTTCCCGATGTTTCGGCAAAAAATGACACACGTCGACGCGCGTTGGAGAGAAGCATCGTAGTCTGACAGGGCTATGAGATATATAGAATATATATGATACAAATATTATCTATTTAAGTGCATATATTATACTAAAGTTCCGTAGTATAGAATATTATATATAATAAGCCCATTTTAAATATACTCTGCATATAATTAATCTTTTAATATAAATGCTTAATGCAATCGACTGAATTGAAAAACTCCTCTAACAGGAAAGCAAGTGGGAGTTTTGTGTTTTTGTTTATTTCAACTAAGGCCTGCTTTTCTTTGTAAGTCAAGGTCATACCAATTTACATAACTTGAAGATAAAAACAACCTCCTCATGACCACTCAGGCATCTCCACCATTACCATACCTTGCATAGTTGAGATGCTTCACAAGTATTGAGATCATTTGTCTCTATGATATGCTATAATCACGTTTAACATATTTAAAAGCACTGCCTGAATTGCGGTTCAAAATTATCACATTCAAACTCAATCAAGTCACTCGGGGAGCTTTTATAATTCGCAAAATTGTCCTATTCAGACAGAGATTACTCATTTTCATACCTCATCTGCTGGTGTTTACTATTTTCATAACCCTAACCCTAACCCTAACCCTAACCCTAACCCTAACCCCCAACCCTAACCCATAACCCTTAACCCATAGCCCATAACCCTTAACCCATAACCCCTATGGTTAGTATAAATATATGTTATTGATCACCGTCTGTTGGGGGTGTACATTTCACTCGCAATCTTCAGGTACATTTCAGCGCAATTATTGAAGCATTGGGGAGGGCCGGCTTTGTACATTTCACGGTCAATATGTTGGTTAGATTGTCTCTGGTACAACTACAGTGTCGGGTTTTTGCATGTATATTTCTTCAACATTTCCCCCGATATATATATATATATGTATCAACATTTTATGAAAGAATTCTAATTTCTAATCAGGATTCTGAATGTGTACTTGTTCTGTTGCCCTCTTTATATGGAAATATTTGTATAACTGTGAATAACCCCTACTCACACAATTTCATCTTTCAAAAGAATTATACATGAAATATTTCAAAAGAATGGGTTTGCAATGCCAATGTTAATGGATCATGTTTTTGAAAACAGCTATTCATATATATATATATATAAATATATATGTATATGACCAGACGGATGGCCGAATGAGTTAGAGCGTCCGTCTCCCGTGCTTGTAGATCGTGGGGTCGTGGGTTCGAGTCCCGGTCGAGTCAAACCAATGACTTTAAAATTGATACTTGTCGCTTCCTAGCCAGGTGCTCGGCAGTATTAGGATAGGGCAAGGACTGGTGTGCTCAGTGTCAGGATAATGTGACTGAGTGGGATACCAGGTCATGGTGCCGGCGGCCTGGTTTCCCAGTGGGACAGCACTATAAAAGTTGACCATGAGTGCACACTGTCACAAGTCGGTAACCCGTCCTGATATGACCTTAGATGTTGCTAGGACGTAAAACAACAACAAACAAACAACAAACATATATTTATATGTCTATATAAAGAGCTTTTCATATGTTTATATATATGTGAAAAGCTCTTTTCCAAAACAATATCTAGAAACTTGGCATTGACGATGCAAACTAATGTTTTGGATTGGCGCTTATTGCATTTAGGAAAAGAGCTATTCAGTTGTGTGTTAAAGTTGCATAGTCCGATGGTTTTGAGTTTCTGACATTTTTTCTGAGGTAAATATATTAAATTGATCATTATAATCTACCTTAATTTAGTTTGCACTAACTTTGAATTGAAATGGCTACCTTTTGAGATATTTTAAATTCAAACATGTGAAAATAATTTTGGCAAGCACGCCAAAACTCTGATACCATAGGCTTCTGCACTAACAGGTTCTATTAAATTGACTCAGTATTCCCTTCTATATAGCAACAAATACTTAATAAGGGCATCAGTATCAAAATTAGATATGTAGAATCAAATCTAGATCATTGTTTTCATTTTGAAAAGTTTATGCTTCATCGGTCTATGCAGCGTTAAGCTATAGTAACGGCCACAACCACTGGTGTTTCTGGGCAAACTACCCCGCATTCCTAATAATTTATCCAAACGGAATCTAGTCAATAAACTATTTACATAACAAACAAAAATTACAAATAAAATTGGCTGAAAATAAAAGAGGAAGCAATCAATCACATAACAGCACCCGTGACCCAATTCAGTCATCGATTTCTAGTTGAACACACATTGTTTAGTTATTGAACACCTAGATAAACACTGCTACGGAGGTTGCATGTTAATTATTGACCTCGTGTTAAAGACCCGGGTTCGGCGGTAAATAGACCCACTATGTCAATACCCCTGTCATTTAATGTGAACGGTATTCCGCCAACCGGTAGAGCGCTGCACACAGACATATAAGAGAGAAATTCTCATTGTGAATGAACACTTGCTATCCGGACCGCACTTCGTCCACACCTCTGTCTATCTCCTCTCCGCTGGCCTTGCTCCTCGTTGATATGTCTAAAAAGAGTTCCCGGAGGGGGAGCCCGCCAGCATTTCACTTTCTGCTCTTCTTCTGTCCGTGTCTTTGGCTCACTGGCTGGTCACCATAGAGCAAATAGACATGGTCCTTTGACTCAACTCTCCTCATCTCTCTTTCCTAGACTCTACTCTTTTTTTTCTCTCCCAGGCATACTCATCACCCTGACCAGGAGAGTTGTGTGCTTGGGTGGGGCCCTTTACCATTATGTTTCTCTCGCTTTGTTCTCGTTGCTGGAACCACCGCTGGACCCATCTTTACCCGCCCTTCCTCAAAACCCTTGGTGCTCTCCCCTGGATACAAGTGCTGTGCTATCACCGGACCCGAGTGATTCTGGACCGCCCCCAACAATTCATCGTTTAATCGTTGTAAAGACATCCCACAGCTTCTACAACCATCCCGCCAGAAGATTATTCTTCAACCAAATATTGGGCCGATTTATCAGAGCCTCTCTATAATGTTGCAGTTCTGCAACTGGTAACCATCATAAGGTTACAAACAACCAGAAGTCAAGTGTGTGAATGAAGAGTAAGAGCACATGTTGGGGACGGATGAGACTGGTGGTGCAGTCACCGGTCTGATCGTGTGGTTAGGATTGATCGAAGTAGTATGTAGAGTATCAATAATACCAATAATAATAAAGTTGCTTCCATGCCTTTATGTTCACATAAACTTATACATCACCCTTTACCGGGCGTGCTGGCCGAATTGGTAGAGTGCGAACCTCGCTTGCGGAAATTTGGGAGTTTGGTTCCCGGTTGAGTCAAACCAATGACTTAAAGATTAATACTTATCGCTTCCTAGCCTGACGCTCAGCATTAATAGGATAGGACAAGGACTGGTTGGATCAGTGTCAGGATAATGTGACTGAATGGGATATTGGTTCATGCTGCCAGTGGCTGGATTTCCCAGGGGACAGCACTATGAACTCACCATAGGTGTGCACTGTCCCATGTCGGTACCACGGGTCCTGATATGGCCTTAGATGTTGTCACGATATAAAACTCAAACAAACAAACTTATTCCCTCAACTGGTGGGTTATATCATGCAAATATTAAAAGCATCTGAAAATAAAGTGTTTTCTGAATAAACATTAGAAAGCAATTCATATCGGGATTGATATTTTGTTGTTAATGATATTTTCTGTTGTTTTGCTTTGGTTTTTAACCATTTGAAACTTGTTTAATGAGGTTACATGCAGGTGAGTTTTCACGTGAAGTTGTTATGTTTGGAAATGCTGGGATGGGGGCGATTCAAGTCGATGCACAGTTAGCAATTTGACGATATGCTGGAATGAGATGAGTGCTAAACTGGACATTCAGGAGGGCTATTATTATTCAAATACCACCTCATCCCAAATTGTGTTTTATTTCAAGTCCAGTATATTTGGTATTTGGCACTGGACTAGAATATAAACATGCATTTCAAGTTCATTGAATTTGATAGTCATTCACTTTTCTTCCTTTAAAAAAAAAATATTTAACTTACGGCGTTAGCTACCACTGTCACTTCCGCCCGAAATTTATTCATCATATTATCTGCACTAAGTAGTGATAGTAATAATACTAATAAACCACAATAAGGACAAGAGTCATATATGTAAATGGAATGAGTACATATACTCTGGCTGGCCTCTAAGACCCCAATCTTTATTAAAGAAAGATTCAGGTAGAAGTGACCAATCGGTGTTAGGACAGGAAGCACTTGCTGACCAGCTGCTTTGCTTACCTGCGCCAATAAGCAACAGGGCTCCAAGCCGCTCTAGCTGTACCATAGAACCTTCCAGAATCAGCACACAATAGATTCAATTTCACCGCTTATATAATATTTGCATAAAGGTAAACATTTATACATACACATACAGACTTTGTTTATATTTGTGATGCACAATCAATCATACGTATCAGCATTTCTTTAAGGATGAACCAGTTCCTCTCTCTACTATTTATACTACTACAGTACAACCCCGTTAAACCAAGCTTGGTTAAATCAAACGATCGGTTAATCCAAACTTTTTTCGCCTACCCGGCAAAATACTACTATTTATCATATAAAAAAGTTGGTTAAACCAAAGTCGGTTAATCCAAATTATCAGTTAATCCAAACAAAATTGTCGGGCCCCAGGCTACTTCCAGTACAGTAAAACAAAACTGTCATGTGGTTATAAGGTCATCTGAGACTTTTTTATATGATAAATGTTATAAATTTTTCCCGGGTTCCGAAACAGGTTTGGATTAACCGAATGTTTAGTTTAACCAAGCTTGGTTTAATGGGGTTATACTGTATATACATTAAAAACATTGATCAAAGTATCCACATACATTGTATATTACATTCATAATGCATCCACGTTTTTGCCATAGCCAAGTCAAAGTCGATGCCAAAGCTCGGTTAAACCAATGATCGGTTAATCCAAACAAATTTCTAGGGTCCCTTCAAGTTTGCTTTAACGGGGTTATACTTTACTACTAGTCCTAAACATATTTAAGCTTATGGGGAACCGTAGTAGTATTTGGGCTTAGGCTTCTCCCAACCTTCAGGACTGGGAGGAAGGCATGTGGGTGGGGAGAGGTGGTGGGTGGTGGGTGGAGAGGGGGGGGGTTAGTTAAACTTGCTTACCCCCCCGTGCATTTAAGGGACAGAGAACTAAACAAACAGCGCCACCTAGCGAGGCCTGAGTCGCCCACCATGGCCACAATGCAAATGCTTGCTTACCTGTCCCCACTAGGCTTTTAAAGCCAGCCTCACACTTGGCGATAATTTAACCTGCATTGGATTAAAGGGCGGCTAACACTATGGCAGATTTTTGACTAACAACTAACAGGTAAGCCCACCCACTGCCTAACTAATCCCATCCTCACTTCACTTCTTCCTCTGGCCATGGCCGGACTTACTGTGCATACCAGTGAATCTGGAGGGACTGAAGTTTGGATCGTGGTCGAGTCAAACCAATGACTTATAAAATAGGTACCTGTTGCTGCTCGGCGCTTGGCCTTATGAGATCAGGACAGGGACAGGGCGCGCAGTGTCAGGATAATGTGACTCTGTGGGACATCAGGCCATGGTGCCGGTGGCCTGATTTCCCAGTGAGGCAGCACTATAAAGTTGCCATGAATGCGCACTGTCACAAGTCGGTGCACGTCCTGGTATGGCATAGGGTCTTACTGGGGCATAAAACTACACCAACCACCCAGCCTCCCCTGCCCTCTCAGAGGAATGGGTGGGCTCCTTAGGCTGCCTTTTTCCTTCCTCCCCCCCTGCCCCCTACCCCCCCAATTCCTCTGCCCACTACCCATCTGATGCCAACTCCTGACCACATGGGACTGCTTTCCGTGGTGCCCATTCAGTGCTGCAGATTTGCAGCCTTCAGCGCACCAATGCCACTCAAATCTCCCAAAACAACAAAGCAAACTATGACAGACATCGCTCAGCATCTGACAGAATATATCTAAATATTGTATGCCATTATATATATGTGATAATAATATATGAAGAGGTGAGGCGCAAAATCACATAAAAGACGATCCAAAAATGTAGATAAACATGGAAGTCAAACCTTCAACAAATTCCTTTATCTTACATTCCTATTTTTTTTTCATTGTTCCCTAATCGTTATATCACTAGAAAGGTGAAAATCGTAAAAAGAAAATTCAGCTTCTTGGAAAAATAGTGTATTTAAATTTAAATTTTGTATTGGCGTTTACCGTGTTTTGCACATAAACTCTTCATATGTCAATAATATATATATAGTGACATGTGTATATAACAGATGATTTGTTCTTGATTTATGTCCTAGCAACATCTAAGGTCATATCAGGACTGGTTCCGACTTGTGACTCGTGCAAACTCACGGCGACGTTATAGTGCTGCCCCATGGAAGACCATTCCGCCACCACTGTTACCTGATATCCCACTCAGTCACATTATCCTGACACTGAGCCAACCAGTCCTTGTCCTATCCAAATAATGCCCAGCGCCAGGCTAGGAATAGGAAGCGACAAGTATCAATTGTTAAGTAATTGCTTTGACTCGACCAGGGTTCGAACACACGACCCATGATCTACCAACCCGGGGGACGGACACTCTAACTCATGCGGTCATCCCGTCTGGTCTATAATAGATGATAATATATATATAACATAGAACATAGATGTAATATTTAGACTATATGATTTGTTCAATCTTGACGTAAGAAATGGATTATCACTTAAAGAATGTGTTCTTACGATTAAATTGGTTGAGTAATGCTAGGTACACACCTACCGTATACGATTCGCACACTAAAAACTCCCGACCCGACCCGACCCAACCCGCTTAAAACTGAAAACGGGGCCGATTCATTTTTCGAATCGTGAATCGCAATCGTAAGGAAGCAGTTTTAGCCCTAAAACTGAGTTTTAAGTCGCGAATCGCAATCGGTAGGTGTGCTAGGGGAGCGCACACCTCACGACTTTTGGGCAGTTTTAGATCGTATAAGGTAGGTGGGTGCGGAAAAAACGGTAGGTGTGTACCTAGGATAAGAGGGTGAAATTCTAGTCGTGCACAATTGGTCTTCTTCATTCCACTGCCCCTCGCCCTATCCTACCCAGTAATGTCGAGAGCCAGGCTAGATTGTACCAAATACCCTATAATACTAAGACGGCTCACTCCCTATCTCTCCCATGGTATTGTAAATTTTGCAGTGCCACCTTGAGGTGGGTTTGATCAGCCCAGCTGCTGGTTGGTGTTTCACATGTAAACACATACAATTATATTATACATGAGATAGGTAAGTATGAAAACATATCGATATGAAATTGTTATGAACAAATACACATCATCATCAGCATCATCATCATCAACATCGCCATCATCACACATGTTTCACATTCATATATATACATTTATACATATAATATAGCACCTGTTCAACCACGAGAACAGCCAGCGCACCAAGTGGTGGGTTTGATCATTTTGATTACACAATACAGGCTGAGTGAGCCGTCTTAGTATTATCGGGTCTTTGACTGTGCCAAGTATGCATTTTTTAATATTTGGTTTGACTAGGCCGGACTCGAAAAAGTCTTGATTATTATACAGATAGAAAGAAACTCTTCCATGAGAGACCTTCACTGATTGGGTAATTGATTAATATATTGGCTTATTACTTATTAGGTCACCCAGTTCGGTGATATGAGGTTACTATCTATGTAATTTGCCCTGGCGCTAAAATCACCTCGGCGTTGCTAAGTGCTAAGACCCCAAACCAATTAACCATAAGTCACGGAAACTAGTGATGAGAATCTACTAGTGAGATGGACTTTATATATAAATAGATATGCAGATGATTATATATGTATTAAAATACAGAAATATATAACAATGTAATATATATAAATATATAATATATATTGTATACATGGATAGTGATGAACCCTCTATCGTATGTAATAATGCCTGTAGTGTCCTGCACCCCTGCCCCTTGGGGGTGGGGGGGGGGGGGGGAGTGCAGTAGGGCCCCGATCATGCACCGCTCCGCCTCCCCCTCCACTGACTGGTGGTATATTTGCGGAGTTCAGGCGCAAAACCACCTAAACGCCAATCCAAAAATGTAGTTTAAATCAAATATATTTACCTGAAAATAATTTTAATTCTCACAAATTCCACTTTTTGTAAGATCACATGGTTATGGAGCAATGAACAAATGAGTATAACCAAATTTATTTCTTGAAGGTTTGATTCCAATGCTTATCTCCAGTTTTAGATTGGGGTTTACGTGGTTTTGCATCTGAACTCTTGATTTATGTATTTTATATAAGTTATATATGTATTTATATATATATGTATAATATAGCGTATATATATATAAGTATATGTATATGTTTATTTGTGCATGTTATATATCGTTATATATTTATGTATACGTATATCATATATTTATGTATAAATATATGATATTTTTATGTATATGTATATATACATATGATGTATATAACTATGACCCATATATGATAATATATATAATATATACAATGGACATTTTATTCATAGCCATGTAATAATGAAGCTAAAGTCAATAGTTTAATATTCTGTGGCGACTGACAGTTGTGTCACAGCAGTAGGTGACGTGGGCAGATGGTGGCGCCACCTGTATTGTTTGTTAGATGATTAGGATAGGACGAGATAATAATGATATTCCATAGATTAATACTCGGATAATTGATTATGCAGCACACGTAGAGATAATATATGTATATATGTATATATACACTTTATATATATATGTAATGGTATAATTATATACACAATTATTAAAGCGAGTAGTACAAGTGTGATACAGCGTGAGGCGAGGCAGAAGACCTGACCAGTAGATGACTGGAGTAGGGTCAATTATGGTGTTGTTGTGTCAGGTTCATAGAGGATCGGTGTGTGGATAATTATACTCGTATAATTGCTTATACAACACACATATAAATAGGCTGCTATCAGAATATAGATGAAGTGTGTGGGTATATATACAGATTTTTTCTATAAGTGTAATGCGTATATGTGATGTATAACAATGTATACGAGTATAAAGATATGTAAAGGTTAATTATTATTATCATTTGGTATACACCGTAAGACCAACACTGTACTGGTGGCTCCACCTGCCCTCCTCACCTCCTCCGGATGTAGACCAGTGTCAGTCGCACCGGAGGATTTATATATATATATATATATATATATATATACATATATATATATATGCATATATGTAGGTTATATATAAAGTTTGTATATATGCACAACTATAAATATGCTGGTTTCAGACAAAGTGTGCATATAACCTCTAGAGTGTGACGCGAGGGGGCGCCCGCCTGGCAATACCTGACAGCTGCGAGGAGGGAGGGGAGGGGCACTCCACCAATGCGCACGAGGAAATATAGGATGTACATGTTACCCTTGCATTTCTACTCGCATAATGCATTATACATCACATATACATATATACATATATATATATATATTTATATATATATATATATATATGTGTGCATATATATATATATAGATAGATATATATAGATATATATAAAGTTTGTATGCATATTCCAAAGATAAATATTTAGATATTTACTTAGATATGTTATACTTATATTTGTATTATACTTTATATATATATATATACGCTAATATGACAGCCTCCATGAACACCAACAAAGACAACAACACCACCAACACCAACAAGCACTACACATGTCGGTTCAGCCAAATTACGGCGTGTTTGTTCCAGGGGGGGGGGGTGAGGAAGGGGGGGGGGGGGCAGAGATCGGCCGAGTGATTTGTAGGGCGTGGTACAAAGGACGATTCACATCAGTGACAGCTGTTAACACATGTTATTCGATCTGCAACCGACAACAGGAGAGGGCGAAGGGACCCGGAGAACTATGTGGGTCAACATCATAATGTGCGGATGAAGGATGGCAAGCGGACCAGATAGGGGGGAAAGAAAGGACAATAATGAAATAGGGTGAATGGTATGGAGTTTTTTTAATGTATTGCACATAAATACCGGTTGGATTAAAGTGTCAGTCGCTCTGTAAATAGACTAAATTGACAACATTTTGGTACCAGCTTCTCACCTGTAGGTCTACCTGCCAATCAATCATGCCGGGTTGATCCCAAATATGAATAGAGGGAAGGGGTGGGGGGTGGTGTGTGTATGTTGTTTGTGGTATGGTGGATATGTGATATAGGCGAAGGGTTCTGGGAGGTGAGTGAGTGGTAGAAGTGAGTGGGTGGTGGGTGGTGGTGTATGTATGGTTGTGGTGTGTGGTGGATTGGTGATATAGGTGAAGGGTTCTGGGAGGTGAGTGGGTGGTAGAAGTGAGTGGGTGGTGGGTGGTGGTGTATGTATGGTTGTGGTGTGTGGTGGATTGGTGATATAGGTGAAGGGTTCTGGGAGGTGAGTGGGTGGTAGAAGTGAGTGGGTGGTGGGTGGTGGTGTATGTATGGTTGTGGTGTGTGGTGGATTGGTGATATAGGTGAAGGGTTCTGGGAGGTGAGTGGGTGGTAGAAGTGAGTGGGTGGTGGGTGGTGGTGTATGTATGGTTGTGGTGTGTGGTGGATTGGTGATATAGGTGAAGGGTTCTGGGAGGTGAGTGGGTGGTATGTGTGAGTGGGTGGTGTGTGGTGGTGAATGTATGGTTGTGGCGTGTGGTGGATATGTGATATAGGTGAAGGGTTCTGGGAGGTGAGTGGGTGGTAGAAGTGAGTGGGTGGTGGGTGGTGGTGTATGTATGGTTGTGGCGTGTGGTGGATTGGTGATATATGTGACGGGTTCTGGGAGGTGAGTGGGTGGTAGAAGTGAGTGGGTGGTGGGTGGTGTATGTATGGTTGTGGCGTGTGGTGGATATGTGATATAGGTGAAGGGTTCTGGGAGGTGAGTGGGTGGTAGAAGTGAGTGGGTGGTGGGTGGTGGTGTATGTATGGTTGTGGCGTGTGGTGGATATGTGATATAGGTGAAGGGTTCTGGGAGGTGAGTTGGTGGTAGGTGTGAGTGGGTGGGGTGTGGTGGTATATGTATGGTTGTGGTGTGTGGTGGATTTGGTGTGTGAGGTGTGTCGGTGTGTATGGTGTATGTGGTGTGTTGTGTGTTGTGTGAGGTGTGTAGTGAGGGTGGTGCGTGATGCGTATGGTGTGTGTGGTATGTGGTGTGTGGTCAGTGTGGTGTGTGCGGCGTGTATGGTGTATCTGATGTGTTGTGAGTGTGGTGTGTGTGGCATGTGAAGTGTGTGGTGTATGTGGTGTATTATGAGTGTGGTGTGTTTGGGGTGTGGGGTGTGGTCAGTGTGGTGTGTGAAGTGTGTGGTGCATGTGGTGTGTGTGGTATATACTTGTGGTGTGTGGTGGGTTTGGTGTATAATTGGTGCATGTGCTGGATGTGGTGTGTTGCGAATGTGGCGTGTCTTATGTGTGTGGGGTGGTGTGTGTGTGGGGGTGATGTATGCCTGGTGCATATGGTATGTGTGGTGTGTGTGGCAGGTGGTGTGTGTGGCGTATGGGTTGTAGGTAAGTGGTACGTGTGGTGTATGTCCTGCGTGGGGTGTGTTGCCTGTTCTGGATAAGGTATGTGTGATGGGCATGGTATGCATGTCGTGTCTGGTATGTGTTGTGTGTGTGGCTTGTGAGGTCGGTGGTGTGTGTGGTGTGTGTTATGTGTGTAAGTGGTGTGATGTGTAGTATATGGTAGTTGTGCTGTGAGTGTGGTGGTTGTAATGGGTATGGTATGTGTGGTGTGTGATGCATGTGGTGTGTGGCAGGCGATATGTGGTACGTGGTATGTGGTATATAGAATGTGGTATATGCAATATGAATAGTGGGTGAGGCGAGGATGTTGTAGTGTGTGATACAGAAATCTCTGCAGTATGATGGTCTCGCCGTGCAGTTGTGTGAATACCCAGCATGTGGTGTGTTGCAGGTACCATGTGCAGTGAGTGATCCGCGTTGTGGGTGATGCGTGCAGTGGGTACATGTGTTACGTATGCGTACGTGCGTGTACGTGTGTACGTGTGTGTAAATGTGTGTGCATGTGTCTATGTGTGTATGTGTGCATGGGTGTGTGGATGTGTGTATATGTGGATGTGTGTGTGGATGTGTGTATGTGTATGGGTGTGTATGTGTGTAGGGATGTGTATGTATGCGTGTATGTGTATGTATGTGTGCATGTGTGTATGTGTGTAGATATATGTGCATGTGTGTAGGTGTGTATGTGTGTATGTGTGCTTATGGGTGTGTGTGGGTGGGTGTATGTGTGTGTATGTGTGTGTATACGTATATGTATGTGTGTATGAGTGTGTATGTGTATGTATGTGTAGGTCTGTATGTATGTGTGCACATGTGTGTATACGTGTATGTGTGTATGTGTGTATGTGTGTATGTGGGTATGTAGGTATGTGTATATGTGTGTACATGTGTGTATGTGTGTATGTATGCATACATGTGTGTATGTGTGTACATTGGTGTGTAATTGTGTATATGGGTGTACGTGTGTGTAGGTGTGAATGTGTCTGCGTGTGTGTATGTGTGCAAGTGTGTGTATGTGTGTATGGGTGTGTATGTTTGTGTTTGTGTGTGTACATTTGTGTGTGAGTGTATGTGTGCATGTGTGTATGTGGGTATACGGGTGTGTGCATCATTGTATGTGGCTATGTGTGTATGTGTGTACATGTGTGTATGTGTGTATGTATGTGGATGTATGTGTAGGTAGGTGTACATGTGTGTATGTGTATGTGTGAAGGTGTGGTATATGTGGGTGTACATGTGTGTATGTGTGTATATGTGTATGTGTGTACATGTGTGTATGTGTGTATATGTGTACATGTGAAGGTGTGTATGTGGGTGTATGAAAGTAGGCCTGGGTATGTGTGTATGTGTGTATGCGTGTAGTTGTGGGTGTATGTGTGTGTACATGTGTGTGCATGTATGTATGTGTGTATGTGTGTGTGTATGTGTACATGTGTGTACATGTATGCATGTATGTATGTATGTGTGTACGTGTGGATGTGTGTATGTGTATGTGTGTGTACGTGTGTGTACGTGTATGCACATGTGTGTACGTGGTGCATGTGGCACAGTGTTTTTACGGAGTGGCTGGATCGTGCAGTTTGTACACTGTCTAATGTACGTGCGTACTTTCGATGTGATCAGGATGGTGAATGTGTAATGTGTGTTATGAAGGGTGTGTCATTGCGTGTGTTGATTAGTTGGCTAATGGAGTTTTACATCCCAGCAACATCTAAGGTCATATCAACATGGATACAGATTTGTGGCAGTGCACACTCCTGGCAATTGCATAGTGTTTCCCCACTGTAAGCCCAGGCCAGTGATTTCCCACTCAGTCACATTATCCTGATACTGAGCTAACCATCCCTTGCCCTAACCGAGTAATGCCCAGCGCCGGGCTCGGTAGCGACAAGTATCAATTTTGTAAGTCATTATTTTGACTCGACCAGGTTTCCAACTCCTGACCTCCCTCACAAGAAACCTGTTATGCACTCTCCCAATTTGGCCACCGCGTCCGGTCTGCTCCAGGGTGGGGGTGTAGGTTGAGTGGGGATGTGGGGGGTGCATGTGGGTATGTAGTGTGGGGGGGGGGGGACAAAGGGACCACCAGGAGGCGATGTCCAGCACTTCCCGACTCCGGGTGTGTGAGGACCAGTGTGTGTACAAATGATGATGTAGCACCCTAAGACATCAGCTGCGACTGACAGCTGTGCGGATTCGTGTCCACACTGCAATGCATGACTTTAACCAAGCAGACCGTGCATGACATTTGCACAAACCAGTTGGTTGTTTGAGTTTTATGTCCTGGCAACACCTACGTTAATATCAGGATGGGTACCGACTTGTCACACTGACAGAGCACACTCATGATGACTTTATAGTGCTGCCCCATTGGGAGACCAGGCTGCCAGCAGCATGACCTGATATCCCATGCAGTCACATTTTCCTGACACTGAGCCAACCAGTCCTTGCCCTGTCCTAATAATGTCAGGTGCCTGGTTAGGAAGCGACAAGTATCAATGGAACTTTAATATTGCTAAAACAAGTAGAGCTAGTGATTGATACATCAGTAACCATAGCAACTGTCCACTCAGCATTTATAAACAACCATCAGATGGCACATGGTTCCACCCAGTGAGTGTCTCCATTGGCGGGCACAGATGATGGTCATAAACATTTCGCTACTGGCACTAGAATACCCACCACACCATCCGTTCAACACATCTCTCATTAAGTGGCAACCTTTACAAGAACACCAGCCTGAGGCTACACCACAACCATAAGCTGGCAATAGCAGGCAAGCATCGGCCCCAGACCACGGACAAACCATCACAACACCGTGGTAACACAACACTAGCATATCACCATTCCTGCTGCACCACCACCACATCATCATTGTCCGTGATGCTCAGCAACGCTGGTAATTTGGCGCCCGGACACAGCCATAGCCGGCCCAGTAACTAAGGATGCCATGCATGTTGCCACCTATCGAGAAACGATTGTATTAGTATATGCCTTGTGCGCCAGCACCGCCTGTCTTCACTTTTCAGATATGAAACCTGATTACCCTAAGTAAACACTATCGGACTGCCATCTGCAGAGACCTTTTTGAACTAATTTCTCACCGCTTATTGATAACTGTGTGCGAGCCTATATAAGGCCATGTTCTGCGGCAGTGAGCTCACTTCGACACGGGCACAAGGAGGACACTGACTAAGCTTAAAACTGCCACCCACCTGACCCTACATGGACACTTACTAACGGGCAAGGGTTAAAGCTTATATCACCTCATGGTATTATTGAACTCGTTGAATTTTAACTTCGTGTTGAACCAAAAAGACTTACACTGCTGGAACTATAATAAATCCAACTTTAAACTAATTTGCCATGTCGCTTGTCAAATTATTACCTCAACACTACACAAACAACACAATACCTGATATAACCCTCGCCAGCACCACATCAAAGCCAACGCAACATCATGGTAACACAACCCTAGTATTACCCCTGTCACACTACGATGTAACGAGCCAACGTGAGCCTAACGTGGTCATTTTTCGTCATTACGTTGGGTTACGTCATGATGACGTCAGAATGACGTTAAGCTATGTCACATTACGTCGTGTTACGTCGAGTTACGTCAAGGTTTTGGACATGTTCAAAACTTTTGACGTAGCTCGAATGTAAGGGTTTATGTTCGCCATACGTTCTGTTCACGTTCAGTAAATATCAATGACGTTAAACAGACGTTATTCCAATGCTGCTCACTACATTCAACTACGTTCCACTACATTCCACTACATTGACCCCCATTAAACTGAGTGCAAATGGCCACGTGGCGTAATGGGAACATCAGGAGAACGTCAGGAGAACATCAGGAGAACGTCTGGAGAACGTCAGGAGAATGTGCATTCAACATACGTTCAACGTCTCATGACGTATCTAACGTCACGTAACGTTCTTCTGGCGATGGAATAATGTTCATAACGTTCCGTGAGCGTAGTGACGTTGTTCTCTCTCGTTGAATGACGGTATCACTACGTTTTACCAACGTTACGCTCTCGTCCACTATGCTGCATCCACGTTCAACTTGTGCCCAAAGTTGCATACTACGCTGAGAAGTTCAATGTTCTTCACGTTCTCGCTACGCTGACATCATTACATCGTAGTGTGACAGGGCCATAAATCAATCTCTAACAGCTAAACTAATGCAACACCATAATAACACAACCCTAGCATATCACCACACCTACTGCACCAACACCACCACTGCCACGACATCATTACCGTAACAACTGCAACGACACAACACCTTACATCATCATTGTCAACACCACAGCAAAACCAATGCAACACCATGGCAGCATCTGGTAGCATCACGCTAGTCCTAGTATATCAATCACCACACCTCCGTAACCACCACCACCACATCATTACCTCAACACCACCCCAACAACACAACACCTAATACCCCTGTCACACTACGACGTGACGAGCCAACGTGAGCCTAACGTGATCATTTTTCGTCATGACGTTGGGTTACGTCATGATGACGTCAAAATGACGTTAGAATGACGTCGAGCTACGTCACATTACGTCGTGTTACGTCGAGTTACGTCAAGGTTTTGGACATGTTCAAAACTTTGGACGTAGGTCGAACGTAAGGGTTTACATTCGCCGTACGTTCTGTTCACGTTCAGTGAACGTCAATGACGTTAAACGGACGTTATTTCAACGCTGCTCACTACGTTCAACTACGTTCCACTACGTTGACCCACATTAAACCAAGTGCAAAAGCCTACGAGGCTTAATGGGAACGTCAGGAGAACGTCAGGAAAACGTCAGGAGAACGTCAGGAGAACGTCAGGAGAACGTGCATTCAACGTACGTTCAACGTCTCATTACATAGCTAACGTCATGTAACGTTCTTCTGGCGATGGAATAACGTTCATAACGTTCCGTGAGCGTAGTGACGTTGTCCTCTCTCATGACTGACGGTATCACTACGCTTTACCAACGTTACGTTCTCGTCCACTACGCTGCATCCACGTTCAACTTGTGCCCAAATTTGCATACTACGCCGAGAAGTTCAACGTTCTTCACGTTCTCCCTACGTTGACGTCGTTACGTCGTAGTGTGACAGCCCCATTACACAACCCTCACCAACACTGCAGTAAAACTAACGCAACATCATGGTAACACCACCCTAGCATACCAATCACCACACCTCCTCTATACTTCCGCGACCACCACATCATTACCTCAACACCAGCCCCAACCACACAACACCTTTCACAACCCTCGCCAACACCACAACAAAACCAACACAAAAGCATGGTACAGCATAACCCCGTTAAACCAAGCTCGGTTAAACCAAACGATTTGTTAATCCAAACTTTTGTCGGCGGCCCAGCAAAATACTACCATTTATAATATAAAAAGTTGGTTAAACCAAAGTCGGTTAATCCAAATTATCGGTTAATCTAAACAAAATTGTCAAAACCCCAGCCCACTGCGGTGTGGTTAAACCAAACTTTCATGTGGTTATAAGGTCATCTGAGACCCCACTGACTTTTATTTATGATAAATGGTAGTATTTTGCAAGGCCGCCAACCAAAGTTTACATTAACTGATCGTTTGGTTTAACCGACCTTGGTTTCACAGGGTTATACTGTACATACATAAAAAACAGTAATCAAAGTGTCCACATACATTGTATATTACATGTGCAATACACGTTTACACAAAGTCAAAGCCAAAGCTTGGTTAAACCAATGATCAGTTAACGCAAACACATTTCTAGGGTCCCTTCAAGTTTGGTTTAACGGGATTGTACTGTAACACCACCCTGGCATATCAATCACCACACCTCCTTCACCACCACCGCCACCACCACATCATTACCTCAACACCACCCCAACAACACAACACACTGGAATCAGCACCATGTGACTCCTGAAATAGGACACCTGCCCCCAAATAAGGATGTTCAAAGACCAGGCTCTGAATTGCCAACCGACCACGTTGACTTTTCGGTCTCTATCGGCGATTGTCTCATTGGTTACAGCCTTGCATTATTCGATGCAAAGCCAGAATGTTTCCGTCATTACCTGAAGGCAGGTAAATGATAGGGGTCCATACAAAATACCCCCCGCCCCATCCTCTTCCAAAACCCACATAAACAACAAATGCCATGTCGCCTGCCGATACAAACATAGATCATAAAACCTCCCTCATTCACGTCTTTGTTTGCTTTTGCAATTTTTGTCAAAGGTAGACATTTCGAAGCAGGTGCGATTACCGAAATAATAAATAGCATGCGTATAGTTGGTGTTTCTGATTGGAAGCTTAGTTGAGTATTTGTGGCGATGGGTTGTGAGTTTTGATAGCTGGTCGACATAGCGGGGTTTTAGTGTGCCTTACTGGTTGGTGGTTTACTGTGGACTCGATGACTATTGATGGATGCCCGTTGCCTACGACTTTGTTGGGACTATTTTGCCTTATACTGCTGGGTATTTAAAGGTGGATGATACGACCGTGTTGGGCTTGTTGTCAGACAGGTTAGAGGGTGGGAGTGGGGGTGAGAGTGGGGATTGGGTGGGGGTGGGAGTGGGGGTGGGGTGGAGGGAGGAGGCATGTCAGCCAGCATCAAAGCACCCGTTTGGTGTAGCATTTGAGAAGGTACCCCTGGGCTAGGGATTGAGGGGTGGTGTGTGGAGTGGTGGTATGGTGGGGGGGGGGGGTCGGGAGGTGGTGGTGTGTGTGGTAGTTCTGGTCGATGGTTGTGGTTGGTGATAGGAGTGGTATTGGGGTGGTGATGGTTTTAGTCGGTGATAACGGGAATGTTTGGTAGGTTGTTGGAGTTGAGGTGGTCATGGGTGAGGGGAGTGGTAGTGGGGTGGAGATTGTTTTGGTCGGTGATAGCGAGAATGTTTGGTCGGTTGTTGGGGTTGAGGTAGTCGTGGGTGAGGGGAGTGGTAGTGGGGTGGTGATTGTTTTGGTCGGTGATAGGGGCAATGTTTGGTCTGTTGTTGGGGTTGAGGTGGTCGTGGGTGAGCGGAGTCGTAGTGGGGTGGTGATTGTTTTGGTCGGTGATAGCGGGAATGTATGGTCACTTGTTGGAGTTGAGGTAGTCATGGGTGAGGGGAGTCGTAGTGGGGTGGTGATGGTTTTGGTCGGTGATGGCAGCAATGCTTCGTCGGTTGTTGGAGTTGAGGTAATCATGGGTGAGGGGAGTGGTGATTGTTTTGGTCGGTGATAGCGGGAATGTATGGTCACTTGTTGGAGTTGAGGTGGTCGTTGGTGAGGGGAGTCGTAGTGGGGTGGTGATTGTTTTGGTCGGTGATGGCAGGAATGTTTGGTCTGTTGTTGGAGTTGAGGTAGTCGTGGGTGAGGGAAGTCGTAGTGGGGTGGTGATTGTTTTGGTTGGTGATAGCGGGAATGTTTGGTGGGTTGTTGGTGTTGAGGTGGTCGTGGGTGAGGGAAGTGGTAGTGGGGTGGTGATGGGTTTGGTCGGTGAGGGCAGCAATGCTTCGTCGGTTGTTGGAGTTTTATGTCCTTACAACATCCTACCGCCATATCAGGACGGGTACCGACTTGGGACAGTGCACACTTTTGCCTATGTTATAGTGCTGAGAGATTAGGCTACCAGCACCATGACATGTTATCCCATACAGCCCCATTATCCTGACACTGAGATAACCAGTCCTTGCCCTATCCTAGTAATGCTGAACGCATGACTTAAAGCTACAAGTATCAAATTTGTAAGTCATTGGTTTAACTCGACCGGGAATCGAACTCCCGATCTTCCGCATGGGAGGGCTGTGCTCTGCCGAATCAGTCACCGCGTCCAGTAGGGGATGGTGAGGGTCTGGTGAGGTGTTGTGTTGTTGGGGTAGTGTAGGAGGTGCGGTGATATGTCAAGGTGGTGTTACCATGGTATTGAATTGGTTGTGTTGTGGTGTTGGTGAGGGTTGTGAAAGATGTGTTGTTGGGGTGGTGTTGAGGTAATGATGTGACAGTGATGGTGAAGGAGGTGTGGTGATTGCTATGCAAGGGTGGTGTTACTGTGATGTTGCATTGCTTTGCAATGTTGTTGGTGAGGGTTGTGTATGGTGTGGTGTTGTTGGGGCTGGTGTTGAGGTAATGATGTGACAGTGATTGTGAAGGAGGTGTGGTGATTGCTATGCTAGGGTGGTGTGACTGTGGTGTGCATTGATTTGCAATGTTGTTGGTGAGGGTTCTGTATGGTGTGGTGTTGTTGGGGTGGTGTTGAAGTAAGGATGTGCTGATGGTGCTGATGCAGGAGCTACCATAATATGGTAACATTGTGTTACCATGGTGGTTATAGGGTCAGTACTCTCATGTTATTGGCAGGCTATGGTTGTAGTGTGGCATCAGGCTAGTGTTGTGGCGAAGGTTGTCATGTGGATGAGAGATGTGCTGAAGGGATGGTGGGTAGGTTGCGACAGTAGTGATATGCAATATGTCGTGAACAGTGACATCGCGACACAGCCATGACGTCTTTAAAATTATGCCTACATCCACTACAGCCCTGCCGTCTATAGCAGACTTTTGTGTAAAGCCTGGATCACACCCTGCAACATTTCGACTTAAGATGTGAGTATGAAGAGTGCTGCTAGTAACTTGCAACAGCCAGCAGCACTTCAACACTTTGCAAGCAGCTTTTATGAAATGCACAACCGCACAAACTAGCGGTGCTTAAGAAATAAAAGCAGTCTTTGTCGCATTGCGACCGACAGCATGATGATGATGATGATGAAGAGTTCAGGTGTAAAACCATGTAAATGCCAATCCAAAAATGGAGATAAACATTGGAATCAAACCTTCAAAAAGTATATTTTTTATATTCCTACTGTTTTGTTCATTAGGTCCATGACCGTATCATCATATGAAAAGTGGAAGTAGTGAGAATTAAAATTTGTTTCAGGTAAAGATCTCTTATTTAAACTACATTTGAAGAGTTCAGGCGCAAAACCATGTAAACGCCAATCCAAAAATGTAGTTTAAATAACAGATTTGTCCTTGAATATAATGTTAATTCTCACTAAGTCAACTTTTCAAATAATCATATAGTTATGGAGCAATGAAAAAAGTAGGAATATAACAAAATACACCTATTGTTTATCTCCATTTTTGGATTGGCGTTTACATGGTTTTGTGCCTGAACTCTTCACATACAGTAAAAGTAAAACCTCTCGAAATTGACCGACCATGGGACTGACTTTAGATTGTCCATTTAAGGAGGTGGGCGGTTTAGGGAGTTTTTTATCATTACAGTATTGCATGGGCGATTATTTGGATATAGCAGAGTGGTCAGTTGGTAGAGGTGGTCGGGTAGAGAGGTTTTATTCTATTACTGACTACATAAACCAGACGTCGTGATTGAATCGGTAGAGGGCAGGCTTCTCATGCGCAAAGTCGGGATCCCAACTGAGTCAAACCAATGACTTATAAAATTGATACTTGTCGCTACCTAGCCTGACACTCGACATTAATAGGATAGGACATGAAATGCTTATCTGAGTATCAGCGTAATATGCCTGTGTGGAATATCAGGTCATGGTGTCGGTGGCCTGGTCTCCCCATTGTGCAGCACTACAAAGTCGCCATGAATGTACACTGTCACAAGCCGGTACACATCCTTGATATGACCTTAGATGTGGCAAGGATGTCAAACAACAAACAATCAAAACCGTCTACATAACCTAAGCACATTACCTCGCGAATGGCAGCTGCTGTTGGCATATCAGCTCGAATATGGTAAGTATAACAGGAATTTGGCCAATATTGTTCGAAAACCCGAACTTAAAAAAATGGTACAGATTATTAATAACTACAAGTTTATTTTGTTTCTGTTTGAACAAGTATTGATAACTTCGTCGATATGAAAGTAAATGGACCGGGCATGGTGGTCTCCTAGTGGGAGAGCACTATAAAGTCGACATGAGTGCGCACAATCACAAGTCGGTACCCATCCTGATATGACCTACGATGTTGCTAGGACATAACACAATAACACACAACAAACAACCGCAAGTAAATGGTCACAGATCAGCTGGAACTACGCATCATATGAGACCGCATTAATATTATTTCTCAATACAGTATAACCCTGTTAAACCAAGCTCGGTTAAACCAAATGATCGGTTAATCCAAACTTTTTTCGGCGGCCCGGCAAAATACTACTATTTATCATATACAAAAGTTGGTTAAACCAAAGTCGGTTAATCCAAATTATCGGTTAATCCAAACAGAATTGTCAGACCCCAGGCCACTCCGGTATGGTTAAACCAAACTTTCATGTGGTTATAAGGTCATCTCAGACCCCACTGACTTTTTTATATGATAAATGGTAGTACTTTGCCGGCCCACCGAAAAAAGTTTGGATTAACCGATCGATTGGTTTAACCGAGCTTGATTTAACGGGGTCATACTGTACATACATAAAAAAAAAACAATAATCAAAGTGTCCACATACATTGTATATTAAATGTACAATACATGCTTACTCAAAGTTAAAGTCAATGGCAAAGCTCGGTTAAACCAATGATCGGTTAATCCAAACAAATTTAAGGGTTCCTTCAGGTCTGGTTGAAAAGGGTTATACTGTACTCAATTCATTGAGGCAGCCTTTTCTGGTAAAGGGAATGCCACATCAATAAACCTTTTTTAAGCGGGCTGTAAATGTCATGTTGTGGTTCCTGCTAAGAAGGAGACCCTATCAAATCTAGACGGTTATTATTAAGAGTCCAATGCCTTCTAAAAATGTGCGACTTTATGTCATGTATAGTACAGTATGTGAATATAACAAACCAAAGGTATTCCATCTATTTGTATTCTATTTCTCGACGCCTGGCTTAAAGCTGCATACTCCCATGAAAAAGTCAACTTTTCTAAAGTAAAGTACTGACCTAGTGTAAAGACTAGGTCTCCATAAAGTAAAGTTGAATCCTCTACTCCAACTAATAGATTTACCACCCGTCGTGGTCACCAGTATGTAAAGTCTATGGCTCGAATCTGTGGTTGTGTAGTCAGGCTATAGTGAAAGCAATACAGACAAAGAGGAAGGAAGAGCATAACGTGTGAAAGAAGAGAGAGAGTCAAGCCCACTGCTTTATTATTTATATGGTTACATGGGTTCATTGTAGAGTATCACCCCATCGTATTCCCCCAATGAGAAACAAGCATTCTTAGCTCTACCAATAGGGATCCAGCATTCCTGGTCCCCATCGTTACCAGTGATCTGCCCACCACCACCAAGCTGTGTGGCTACCCTGGCCACCACCTGCCTTGATCCTGAGCATGGTGATCATATCTAGCAGACGGGGGAGGGGGTAGGCTCTGAGTGCCCCTTACACACAGTCCTGCCAGCACCACTATGTATATTTACATCTCACTCAGGCAACACCAGCACCTACATATACACATACATGCACCTGGTCACTATATCGGATCAGTAATAGAACATTTGCATTCCCCCCAATGCAATAAATCAGAATATTTTACACTAGGTTTGATCGTATACATCAAATTTAGATACTGTTGCACTCAGCAAACATTTTATTGCAACACAGAAGGCACACTAGGACACTTTAATAGAATTCATCAACATAGGATCCAAGAAGGTACTGCATTTCAGCGTGCATACCAAAATTGAATTAGAAAATCTTAATTTAAAATATCTCCAAAAGTAATGTTTTTACCATAGAAGTTACTTCAAGCTGAAGATAAATCAATTATGCTGATAAATCTATCATATTTATCTCATATAAATAAAAGTAGCCGATTATTCAACTTTAAAGATACCATTACACTGGCCTCACCACTAGTCATTACTTCTCACTCCACCCCTAGCACTTAAAGCTGCATAGTCCGATGCTCTTTATTTTTTTTATTTTTTTTATTTTCTGAGATAAATATATTATACGAATCGTTATAATCTACTTTACTTTAGTTTGAAGTAACTTTCATTTTAAATGGCTGAGTTTTGTGATATTTGATGTCAAAATATGTCCAAATAATTTTGGCAAGTACGCCAAAGCTCTGACACCATAGACTTCAGTAGTAAAGGTTTCTATCAATTGGCCTGTTATGCCCTTCTATGCAGCAACAAATGCTTTATAAGTGCACCAGTATCTAAGTTGAATATGTAGAATCAAATCTAGATAATTGCTTTGGATTTGAAAATTTGATGTTTTCATCAGACTATGCAACTTGAACTGGTCCTAGAGGGGGTAACCAACTTGCTAAGAGTGCGCGCTAGTGAATGATGTGCATGATCATCAGTTTAAACCCAGGCCGAGTCCAACCAGTGATTTAAGACTGTGTATCCAGCATGCCACTCGGCATTGCTATAATGGGTCAACTGTAGGTTAATTCAGTACCACGACAATGTGACTGAGTGAGATATTGGGTCATGGTGCCAGCAACCAGGTTTTCCAGTGGGCCCCCGTCCTGATATCACCATACATGTTGCCAGGACCTAAAACTCCCAACAACCGACCGACCAATCCAGTGTGGCAGCACTGTGAAGTTGCCATGAGTGGACACTGTGACAAGTCGGTAGCCATATTGATATGACCTTAGATGTTGCCAGGACGTAATACCCCTAAAAACACGCATACACCTAACTGAAGCCAAGGGAAGAACCTCTAGTAAGTTACTACATGTAAGTTTAGCTGTGTAAATAGAGTTATTGATTAGTACACAGAATTATCCATAGATAATGATTTATAGGCATATGGTGAGTTAATAACAAAATGTGTGTCATATATTTTCTTCTCATCATCATCATCATGCTGTCGTTTGCGATGCGACAAAGACTGTTTTCATTACTTGACTGCCGCTCTCCATTTAGCTCTCTGCTGTGAGAGTGATGTCCATGAGTCAGTCTTAATGTCACTCAGCTTCAGGTTTCTCTTGATGGTATCCTTGAATGGGCGACGAGGGCACCCTCTCTTTTCTGTAACCAGAAGACAGTTGAGAGTAGAGGATCTGCTTTGGTAGCCTGTCTTATGATATCCTCATGAGGTGTCCAGTCCACCAGGGATTCTTTTTGATCAGAAGATCTTCCATAGAGGGCAGCCCCGTCCGTTTGAGTATATCCTTATTTGTCACTTTGTCCTTCCAGGTTAGCCTCATGATTAAATGGTTTTCTTCTATGTCAACAGGCTCTTGTCAAATATCCATTTTATGAGTATGTGTTATATAATACGTTTTGGGAATATAAATAACAAAGAATACTCAACACCTCTCATTGCCATTCTCCTTGCCTAGGTTAAGTCTGCTCTTGATGTATCACTAACGTCACCAGTATTTAGTTTGTGTTAATAATACCTCTCACTCTCAACCTATTTCCTTTGGAACGAAAATGTGCAATGCCCCCTCTCTCTCTCTCTCTCTCTCTCTCTCTGTCTCTCTCTCATATATATATAGACATCCATATATATGTTGGTACATATGTACTTACCCTGTTTAATCAGCGAATGTATTTAAAAAGATGTAAATGTTAAATATACATATACAGTAAAACCTCTCTAACCGACCACCTCCACAGATCGACCACTCCCCTATAACGATCACTTTATTTGGGTCCCAAATGATCGCCCATACAATACCATTGCAATGATATAAAAAAAACTTCCCTGAACCGACCACCTCCCTAAATGGACAATTTAAAGTTGGTCCCATGGTCGGTCAACTTAGAGGGGTTTTACTGAGTATATATGGATATGTTCAGTAATTCAATTAAGGCGGAGACAGAGGTATATATTGGGGTTTTATTGCATGGAAGAACTCAATATGAAGGTTTGTACATTTGTAGGTCAGTATCAGGTCAATTCAGTCTCTCTCTCATCATCTCTGGTCAGCTCTGATGATGAGCTCCAGGACTCGAAGCCTTAGCCAATTACTTGAAGGGGGCGGTCCGGGAGCGTATCTGGTCCCTGGGGACATATGTGTGGACCGCTGCTGAGGACCAGGAGCCAAGCTCCATAATCTCTCAGAGTGACCTGGCTGCCGTGGCACAAGCCTGGGCCCCTCTCCGTCAGAGGCTGTGGAGGGTGTATGCCTAGGGCTGGGCGTGGCCAGTTGCCACCAGGGACAGGCATAGTGTAGCGAGGAGGGTGTGGCCCATCACTGGTGGTCCTTTGTGAAGGATAAAGGCCGGCCCTGCTGCTGGGGGCCTTTGTATCCTCACGTAGCTGTACCAGGCTGCCATGGGGCAGCAGGCTGACCGAGGGCGAGGTGGGAGTAGCACTGTGTATGCCTGTCTGGGCCTACAGTGGGTCTTAATGGAGTGGACCATGATATTGAGTCCTTCCGATGTAGTGGTGATGTCATTCTGTCTGAGCGTGTGGCCTTGGTGGGAGTGGGCGTGGCTGGTGACGAGGTTTCCTTGCCTGAGTAGGGTGTTGTAGCCTCTCAGTATTGCAGCTATGATGACGGTGGCATTGGGGCCGATAGTTGCGAGTTGCCTCACCACCCACCTGATGCTGTCCAGTGTCAGAGCGGGTCATTGTGAAGTGACGAGTGTGGAGAGCCTAAGTACTCCCCTCTTCATCAGCGTAACAGTGTATGAGTCGAACCCGGTGATCATGCCCCCAAACAGGAGGACCCAGGTGCTTGCCACACTCAGGTAGTTAAGCACGATGCCTGGTGCATTCAGGGTGTCATTGAGGTGAAGGATCTAAGCCAGGAGATCGTACAGTGCCAGTGCCAGGGGGTGGAAGTTTTGTCTGGCTGCACACTGGATGTACCTCTTCGTCTGCACGGACTTGTTCTTCCAGGTTCTGACCGCCAGGCTGGCAGTGTAAACCTCCAGTAGTATTTTGTGCAGACCGGGAGGGAAACCTGGGGACAGAGAGCCAATTAAATGTGAGGTACCCAGGTTATCCTACAATCCTGCAGTGAAGACATCATCAAATGTAACTACCCGTTCAGTTAAGTTGACGCTATGTGTCATGGATACAGCTTCGGGATTATGTGCTGCATTTGTGGTTCTCCTGTTTAAGGCATCTGCAAGGACCAGGTCCTTGCCTGGCTTGTGGAGTATCTCAATTTGACAACAGTTTGTCACAGCAAACAGCCATATTTCCCTTGCCAGCGCCAGAGGAAAGTACTTGCTGAGTTATCAGTGTTGATAACGATTGTGTATTCCTCAGGTTTGTTGGGGGCTAGAATCCTCACTGCCATGAGGAGGTCTATAGCTTCCAGGTGTGCAATGTTGGTATGGTTCTGCATTATGTGGTCCGGGTAGGTTTGGGAGTAGAAATGCTCTTTCGAGAAGGCACCCCCTGCGACGAGTGAGGAGTCACACTCTATCACCCAGGTTTCTTTCACAAGTGGCTTGAGCAGCACTATCTCATTCAAGCATGCAGCAACCTGGAGGAACCATTCAATGTCATTGAGGAGCTCTTCGGGTACATCATGTTTGCCGGTGTAGGGAGCAGCACGGAGCGCACAGAAGATTCGAGACATGAACCTCCTCGCAGTTTCCACACACTTTGCTATGTGCCGGAGCCTCCCTACCAGCCTCTGTAGTTCTTTCCTCAGCGCTTTATTTTTGTTTGTCCAGTTCTGGCACTGGGTGAGTGTGTCCCCAAGCTTGGTGGTGGGGATGGGCACTGTCATAGTTTCTGAGGATATCACTCATCCCAGCCACTCAAGTGTCTTTGTGGGTGGCACACACTTGGTCGGCAAGAGGCCGAGCCCGAGTGTCGCTGCAAGCTTGGTGAAGTCATTGTCGGCTGCCTGGGCCTCGTTGAGTGTGTGTGTCATGCCCACAAAGTCATCCAGGTAGCAGTGTGTGTGGTGCCCCTTCTTTCGTAGCAGGTAGACCATGGCATTGGTCATTCTGGTGCATGCCATTGATGATGTCCTGCATCCGAAAGGAGGGGGCTATGCCGGTGTAGTGGCTGCACTTCAGTGTGATGCCGAGTAGTGGGATAGACAAGGGGCATGGGCAGAGCTGCTTGTATGCATGGGCAAGATCCACACACCACAGGTAGCAGCCCGAGCACAGGCGTGCACCCTCATTCGTTGCATTCGTCACACTGAGGAGGCTGTGTGAGCTCTCCTTCCTTGGTAGAACCCCTTTCTTATCCCGATGTTGACGCTGTTGTTTCTGCGCTAGCTGAGGTCGACAATGATGTGTCTGGTGGTGGTGTTCTATTTGGGGTCTGTCATCATCAGACTCATCTGTGACCTGGGTGCAAAGGGGAGCCCGGGAAGTCACCCAATAGGGCTGCGTGTTGGAGCTCCCCAACACAAACCCAAACTCCAGGAACTCCATGACCTGCCCATTGTGGTATCCCACAAGGAGGCACCTCCAGGCACCAATGTTGAGGGCCGGATGAGACAGGGATCCTGGCCTTCAAGTAGTTGGAGAGAGCTGTGAGTCTTCACCTTCACATAACTTTCAAGGTACTCTGGATATCTGTCCCATAGTCCACAGGTTGGGTGGTGGCCATATCCTGTGAAATATTGGCCTATAGCGCATGGGTGATGGGGATGGCCATGGCTCACCTTCTCTATCAGCAGCAACAAAAACATCAAAGAAATTATCAAAATGATCACTTAATTGTTCAGGTGGTTGACTTTCACTCATATCTCCTTCACCGATTACTGATCCGGATGCTTGTCGGCGGTTGTGTAGGTCCCGATACTGTGCACTCACTTCGGTGGGAACGTGTCGCGTGACATGGGCGTGTTGTTGTTTACTGTCAGCTGTCACTCCAGTGGCCATTGTTGTTATGGGGCCTGTGCTGGTTGGTGCATGTGCATGGCCGCCATCTTGGATGCAGCTTGGGGCCATTGGGGTTTCGGCAGGAACCTCGGCAGATTCGCCTGGTGGCCATCTTGGATGGCAGTTGGGGTTGGTGGGAGAATCACCATCCCTGCTGGTCAGCCATCTTGGATGGCTGTTGGCGGTTGTGGGAAGCTCCCCATCACCACCGATCGGGCGTCTTGAGGTGGCGGCGTTTTGAGCATGAGGTGTCACGCTGCTCATGGTGTAAACATTACATGTAGTCGAGGGTTCTATGTAACACACCCTATATCTGCCATTTTGTGAATTTTCGGAAGGATTTCCTCCTTCCCCTGTCAATAAACAATCACTCTCCCAGTCAGGGCCAGGCGTCACATCATTATTATTCACATTGTTTTTGGCAAAGGATGCAGTACGTGTTCTCCTGATTATCTCCCTCACACAGGCGGTACCTTGTGCAGGGGATACACAGTTCACAATACGATTATCGGCTGGAAGTTTACTCACTCTGAACATTTCTTGTGGTTCTTGGTCGTCGTGGTTATAGGAGGGTGGGGGGTTAAGGGGCTCCATGCTAGGTTCTCCATCCTTTGTAATGGAGCCGCACCTCAAAAACCCTGTCCTGACTGTTGCTCGTCTGTGCGCCAGTCTGTCCGGCTTTTTTCTCCTGGAAGCGTTTTTTATTTTATACAGTCCTTTTCCTTGTGCAGATTAGCATAATGATACTTATTTGCACACCGTGCGCACACAATAAGGTCCTGTCTTGTCCAAGAATTATCCATGTTAAAAATAACATGTACAATTATTTCGCAGAGACCTGCAACCTCCCACTCACAACAATCATCTACCAATCACTGCCCCCCAAAAACCAACCACCATGCTCCCACAACCCACCCACCAATAACTTCATGTGATGAAGAGTTCAGGCGCAAAACTATGTAAATACCAATCCAAAAATGTAGTTTAAGTCAAACATTTTTACATGAAAATAATTAAATTCCCCCTAATTACACTATTCATATGATCATATGGGTATGGAACAATGAAAAAAAAAAGGAATATAAAAGATCTATTACAACTTTTTGTAGGTTTGATTCCAATGTTTATCTCCATTTTTGGATTGGCGTTTACGTGGTTTTGCGCCTGAACTCTTAACATACAACCAACCATCACTAGCTAGTCATCACCACCCGCCCACCATCACCTGCCCACCATCACCCGCCCACCATCATCCGCCCACCACCACCCACTATGAACAACCACCGGACCAGACGGGATGGCTGAATGAGTTAGAGCGTCCGTCTCCCATGCTGATAGATCGTGGGGTCGTGGTTTCGAACCCTGGTCGAGTCAAACCAATGACTTAAAAATTTATACTTGTCGCTTCCTAGCCAGGCGCTGGGCATTATTAGGACAGGGCAAGGACTGGTGTGCTCAGTGTCAGGATAATGTGACTGAGTGGGATACCAGGTCATGGTGCTGGCGGCCTGGTTTCCCAGTGAGACACAGTATGAGTGCGCACTGTCACAAGTTGGTACCCGTCCTGATATGACCTTAGATGTTGCTAGGATGTAAAAGAACAACAAACAAACAAACCACCATCCAACAACACCCAACCACAAATAGCATCATCACCTACAATGAACCAACCACCAATAGCTATTCACCACGACTCACCCATCATCACCCGCCTACCACCACCCACTATGAACAACCACCATCCAATGACAACCAACCACAAATAGCATCATCACCTACAATGAAGCAACCACCAATAGCTATTCACCACGACTCACCCATCATCACCCGCCTACCACCACCCACCATGAACAACCACTATCCAATGACAACCAACCACAAATAGCATCATCACCTACAATGAACCAACCACCAATACCCGCATACCACCACCCACTATGAACAACCACGATCCAACAACAACCAACCACAAATAACATCATCACCTACAATGAAGCAACCACCAATAGCTATTCACCACAACCCACCCACCATCACCCGCCTACCACCACCCACTATGAACAACCACCATCCAACGACAACCAACCACAAATAGCATCATCACCTACAATGAAGCAACCACCAATAGCTATTCACCACAACCCACCCACCATCACCCGCCTACCACCACCCACTATGAACAACCACCATCCAATGATAACCAACCACAAATAGCATCATCACCTACAATGAAGCAACCACCAATAGCTATTCACCACAACCCGCCCACCATCACACCACCACAACACAACCCAGCATCCACAACACCCCATACACCAACCCTCTCCCCCCACCCCCGCGAACCACCAATCAAGACCCCCACACCCAACCCCCACCTGTAACCCTCAACCCACTCACCCACTCAGAACTTCGGATTTAAGTTTAACTCTATCGGTGTCAATTGAAGAGGCTTCATCCAATTCGAGGCTGTAACTTGTAAGTGTAAGTATAAGTGGCCCACCTAGCCGATGAATAGCAAGCAAACCCTGGCCCCGCCACCCCGGCGGGCAGGCCAGATGGGATGGTCGAAAGAGTTGAGCGTCCCGTCTCCTGTTTTAGGAGATTGGGGGATCCAAACCCATGGGCTTGTCGCTTTGAACCCTGGGAAAGTCAAACCAGTTACTTCAAAATTGATACTTGTCACTTCATAAGTCAGCCACTCGGCATTCTTAGAATAGGGCAAGGACTGGTTGGCTCAGTGTCAGGATAATGTGACTGGGTGAGATATCAGTTTATGGTGCTGGTGGCATTGTCACCCAGTGGGGCAGCACTATAAAGTCACCATGAGCGTGCACAGTCACAAGTCGGTACCAGTCCTGATATGGCCTTAGATGTTGCTAGGACGTAAAAGAACATACAAACAAACCCCGGCGGGCTGGGGGGGGGGGGGGGGGGGCGGGGCGGACCGGCATCCCCGCGCTCCTTCGGCCCACAAGTGGCTACACGGCGGCCATTGTGACTGTGAGGTGGGCACGGGGACCAGGCCACTCGTTTTACAATGCGCCGCCGAGTGTGGGGCGGCCCGGGGACCGGTTCAACGAAAAGTCATATTTGTTCAGTGTTTATGTACAAGCGGAGGGCCGCCGATTCGGGATGGGGGACACGTCTGGGGGGGTTGTTATTCGTATTGCTGCGCATGCGCGGCGTGGACACACAGACAGACAGACGGACGCACAGACAGACGCGCAGACAGAGGCAGCTGACACGGACGGGGGAACTGAGCGCACCCAAAGACAAACACTTGGAATTTGCATAATTCATGAACTAACTGAAAGACCGTGTAGGGGGTGGCGGAGAGCCTGCGTGCGTGTGTGTGTGTGTGTGTGTGTGTGAGTGCAGGGGATGTAGGGGTGTGGGGCAGGGGCAGGTGGAGGTGCGTAGGGAGTCCGTTCCATCCTCGCATTTCAATCCGTGGGAGGGCGCTGCTAGTCTTACTTGAGTGGGGTTTTTTTTTTAATGGCATTTTGTTGTTTTCTTTGCTACATACAGTGCACACCTGTTATTGTGGTCAGCCTTGATTGAGTGGTCTACTCTGTAAATACTTGGATTCTGCGTTAGTGTTTTGGTGGTCCCTGGGTAACGAATGGAGCTGGTACCTGGCGTCATTGCACACCTGGAAGTGGGGATTATGGCCCTCCCAGCTCTACCCTTCGCTGTACCTGCTTTACTTCAAACTCACGTTGACCTCCACACCCACCTACACCCCCCGCTAAATAAACAAAGGGTTCCTCAAGGGAAAACTTAGTAATCTTCTTTCCATACATTCTGAAATGCTTGGCAGTGAAATTATGATACCAAATATTCTACATTGATAATAATACCACCACCTGTATGCTTGTCTGTCTTTTGTTTGTCTGTTTTTGTTTTACGTACTAGCAATATCCAAGGTCATATCAGGACGGGTACCGACTTGTAACAGTGCACACCCATGGTGACTTTATAGTGCTGCCCCACTGGGAAATCAGGTCGCCAACACCATGACCTGATATCCCACTCCTTCACATTATATCCCACTCCTTCACATTATCCTGACACTGAGCCAATCAGTCCTTGCCCTATCCTAGTAATGCCAAGGGCCAGACTAGGAAGTGACAAGTATACATTTTTAAGTAATTGATTTGACTCAACCAGGGTTCAAACCCACAAACTCATGGGTTCGGACCCCCGATCTCTCATCTCCCAAAACAGGGGACGGATGCTCAACTCATTCGGCCACCCCGTCTGGTCTCCTGCATGCTTGTGTAACACTATAACAGTATGCATTACTACATTCTTATTAGGAACATGTGTGATTAAAGGCCCGTTTATAGTTTTGATGCGTGTAACACCTTAAACTTTACGTCGTTTGGGGGCCGTGTGATGGCACAAGATGGTGGGGACTGAAGGTGGCCGTGAAAGTCTGAATGCTTCGACACACATGGTCGCCAACGTCGACCGCAGTATATTTGTGCTGCGCAATGCTATGTCTATGCAGACCATTTATTTTTTTCCAAAATTTGTTTAGAGCTTTCATTGGGTCGATTAAAAAGATTGTAATGTGTGATTGAGGATGAAGATCTGAAGTATTTAATTTAACCTAAGAGCAATTTTCTTTGAAAGGATTCAAAAGCAGAGTTAATAGTGAAAGTTGGGATATTCTGAGTGTCAGTCTGAACTGCCGACGTATGGAACGGTTGACCTTGAAAGTTCAACATAGTTTGAACTCTGGTCAACGCTTGCGCTGTGTTGCGCTGGCTAATGCAATCAAGTGCAAAGTCTAAATGGGAATGTAAATGTAAAGTCTAAATGGGAATTTTGACTTGCGCGGTTTAGCGCCGTCTAGCGCCGTTACAAGTATGAACGGGCCTTTAGAATGGTAATAGGAATCATCGTGATTGGGAATTTGTGTCACCAGCAACATTTCTGATGGGGTTCTTGCGTAATTCTGAAATACGAAAGGGAATATTTGTGACTGTGAACTTGTCTCAGATAAACTATGATATACACATTATTGTGATTCTGAACTTGTGTCAGATAGACTTAACGATGATAGGAAGGGTTGCGATTGTGAATTTGTGTCAGATAACATATGATACAATTATTGTAATTCTGAACTTGTCTCAAATGAACTGTGACACGAAGCATTGTGAACATGTGCCAGAACTCATTCAAAACCAGCAATCTGATTGTGATAATAAAGTGATACCCGACAATCTGACGTGCGCTGATGTCCATCCACTAATTGATAGACGAGATCACCATTCCGACTGCGCATGCGCCAAAAACGGCGTTGGCAGCAAAACAAATGCGTACAGTCATTGAGTTAGGCAATATGCATAGGGAATAACTTCGATTTTATTCAAAATAAATAGAAATACATAAGAATTTGGCATAATCATGTATGCACACATGCAATATATAATAATCTGATGAATATATATAAGACAAAACTAGCCATAGTTAAACATTTTGAGCTAAGAAACATACAATTCCACACAAACCAATCAGTCGCTTTACGGCTGATATCCACATCACCATTATTAATTCTTGTTCTAAATATTAAAATGCCAAATGTGTCAACATACACTTGTTTCAGAGAAATATATAACCAATATCTCATTAACCCTACTAATTTTCTTGTTCTACATATGTCATTAACTATAGAATATAAATAAAAACATTAACAAAATAAGTAAAACTGACTCTGGCTATGTCTCTAACACTAGTCTGAGTGACCAGATTTGTCTAAATCTAAATGCACATGGCATAAGGTATGCTGATTATATTGATGCAAATGCAATGCTAGATAAAAGGTTAATATCTTAATTTATTATATACATTTTTTTAATTGGTATTCTATGTTTCAAACAAGAGCTGAGATGAGCTGAAACTAGCACATTTCATAGCTGCACCCACACTATTAGCATGTGCCATGTGCTTCTCGTGGGTTTGATTTTCTTCTATGCATCCCACAATGCACCGCGCCGCTAGAATGGTGATGTAGTATATTACCCCCATAGCTGGGTGGATAAAACGAGGTTCCACTGTATACATACCTACATACATATGGGTAAACTTTCCCGAATCATGCACTGCAGTGATTTCCGAGCAAATCAGATTGACAAAACACGGATGGCAAACTAGACATTTCAAGCTGCTATTGTAAACAGGGGAGAGAGAGCTTGTGTATTTTGTTTATACGCACGGGTTGTTTTGTACGTGTTCGGGAGGTCCACTCCTCGTGTCGTAAATCCACATTTCCGCTGACAGGTTTCTGTGGATTGGTTGGTCAGTTTGAGTTTGACGTCCTGGCAACATCTACGGTCATATCAGCAGGTTTCTGTGAAATAGACAGCGTGCATGGGGCACATGATTAGTTGGTTGCTTGGTTGTTGGAGTTCTACGTCCTAGCAACATATAAGGTCATAAACTCATATCAGGATTGGTACCGACTTGGGACAGTGAACACTCCTGGTTCAATGTACAAACTGTTCTTGTCCAATTCGATGACAGGACACCAGCTGTCAAGATAACATTGGTCTTGGTGCAGAGTTGTCTTTTGAATACAGATATCACTGTAACCTCAGAAGTTTCTGAGGGGTAGAACTGTCATATAATCAATCAATCAAGTTCAAATTACCGTGTGTACGTACACTGTCTTAATGTTGACAGGCAATGGGGTTTGCAAATAGCTTGTTTATTCAATGCCTGCCCGTGGGGAAATATCTGGATGTTCACCACGACGACACCCGTGAGAGTGGGTGATGTAGGGTGCTGTGCATACGGCAGGATTCACCCAGATACTTAAATTCTCACACAGACAATTCACACAGGCAGCGACCGGGTTTGCATGCAAATGTGATGTGTAGTTTGTTGATTCGTGGAGTTTTACATCCTGGCAACTTCTAAAGTCATATGAGGATGGGTACCGACCTGTGACAGTGCGCACTCATGGCAACTTTACCTCGCTGGGAATTCAGGCCACTGGCATCATACCGCCAGCACCATGACCAGATATCCCACTGAGTCACATTATCCTGACTCTGAGCTAACCAGTTCTTTCCCTATCCAACCGGGCGCGGTGGCCGAATCGGTAGAGCACAGGCCTCGCATGCGGAAGATCGGGAGTTTGCGAGTTTGGTTCCCGGTCGAGTCCAACCGATGACTTAAAAATTGATACCTGTTGCTTCCTAGCCTGGTGCTCGGCATTATTAGGATAGGGCAAGGACTGGTTAGCTCAGTGTCAGGATAATGTTACTGAGCGGGATATCGGGTCATGATGCCAGCAGCCTGATTTCCCAGTGGGGCAGCACTATAACATTACCATGAGTGCGTACTGTTACAAGTCGGTATCCATCCTGGTATGACCTTAGATGTTGCTAGGACGTAAAACAACAACAAACAAACATCTTTCCCTATCCGATTAATGCCAAAGCGCCAGGCTAGGAATCAGCAAGTAACAATTTCTTTGGTTTGACTGGATTAGGAATTGAACTCCAAACCTTCCGTGCTCTACTGATTCGGCGCCCAGTAAAGTACGATATATAAGTTGTACGTGATAATAAAGGCACACAAGGGAACTATATTATTATTGCCATTATTGATACTCTACATACTACTCCGATCAATCCTAACCCCACGTTAGGGCCAGTGGTGGCACCACAGATCTCATCTGTCCCCAACGGACGCTCCTACTGTTCATTCACACTGATCATTTTTCTTTTATATGTGTGTGTGCACCGACCAGGTTGGGATTCACTTATATGTATATGTATGTATATATATGATTGTATATATAGATATATATGTATATCACTGGCTGTCTTTGGAAATGTTGCGCCTAGAGGAGGATGGAAACCCATGCCTCTTACATTGCGGGGCTGGCAAACTAACCATTACACTACCTAAGCTCCCTGATGCAATCACCCTATACATGAATATCTGCTGTCTATGCGGCTCCTTGCCAGACCAGATGGGGTGGCCAAATGAGTTGAGTGTCCGTCCCCTGTTTTGGGAGATCGGGGGATCCGAACCCATGAGATCATACGTTCGAACCCTGGTCGAGTCAAACAAATGCCATGAAATTGATACATGTAGCTTCCTAGCCTCGCACTCGGCAATATTAGGATAGGGCAAGGACTCATTCGTTCAGTGTCAGGATAATGTGACAGTGGGATATCAGGTCACACAGTTGGCGGCCTCATTTTCCAGTGGGGCAGCACTATAAAGTCGTCATGAGTGCACACTGGCAGAAGTCGGTACCCGTCCTGAGATGACCATAGATTTTGCTAGGATGTAAAGCAACAACAAACAAATACCAACAGACCTGAGTGTTCAGGAGAGACTATACCACTCCTAACCAAGGGATTGTCTGTCTTTTAAATAGTTTATCTCCAGATGTCGCTTGATGCTCATAATTACATACATACAGGCAATACCGTATAACCCCGTTAAACCAAGTTCAGTTAAACCAAACAATCGGTTAATCCAAACTTTTTTCGGCGGCTTGGCAAAATACTGTATATACATAGAAAAACAATAACCAAAGGTTCCACACACATTGGATATTACATGTGCAATACATGCTTACTCAATGTAAAAGTCAAAGCCAAAGCTCGGTTAAACCAATGATAGGCTAATCCAAACAAATTTCTAGGGTCCCTTCAAGTTTGGTTTAATGGGGTTATACTGTAATTGGGCAATATTTCCCATCTGCCAAAGAACCTCCCACAACACTTAACCTACTGTATGTATGCGTATGTAAATGTATTGTCTGTATGTGTAATTATGAGCATTAAATGACTTATGGACATAACACATTTAAACAAACTTAAGCCGTGTTTACACGGGCAATTGTGAAGCGAATTAGGCAAATCAATTTATATGAAGCGATGTAGTGGCGCGTTTACACGGACCGAGTTTGAAAGTGTTTCGGTGCCAGGAACCAGCACCCTTAGTTTACTTGTAGCCGGTGAGCACTGCTATTTTACCCTATCGCCGCCTGGCAACCAGCTGAATCGCTTCATATAAACCACCTGGCAAGGTGGATTACATAAAGTGAATCATATGAAGCGAATCAGCCCTAATCCGCCTCAGAGTCGCGTTTATACGGTGAATGTGAGGCGAACTAGGCAAGGCGATTTATATGAAGCGATTTAACTCTCCCGTGTAAACACGGCTATAGTAATGCAAGGGAACAGGTGTAGTAGTTTGCATTGGTATCACACTCACAGTGCTAGCAAGGTAGGCGTGGATAGGGTGATTGCGTCAGGGAATCTAGATATAATATCTTAGTTTCATTGTCCATGTACAATCTCATTATGGCCCCTCCTCGTGAAGTGATATTATTATTATTGACTTATATGAAATACGTAGTGTCAATGGGGGGTGTGTGTGTGGGGGGGAGGGGGGGGGGCTCCCCTGCCCGCCTGGCGTCTGGGGCACCGGGGCGCTAGGCGGGGGCGCGGAAGGTGTGCGCACGCCTGCGCGTGAAGCCGCTCGCTGATTTCCGGCACGCCAGCAGCAAAGTGGAGGCTGGCCCGGGGCCGGTGTCGCGGTTACAGTTCTCAACCAGTTTCAGTTCTCAACTGTCGCCATCGTAGCAGCTCTCACAGGCTAAGTACAACTCATTTATGGTATATTAGCACTCATAAAGTCATATACTTTGCTTTTGCTGTTGATGTGTGTGTGTGCTGATTTCTAATGTGTAAATCACTCTAAAACCGCTGCTGAGTTTAGTAGTTCATTTTTTACGCATGCGCAGATGGCGCTGTTGGATTTAGACGCATGTGCAGAAGTGATGTTGAGAACTGAACCTGGTTGAGAACTGAAACCGCGACACCGGGTTGCGGTTCTCCCCGAGCCTGGTTGTGGCCGGGGCTGGTTGTGGCCGGGGGAAGAGAAGTGGAGCAAGGAAACAGTGTTTGGGTATGTAGGGTGCGCACGCAGGCATGAATAATTAAAATCTCATCACCACCTGATCCCACGCCACACACCCTACACTGGAGTAACTCGGCAGTCTCTGCCTCACATGCACCCCCCCCCCCCCCAACACACACACGCGCGCACACAGGTGTGCGCATACGCAGAGGCAGACGCACACATGCACACACATATATGCACATACAGATGCACACTAACACGCACACACAGAGTTGGTTGGTTGTTTACTGGAGTTTTACGTCCTGGCAACATCTGAGATCATAGCAGGACGGGTACCGAGTTGTGACAGCACCCACTCATGGCAACCTTTTATAGTGCTGCCCCACTGGGAGACCAGGCCACCGGCACCATGACCCGATATCCCACTCATTCACATTATCCTGAGACTGAGCCAAACCAGTCCTTATCCTATCCTAATAATGCCGAGCGCTTACTAGGAAGTGACAAGTATCAAGTTTTTTAAGTAATTGGTTTTATTTGACCAGGGTTTGAACTTGTTTGTTTGAATCCCGCAATCTACCAACAGAGGAGACGCACGCTCAACTCATTTGGCCACCCTGGTCTGGTCAGACACGTGCACACAGAGATAGATGCACGTGAGAAGCGAGTGGCACCCTACGTTGCTGGTCTATCGTAATGACCTTTGACATACTGATGACGTCACTTCGGAGTTTGTCATATTCACCTGTGATTATTCGCTTTGTGTTCGCTGGCTTTTATTGATGTAGTCCCCCGGCCCAGCTCTAAAAGAAAAACAATAAGTAGTACAGTACTTCCCCGTTAAACCAAACTCGGTTAAACTAAACTATCGGTTAATCCAAACTTTTTTTCGGCGGCCCAGCAAAATACTATCATTTATCATATAAAATGGTTGGTTAAACCAAAGTCAGTTAATCCAAAGTATCCGTTAATCCAAACAAAATTGTCGGGCCCCAGGCCACTTCCAGTACGGTTAAACCAAACTTTCATGTGGTTATAAGGTTATCTGAGACTTGTATAGGATAAATGGTAGTATTTTGCCGGGCCGCCAAACAAAGTTGGGATTAACCGATCATTTGGTTTAACCAAGCTTGGTTTAACGGGGGTATACTGTATATACATAAAAAAACAATAATGAAAGTGTCCACATACATTGTATATTACATTCATGATGCAACTGCGTTTTTGCCAAAGCCAAGTCAAAGTCGAGCCAAAGCTCGGTTAAACCAATGATCGGTTAATCCAAACAAATTACTATGAAACCTTCAAGTTTGGTTTAACGGGGTTATACTGTAACAGGGTTGGTGGGTGGAAAAGGTGTGTGGACCGCTGTCGCTTCAAGGAGTGAGCTGAGAGCGGTGAGTGTGGGATGGGATGGAGTAAAGGTGTGACTGAATGCTGGCCAATCAGGGTCGCGTTCAACTGGGTGCCTCAGAGGAACCTCGGAGAATTTCCAAATATTGTGCTATTCTGAACAGCAGTTTAGCTGCGGATGTTTCGAAAAATGGCACCCTCCATAACGTGCACTTCCTGCTGCTCAGTTCGCATGCGCAACCGGATATTTTGAGCACCCAATTTTCACTTTTTGTATATGCTAAAGACATGACAGTCTCTTCATCTATTCTTCCTCTTATATCTCACAATTGTATGTGCATTTCTTTAGTGACGATGTAGTCAGGATTCTGATTCCAAGAACAGTACTTTTTTAAATAGACCATGGTAATTCACTAGTAAAAATGACTAATTCCAGAATACAAGCAGCAAAATGTTATAGGCAACTCAGAGGAAATGCAATGTTTATATCCTAGCAACATCTAAGGTCATATCAGAACGGGCACCGACTCATAACAAAGCACACTTATGGTGACTCTATAGTGCTGCATATATATCCCACACACTCATATTATCCCGACACTGAGCCAACCAGTCCTTGTCCTATCCTATTAATGCCGAGCGCCAGGCTAGCTAGCAACAAGTATCAATTTGATATAAGTCATTGTTTTGATTCGGCTGGGATTCGAACTCCCGACCTTCCGCACGAAAGGCCTGCACTCTACCGCTCCAGTTTGCCATGCAACACAAGGGTACTTTGTCACATGGTTGTGATATACAGTGGCAACACCTTTTAATTCATCTTTATGAGTCGCGTTCCCGCCTTTCTGTGCAACTCTTTATACACATTTAGACAGACACCCGCCCTCACACACACATTTAGACAGACACCCGTGGAGCAGGGTTCAGTAAACTAAATAATGGTCAGGCCGCGTTCCTGACTGTGGCGCGGCAAGCTGGAGAGAAAAAGGCATTGCAGGCCTAATGTTTCTTCCAGGCGAGGCAACTGGTCCCGTGGGAGGCGGCGACGATTGCCAGGCAGGAGCGTGGACGGGCGGGGGACGGGCAGGGACAGCCGGGGACCGGGGGACGGGGCGGGGCGCGGGCGGGCGGGGCGGGACGGGGCGGAGACGGGGGGGGGGGGGGGCGGGGGGGGGAAGAGACGGGGGAACCGAGGGTACGGGGGGGACGAGTGTGGACGACTGGGTATGGGGGGGGGGGGGGGCGGGGGGGGACGGCGGGAGACGGGGAGGGCGAGCGGGAGACGGGGGAGGGGGGGAGGGGGGGGGGGGGGGGCAGGGTGAGGCTGAGAGGCGACGCGGGAACCGGGTCGCATGGCGGGGATGGGGGGGGGGAGACTGGGGATGAGAGGGGATGCGGGGGCGGGAGAGGGCGGGGGTGGAAGTGGAACGGGCGGGGACGGGCGGGGATGCGGGAATGAGTGGGGATGCGGGGGAGGAGAGGGTGGGGATTGGGGTAGAACGGGCATTGAAGGGCAAGGACGGCGGGGGGAGGGGACGGGGGGGGGGGGCGAAGAGGGGCTCCAGCCGGGGACGGGCGGGGGCGGGGTTGGCGCCGGTTAAAGGAATGGGTGCTTATTGTCTCGCGGGTTAAAGAATGATGCATCTTGGACGCAGTCGACGAACGCTGGCCTGGTTGACTGCGCGTGCGCAATGGGTGTTGGGACGGTGGTGGTGGTGGTGGGGGGGGGGGGGAGAGCGGGGGGTCGAGAAGGAGGTGGAGGAGGATGTGGTGGAGGTGGAAGAAGTGGGGTAGTTGGAGAAAGTGGGGGAGGAGGAAAAGGTGGCGAGGGAGGAGCATGTGGGGAGGAAGAAAAGAAGGAGGAGGAAAGTGTGGAGAGGGAGGAAGATGTTGGGGATGAGGAGGAGGAGGAGGAAAGGGGGTGTGAGGTGCAGGGAGAGGTGGGAAGAACAAATGCAGCCAAGTAGGAGGTGAGAATGGGCAGAGGAAAGCTGGAGGTGGAGGGCCATGTGGTTAGAGGTGGTGTAGGTGGAGGAGTGGAGGAAGAAGAAAAGGTGGCGAAGGAGGAGGAAGTGGGGAGGAGGAGGAGATGGGGGAGGAGGAGGAGGAAGGGGGTGGAGGTGGAGGAAGAGATGGTAGATGTGGAGGAGCTGGAGGAGGCGGAGGAAGAAGAGGTGGCGCTTTTACCTATTCGATCACTCTGCTACATTGGTTGGTTGTTGGGTTGCCCCACTGGAATACCAGGCCACCAGGCCACCAGCACCATGACCTGATATCCCGCTCAGTCACATTATCCTGACACTGAGCCAACCAGTCCTTGTCCTATCCTAATAATGCCAAGCGCCAGACTAGGAAGCAACTAGTATCAATTTTAAAGTCATTGGTTTGACTTGACCAGGATTCAAACTCATGACCCCACGATCTACCAACACGGGAGACAGACGCTCAAACTCTAACTGTGTGTGTGATCAGGTCATGGTGCTGGCGGCCTGGTATTCCAGTGGGGCAGCACTATAGAGTTTCCATGCATGCGCACTGTCACAAGTCGGTACCCATGCTGATATGACCTTAGATGTTGCTAGGATGTAAAACAACAACAAAACAAACAAACATGCATGCATACATGCATACATACATACATCCATCCATCCATCCATACATACATACATACTTACTTACATACATACATACATACATACATACATACATACATGCATACATACCTTGTATATGTGATGTCCTATACACAAATAGCCTGAAGTGAGACTTCTAACTATGTGTTGTCTCTCTGGCCTAGTGGTTAGAGTGTTGGACTTGTAATCTGAAGTTGTTTGGTGGTGTGGGTTCAAGCCCCATACACAGCAGAACCTTTTTTACATTCATCAACAAAAAAACGTTTTTCATCTATATCTGTTTCTCATTGAATTATGCAATGTAATTGTACTAACATATATTTTACATTACACAAATATATTTCCTGATTGACCTACTCTAAAGAAGATTGAAAATACCCCAGTTTTACTCTCCCTTCTCTCCACTCACCCATCCATTTTTAAAACAACAGCTGGTGAAGTGGGTCCCCTACTCTCCCAACACATATTTGGTTCTTTAAACATAAAAACCAAACAAGGTTGTGCTTGGAGAGCATTTGTCGGAGTACAGTTCCCATCGCCAGCGACCTATATCTGGTCCCTTTGAGTTAATATGATCCGTAGAGAATAGGGAGGGATAGGGAGAAGGAAATGGCAGAATAGGAGGGATAGGGACAATGAAGAGAAGGGGTGTTGGAGGAGCAGCACTGCATGCAGGGACAGGGGGGGGGGGGGAGGAAATGAGAAAATGGGGCGGGTGAGAAAGTGGAGATGGGGACGATGGGGACGAATGGGTTAATGGAGGGAAGCATGAGAAGGGGTTGGATCAGAAAGGAAGAGAAGAAATATGTAAGCGCAGGGAAAGGGGAGTTAGAAATCGGGGGGGATTTGAGGAAAAGGGATGTGGGCACAATAGTAGGGGAGGAGGAAGGAAGGTGGAGAAGGGCGAGAAGGGGAAGAAGGGGAAGAAGGGAAGAATGGGAAGAAGGGGGTAATGGAGGGAAGCATGAGAAGGGGTTGGATCAGAGAGCAAGAGAAGAAATATGTAAGCACAGGGAAAAGGGATGTGGGCACAAAAGTAGGTGAGGAGGAAGGAATGTGGAGAAGGGCGACAAGGGGAAGAAGGGGAAGAAGGGGAAGAATGGAAGAAGGGGAAGAAGGGGTTAATGGCGGGAAGGATGAGAAGGGGTTGGATCAGAGAGGAAGAGAAGGTGGTAAGCACAGGGAAAAGGGCAGTTACAAATTGGGAGGATTGGAGGAAAGGAATGTGAGCACAGTGTGGGAGGAGGAAGGAAGGTGGAGAAGGGCGAGAATGGGGAGAAGGGGTTAATGGAGGGAAGGATGAGAAGGGGTTCGATCCGAGAGGAAGGGAAGAAATATGGAGAGTTACAGGGAAAGGTGAGTTACTAATTGGGAGAATAGGAGGAAGGGGGTGCGGGCACAGTAGGGGAGGAGGAAGCAGAAGCTGAGAAGGTGGTCTAATTTAAATCTAAACCACGTTGCACAGACCCTATACACCAGCCCTGGGGGAAGGCCTGCTTCCTGTGTGGGGGTGGGGGTGCGGGTGCGGGTGGGGGAGTGGTGGAGGGGGGTTGGACGTGGCGGAGCGGCTATGATCTATATATGCACACATACCCCCTAGCACACACACACATACGTACATACATACATGTACACACGTGGGTGAGACACAGTGATAGATCACGCGGCTACTGAGACAGGCGGGGGTGGGTGGGGGCGTACGGTGGTGGGTGGGGGGAGCAGATCGTATACACCACCAGAGGGCGTGCAGCCGTGATACCCCATACCAGACCCACTTAGAATATTGCGAGGCCTGTCACAGAAATTAGCCCTCAAAGACGCGGCCATTTTGTTTATTAATTTAATATAGCTGCTGCCCCAAAGCGCCTGTATGAAGGCCGAGTGCTGCAGAGGTGGTGGTGGTGGTGGTGGTGGTGGTGGTGGTGGTGGTGGGGGGGGGGTGGGGGAGGGGGGGGGGGGGGGGGGGGGGCAGGGGGGTAGGCGCCAACATCCCTGGGCTAAGAGGGTAGAGGCAGACACTATCGACTTATCCCCAACTCAGCGCATTTGTCAACAAATCAACCGACAATCGGCGCCAAAATCAAAATAAATCCCAAGAAGGCCTCCGCGAAAATTCCCTCCCCTCCCTCCCCTCCCCTCCCCACCCTCCTACCACCACCAGCCCACCCACCCACATCCATCCCGGACTGCAATGAAATTGAACCATCGAACCGTGCTTTGGCAATGTTATATAAGCATGGTTGGTGAGTACCCTCAGGTTGAGGGGGTATTATATAATGTTAATGTTGTACACTATTGTTGCTATGAAAGGGATATACCGGGTGTGGTGGCCGAATCGGTAGAGCGCGGGCCTCGAGTGTGGAAGGTTGTGAGTTTGGTTCCCGGTCGAGTCAAACCAATGACTTATCAAATTGATGCTTCTCGCTTCCTAGCCTGGTGCTCGGCATTAATAGGATAGGGCAAGAACTGGTTAGCTCTGTGTCAGGATAATGTGACTGAGTCTGATATCAGGTCATGGTGCTAGTGGCCAGATTTTTCAGTGGGATTGCAGTATAAAACTTGGGTGTCAGTCCACGCTGACACTCAAACACATTTTACTAAGTTGCGTTGATTTGTTGGCCTTGCGCCAACAGTTCTACACTGCAGACAGTATGCATGACCTTTTTACTATGGTAAAACAGAAAAAAAAAGTATGCCTTTTTGAGGGCAGCTGGACTGTACCACCTCATATAGTTTACTAAATAGATTCTATCAATTATTAATCAAACTTGTCCTTTTCTATGGGAATTTGTTTCCCTTGACCACAAATATATGATTGTGAGCTTTCTAATTTAATGAGTGTCTATTGCCACATAATTGATTGCCTGCTTTTACATGTAAAAGCGATGGTTTGAACAAAAAACTAACATTTCTCGCCGTGAATATGGTCTATGCTGACGACACGGCATAAAGCAACCACCAATCAATCAATCAATCAATCAAGCAGTATAAAACATGAGTGGTTTGCTTTCTGGCAGTTTTCAGTCGCATTGTCACACTGAACGCTGCAAATCTGCAACACAGTATGGGCACCGCTGAAAGCCGTACGGTCCCATGGCTTCCGATGGGTAGTGGTCCCAAGATGTGTGCACTGTGACAAGTCGGTACCCATCCTCATATGACCTTAGATGTTGCCAGGAAGCAAAAACGCCAACAACCAACCAAACAACAAAAGGGATTGTTGGTAAATGGGGGGTTCCTTATGGGGTTCTATTAATTAAGGTCTATCTATACTCACCCTCTCCTTAATCACTGAGTCTTGGAGGCTGCGTGGCTAATTTTATCGGGGGTTGGCATGGGGGTTGGGCGGGGGGAGGTATGTTGAAGGGGGTGGGTTGGGTGGGGGGGGTGGAGGGGGGTGAGTAACAGCGTCTAGAAGAGGGCGCCACCCGTCATGTCGCTCAGCACCAATCACCAAAGGAGGTGGAGCTGGGTGTAGGTGGGGGTGGGTTGGGGCGGGGGGTGGTGAGTGGGGGTGGGGGCGGGGGCAGCAGGGGGGGGGGATAGGTAAAGATCGATGAAAAATTAATAGCCAGGCAATTAAGGAGCTTCAATGTCGATGTGGGCAGGAGAAACGCGCACAGGGAACTGAGTCTTAAAGGGGCAGTTGTGAGAGGGATGGAGGACTGGGTTGTTTTAAAGGGTTGGTTGTTTTAAGGGGGTGGTTGTTTTATGGGGGTGGGTTGGGGAGTGTGGGTGGTTGTTTTAAAGGGGTGGTTGGTGGGCGGGGGGGCTGGGTTATTTTAACGGGTGGTTGTTTTAAGCCGGAGGATAGGGGTGGGTTGTTTTAAAGGGGTCATTGTTTTAAAAGGGTGGCTGGGGGCATGGGACGGATGTTTTCAAGGGGTGGTTGGGTTAAAGGTGTCATTGTTTTATAGGGGGTGGTTGGGGTCATGGGACAGATGTGTTCAAGGGGTGGTTGTGTTAATGGGGTTGTTGTTTTCAAGGGGTGGGTGGGGGCATGGGACATATGTTTTCAAGGGGGGGTTGTGTTAAAGGGGTTGTTGTTTTCAAGGGGTGGTTGGGGACGTGGGATGGATGTTTTCAAGGGGTGGTTGTGGTAATGGGGTCGTTGTTTTAAAGAGGTAGTTGGGGGCATGGAACGGATGTTTTCAAGGGGTCGTTGTGATAAATGGGTCATTGTTTTCAAGGGGTGGTTGGGGGTGTGGGCCGGATGTTTTCAAGGGGGTGGTTGTGTTGAAGGGGTCATTGTTTTCAAGGGGTGGTTCAGGTGTGGGGCGGATGTTTTCAAGGGGTGGTTTATGTTAACGGGGTCATTGTTTTATAGGGGTGGTTGGGCGGGGGGTGGGGCAGTTGTTTTCAAAGGTTGTGTTAAAGGGGTGGTTAGTGGGCGGGGGAACTTGGTTATTTTAAAGAGGTGGCATTTTTAAAGAGGAGGTTGGGGGGACAGGGTTGTTCTAAAGGGGTGGATGTGGGGACGGGGGCCTGGGTTGTTTTAAGGGGGTGATTGAGGGGGGTCGGGGGAAGTGGGTTGTTGTAAAGGGGTGGTTGGGGGGATGGGAGGATTGGATTGTTTCAATTGGGTGGTTAAAAGGGTGTTTTGCTGGACGGGGGATGATGGGGTTGGGTTGTTTTAGAGGAGTGGCTTCGGGTATGCGGCGATTGGGGTTGTTGATATGAAAAGGGGTGGGTAATAAGTAAAGGGCTGTGAGGGCGATGTGGTGGTAGTGTGTAGAGTTAGTAATACGAAAAGGGAAGGGGGTGGAGGTGGTGGGGGTCAAGGTTCATCTAAGTTCCAATAAATCTGGCAGTGCTAAGCATGCGGAGAAATTACCCATATGACCAAAGTAAAGGAAGTGGTTGTTGTCGTGACTGGGTGAAGGGGTATAGGTGATATACTAACGGGGTGTGACTGTAGTAATTAACGTTGATACCAATGGTAGTGGCAGCGGGGTGATGTAGTATACATATATATATATATATATATATATATATATATATATATATATATATATGTGTGTGTGTGAAGAGTTCAGGCGCAAAATGACATAAACGCCAATCCACAAATGTAGCTTAAATAAAAGATTTGTACCTGAAAATAATTTTAATTCTCACTAACGCCACGTTTCATATGATCACATGGTTATTGAACAATGAATAAAAGAGTCGGAATATGAAAAAATTTAAGTTTTTGAGGGTTTGGTTCCAATGTTTATCTCCATTTTTGGATTGGCGTTTACATGGTTTTAGGCCTGAACTCTTCATGCATATATATATATGTGACGTATAGCAAATTATGCGAGTATAAAAATATGAAGGGAATTGTTTCCATTATATATTATATTATTTTATTAAGCTAAGATTCCATACTATACTTTAGAAGCTAAATGTATTGTTATTCTCCATTTGATTCCGCACTTGACTGGTGGCGCCACTGTCGGCCCACCTCCCCTCCAACGGGTGTCGCGTCGACAAGTGTCAGTCGCATGTGATATAATATATGATGTGTTTAAAGGGCTAAAGGGTGATGATAGCGGGGAGCCGAGATGGGGGTAACGGTTAGCACACTATCCCATAATAGAAGAGAGGTGTGTGTTCGAATCCTGCTCTGACTTCTGAGCACCATACCTCCCATCTGCATCACCCCCGCCCCCCCCCCCCCACACACACACTCATATACACACACTGTTCCTAACGTTAAAGTTGCATAGTCCGATGCTTTTGAATTTCTTACATTTTCTGACATAAATACATTATGCTAATCATTATTGTCTACTTTAGTTTAGATTGAAGTACTTTATATTTTAAATGGCTAACTTTGTAGATATTTGATGTCAAAACCTGCTAAATTAATTTTGGCAGGCACACCAAAACTCTGGCACCATAGACTTCAGTAGCAACAGGTTCTATTAAATTGACTTATTACAACCTTTTATGAAGCAAAGCGGGTTTAATAAGTGTGCCAGTGTCAAAGTTGAATATGTAGAACGATGTCTATATAAATGTTTTGCTTTTGAAAATTTGATGTTTTCATCGGACTATGCAACTTTAAAGGGCTGCAATGGTGGTGGCCCAGGGAGTGGTGGTGCAGAGTTCTATTTACAGAGCGTTGCTATATTGACCACACCCTTCCCATTAAAGCTGCATAGTCCGATGAAGCATCAAATTTTCAAAACCAAAATAATTCTATAGATTTGACTCTACATATCTAATTTAGATACTGATGCACATATTAAGCATTTAGTGCCACATAAAAGGGAACACTGAGACAATTTGATAGAACCTGTTACTGTTGCCGCCTACGGCGTCAGAGTTTTGGCGTGCTTGCCAAAACTAAGTTTACATGTTTGAATTTCAAATATCTCAAAACTTATCCATTTAAAATCAAATTTACTTTAACCTGAAATAAGCTAGATTATAATGATCAATTTAATATATTTATCTCAGAAAAATTACTGAAACGCAAAACCATCAGACTATGCAACTTTAAGTTAAAGCTGCATAGTCCGATGAAATCATCAAATTTTCAAAACGAAAACAATGATCGAAATTTGATTCTACATATCTAGGCTAAGATACTGATGCACTTATTAAGCATTTGTCACCACACAGAAGGGAATAGTCAGGGCAATTGAATAGATCATGTTACTGCAGAATGCTATGGTGTCAGAGTTTTGACAAGCATGCCAAAATTAAATTTGCATGGTTGCACTTCAATTATCTCAAAAGTTAGCCACTTAAAATAAAAGTTACTTCATGCTAAAGTAAGGTACATTATAACGATCAACCTAATGTGTTTATCTCAGAAAATTTCTGAAACTCAAAACCATCGGACTATGCAACTTTAATAAGAAGAAAGACTCCCTCCATTTTGCCTTGGGGCGGAGACATCATCAACTGGTGGCAATTACCATCAGCCACCTTGTTAGACGCAGGTAAAACCACGCCCTCCTGCACCCTGCGTGCGTGTGGCCGACGCCTGGAGGTACCAGCTCAACCCGGGCCCTCCCCACCTTTTTTTTCTTTCTTTTTTTTTCTTTTTCTTGAAGATTCATCATGGATAAGTCTGAATAGACTTGTTTTCACCATTAGACAGTTTGTCGATAGAAAGCCCGAGCCTACACTTTTACCGACCCAAGGAATTTTTAACCTCCCACACCACATAGACATGGTATGAGAGCAACTGGATTTTGATGACGCTGTAAAAGTGCAAGTTATACACAGTGGAAATCCAAATTGGCAGAGGTGGGGGCACAGGGAATCGAACCACTGACCTTCAGATTAGGAGTCCGACCTAGAAAAAAGTCAGCCACTCTAACCACTCCGCCACAGAGAACACCACGTACAGGCAGCACAGCCAGCCTTCTAAGTCAGGCGTGAGTTCGAATCCCAGCCGAGTCAAACCAATGACTTATAAAATTGATACTTGTCGCATCCTAGCCTGGCACTCAGTGTTAATAGGATAGGGCCAGGACTGGTCGGGACAGTATCAGGATAATGTGATTGTGTGGGATATTGGGTCATGCTGCTGTCGGCATGGTCTCCCAGTGGGGCAGCACTAGTATTAAGTCGCTATGAGTGTGCACTGTCACAAGTCGGTACCCGTCCTGGTATGAGCTTAGATGTTGCTAGGATGGAAAACAACAAACAAATGAACAATACAAGTGTTACTACTTGGTGAGGCCTTAAAGCTGTTTAATCCGCTAAAGAGATCAATTTTTCAAAACCAAAATACTTACTTAGACATGCTCCACTTAGACGCTGGTGATGTTGATATAATGTAAACCACTTTCAGGTTCCGTGATTAAAATGTCGATGCGCATTCCTTGGTTGTCGATTGGTCACGATGATGACAGCAACTCATCATTTGTTGTCAACCCGTCGATGACCGATGAGTCCAATTTGTGCTTGGAATGTGCGGTAGCATGTTGGACATATGTTTGTAGCTGCAGTCAGAGTCTGGTGGGTGAAGCAAACAACTTACAAGCATAGAGAAGTAGGAGTGGTGGGGGACGGGGGGGGGGGTCTTGAAAAAGTAAATGTCTTTGTACAATAGACTACATCACGGCTCCGACTGCGCATGCGCTGAAAACGGCCTTGGGAGCAAAGCAAAGCCATACGGCCATTGAGTTTGCCGATACACGGATTGAAAAACGTCAGTTTTATTCAAAATTAATAGAAATCCAAAACTCTAACCTTATCAATTTAATATAATATTTTTGTTAAACATGTTTTCTATATGTCTTCCAAGCGGTTTGTGCCTAGGTGGTGTGGTTTTATCAATATTTTACTTTTTCTGTATGGAGATTGCTCACTGCCATTGACAATGCAGTGAGTACTCTGGCTATGGCTCTAACACTAATCTGAGTGCCTAGATCTTTCTAAATCTAAATGCACATGGCATAAGATGTGCTGATTATATTGATAGTAAATGCAATGCTGGATACAAGATTAATATCTTAATTTATTATATATATTTTTTTAGTTAGTATTCTATGTTTCAAACAAGAGCTGAAATGAGCTGAAACTAGCACATTTCATAACTGCACCCAGTGTCTTAGTATGTGCCATGTGCTTTTGGGGGGGTTGTTTTGCTCTGACCCATCCCACAATGCACCGCACCGCTGGAACCGTGATGTAGTCTATTGACTGACCATGAAGATGTTGAAATCTTTGAAAGAGCCCTTAAGCTAAGATTCCATACACGCGCTATGCGGTATGCCAATATGAATAAAACAAAAAATGGAAAAGCATGTAAAGGCATGATGGCGTTTCCATATGTTCTTTTGTGAATGCTAATGTGGAAAAGGGGGATCGCTCAATTGACCAATCGGTGTGAATGCGAATGCGAATGTGGTATGCGAATGTGAATGCAAGGACAAATGGAAAAGTATGTAAACACACAGTGGTGCTTCCATATGTTCGGTTGTGAATGTGAATGTGGCAAAGTGGACCAATCGTTGCGAATGCGAATGCGAATGCGAATGCAAATGCAAATGCAAATGCAAATGCAAATGCAAATCCAAATCCAAATGGCATGCCGCATACCACGTAAACAAAGGCGGCAGGGGTGGCAACTTCCGGCCATGACACTGTCAAATCAGACCGCAGTCCAACCGCGCATGCGCGCTACCAGTTATAGTTCAAATTGACAAGTTGACCTTTTGCCGACAGAACATCGGGCCAGCCTCGGCTTGATCAAGTCCACATGATAGTGCTCGTTGGCAACATCTGATGCCCTTTTATCCAGCCTGGTTCACACATGCTATTTTTAGCTCCCATGTCATGGGGAGCAACTCGCCAGGGGCTCAGTCTATCTGCCCAGCTTTGTGTGGCATATAGGTGCGGTAGGATGGGGCGGGTGGGGTGGATGGTGGGGAGAGTGGGGAGGGGGGGTGGATGGTGGGGAGAGTGGGGAGGTGGGTGGGTAGGTGGGAGTGGTGGGATGGTGGGGAGAGTGGGGAGGGTGAGGTGGATGGTGGGGAGAGTGTTTGTTTTTGGGGAGTTTTCAGTCGCATTGGTGCGCTGAAGGCTGCAACTCTGCAGCACTGAATGGGCACTGCTGAAAGCAGTCCCATGTGGTCGGGAGTTGGCTTCCAATGGGTAGTGATCATATGAATTGTGGGGAGATGGGGGGGGGGGGTGGAAGTGTGGGGAGGAAGGAAAAAGGCAGCCTAAGAGCCCAACCACAGTGTGGGTATGTGTGGGTGAGAGTGTGGCTGGTGTGTGAAGTAGTTGTGAGTGTGGGTGGTGGGAGTGTGGGTGGTGAGAGTGTGAGTGGTGGGAGTGTGGGTGGTGGGAGTTTGGTTGGTAGGAGTGTGGGTGTTGGGAGTTTGGAAGGTTGGACAGTGGGTGGTGGGAGTGTGGGTGGTGGGAGTGTGGGTGGTGGGAGTGTGGGTGGTGGGAGTGTGGGTGGTGAGAGTGTGAGTGGTGGGAATGTGAGTGGTGGGAGTGTGGGTAGTGGGAGTTTGGTTGGTGGGAGTTTGGTTGGTGGGAGTGTGGGTGGTGGGAGTTTGGAAGGTTGGAGAGTGAGTGGTGGGAGTGTGGGTGGTGGGAGTGTGGGTGGGCGGTGGGAGTGTGGGTGTGTGAGTAAGTTGGTAGTGTGTGTCTTCGTCGGTGGCTGTACGGGCGCTTGTGTGTGGTGAGGCGTATTTATGGTTGTTCATGCATGGTGGCGCGTAAATTCTGTTCGTGGGTGGCAGTTACTGTAGTCGGGAATCGAGGTAGCTACTCCAGCAGCACTGTCTCAACTCACGCCCAGGGCTGCTATACACCCATACAGAAACAAATGTTGGAAATATGGGTTATATTAATAGATGTCTTCATGTGCTTTCTTTATCGAACAAACTAAATATATTTGTTCAGATACTCATCTATCAATATCATAGCCATAATTTACAAGCTAACTATATCGTTCAGATACCTATCTCTCATAGACATACATTAGAAGCCAAATATACTTTTTAGATACTGAATTATCTCAGCCATTCTTTTGAAGCTAAACATATCGTTCATATACTTATCTATTCTAAAGAATGGCTATGATACTAGTATGATTATATGGCTATATGAAGCTAAATATACCATTGAGACATTTCTCTCTCATACTCATAGGCATACATTTGAAGGTAAATATATTGGTAGGATACTGATCAATCATAGCCATACTTTAGAAGCTAAATATATCATTCCGATACTTATCTATCATAGCAATACTTTAGAGGCTGAATATATTGTTCAGATACTTAGTTCTCCTAGCCATACTTTTGAAGCTAAATATATTGTTTAGATAAGTATCTATCATAGCCATACATTAATGCTAAATATATTGCTCAGATACTTATCTATCATAGCCATACTTTTGAAGCTAAATATACTGTTCAGATAAGTATCTATCATATTCATAGCCATACTTTTGAAGCTACATATATTGTTCAGATATGTATCTATCATATTCATAGCCATACTTTTGAAACTAAATATATTGTTCAGATACGTATCGATCATATTCATAGCCATACTTTTGAAGCTACATATTTTGTTCAGATACGTATCTATCATATTCATAGCCATACTTTTGAAGCTACATATAGGTTCCCATATACTCTCTATCATAGGCTTGCGTTTGACGCTAAATATATTGTTCTCATACTGATATATCATAGTGATAGTTTAGAAGCTAAATATATCCTTCAGATACTTATCTATCGGAGCCATACTTTCGAAGCTAACTATGTTGTTCAGATACTCATCTATCCTAGGTATACATTAGAAGCTAAATGTAGTGTTCAAATCTCATAGCCATTCTTTAGACGATAAATATATCGTTCAGGTAGTGATCTCTCATAGCTATGCTTTAGAAGCTAAATAAAGTAAAACCCCCCTAACCGACCACCTCCACAGATCGACCACTCTCCTATATCGATCGCTTTACCATTGTAACCATATTCTGACTCCCTAAACCGACCAGCTCCCTAAATGGACCACTTAAAGTCGGTCCCAAGGTCGGTCGATTTAGAGAGGTTTTACTGTATATTGTTTCGATACTGATCTATCATTATGACAGTTCAGTTTAGAGAATTCAGAGCCTGGTCATATTTCTTGTTCTCTTTTGTTAATACATCCACATACATTTGTAGGCCATATTTAACTGCAAAACGTTGAGATTGTGTGCGTCCATAATACTGGGAATGCATAGCAATGTGATAAAGTCATATCGTCGGGCAGATGGCACCCTTTGAGCAGAAATAGTGACCAAGTTTCGGTAGAATTTTCAGGACTAATGAAATATCCAGAAAGCAGGGATAATATATATTTTAGCTGGCGTGTCGACATATTTTTTTTTTAAACAGCGTGAAATTAGCATATGCAAATTAAATGCAGCTATGTGACAGAAATAGGTCGAACATAAAATAGTAGGAGCGTCCTCTGACTGAATTATAATTAGGTTTGTTTGAAAGAGATATGATAATAAATTCAAATAACGGAAGCGCCAGCTGGTTTATGATTATTTAAGGTGTCTGTTTAAATAGGCGTTATTCACTATCTTTTTTTATAAAGTGGGCAATTCAAGTTCATTTTGTTTTATGCTTACTTCTTTTTTATCTACAGTTGCATAATCTGATGGTCTTGAATTGTTTTTTTGTTTTTGTTTTTTTAAAGGAGATACATATATAGGGCCATTCGTCATTATCTACCTTATTTCGATTTGAAATAATGTGTTTGATAAATAGCTATTTGGGAGATATTTGAAATAGAACATTAAAACAATTATAATTATTGGTGTGCATGTCAAAACGCTTTCAGAATGTTCAGCAGTAACGGCTTCTATTAGAAAGAGATAGTGTGCCCTTGTATATATATATTTTGTTGGTCCATTAGTTGTTTAGCTTAAGCAGGGGAAATTTCACTCATAGACGACTGGTCTTCCTCATTCCACTGCTGGTCGATAGAAAGCCCGAGCCTACACTTTTACCAACCCAAGGGATTTTTAACCTCCCACACCACATAGACATGGTATGAGAGCAACCGGCCTTTGATGATGCTGTAAGTTATGCACACCGGTGGAAATCCAAATTGGCACACCTGGGGGCATGGGGAATCGAACCACCGACCCTCAGATTAGGAGTCTGACCTAGACAAAAGTCAAACACTCTAACCACTCCGCCACAGAGAACGCCACAATGCTTCACAATACAAGTGTATTGGTACGTAAGTTCAATATATAAGCGCAAATCAATGTAAGTGTCTTGCTTTATATCATTTTATGTTTTCATCGGACTAGGGATTTTCTTTCTTTCTTTCCATTTGTATGGAGGTTTTTTTTATCTTCGGTATGAATCCCAATTCCCTTTGACAGGGGTCATGTAGAACAGTGTCCTTCTACAGGGCAGCAATTCCACCCCGGTTAGGTAGAAGCAAATTGGGTTTGAGAGCAGTGAGGAGAGGGGCTGTGGGTGGGTGAGGGTGGGGGGGGGGAGTAGGGGAGGGTGGTGGCCGAGGGTAGAGTGAAAAGTGGGTCCTACTTGTTTCGGAGATGCTGGAGGGAGGTGGGATGGGGGAAGGGAGAAGTGGGGAAGGGGAGAGAAATGGGGAAAGGGGAAGAGGGAAGGGGGAGGGGAACGGGGTAGGGGGATGTGGGAAGGAGGAATGGGGGAAGCGGGGGAGGGGGGGGGGAGGGGCAGGGGGAAGGGGGGGGGGGCAGGGGGGAAGAAGGGAACGGGAACGGAGGAGGAGGATGTGGGATGGAGGAAGAGGGGAAGGGGGAATGGGGGGAAGGGGAGGGGAGGGGGGAAGGGTGGAAAGGGGGGAAGGGGACTGAGGGGATGGGAGGGGATGTGGGTGGGGAGGGGGCGGGTGTCTGAAGCCTAGACCTAGACCTCGGCGAAGGGCAGGGGCAGCTGGCTCCCTGGTTGACCTCATTCTTCACGACTGACGGGACCGGTGGAGCGTTGCGCCCGGTGGCGGCGACTGGCCTCGGGTCCCGGCACCCCGCCACCCCGCCTTCGCCCCCTCCTTGCCCCGACAACCCCCCGCCGGTCTCCGGCCGCACCTACCGCCGACAAGTCCCCGGCCCACCTCCCGCCGAGTATTCCCCGGAACACCGCCCACGACCCGCCCCGCCCCGCCCCGCCCCGCGCCCCGCCCCGACTCCTCCCCCTCCCTGCTCCGTCAACCCCCTGTCGCCTCTACCGCCGAGTATTCCCCTGCACCCCGCCCCTACAGCCCCGTGCCGCCTCACCCCGCTTTGCCCCGCGCCGCGTCACCCCATGCCACCATGCTGCCCTTCCTCGCGTTAGGTCCCCCACACCGCCGCCCCACCCCACCCCTCCACGCTCCAACACCGCCCCATCCTTCCATATCCCCTGACCGCCCTCCCCCGCCCCGCCCTATCCCTCTATTCCTCCCCACCCCTCCCTCCCCCGCCCCCACCGCCCCTATCCCTCCATTCCTCCCCACCGCTGCAGTCCCCGCCCCGACCCCACCGCCCTAACCGTCCACGTCTTACCACCCCGGCAAGCCCATCGCCTCCCCACACCGCGCGCCCCGCCCCCCGCCCCACCGGGCCCCTTCCCCCGCCCCCTACCCTGCTACCAGCCCCCTTGTAATTCGTCTGTCGCCGTGAAGTCTACTCCCTAGGTACATAATACCCCTGGCCGATCGGTGGCTGGGAGGGAGGGTGTCCGGCACGTATGTGTGTGTTGGCTCGTGTGTGGGTTCGGCCCGGGCTTCACCCCGCCAACCCCCGGCCGAACCAGCCCGGTGTAGGGTATCAGGGAACCCCACCCACCCCCACCCACCCCCCTTAAGGGCCTGTCACATTATACCGCATCTCACAAGCGCGCGGCCAACGTGTAAAATCACTTTTTTATGTGGAGAAGGGTCAAACTTTTCGATGTGGGTGGGGGGGGGGGGGTGGGGAGGGGGCAAAGTTGGATGTATACATAGCATATGGCCACTGTATGACCAACATATGGCTAACGTGCTTCCGGGTGAAAAATGCTAGAATTACGCTCAGGGTAGATTCACAGAACGCCGGTGAATGTTATATATGTTATACGTTACATATGTCCAGCATGGAGAAATGCTAAACATACGTTAGACATACATTAGATGAATGTTATCCATACGTTGTCAGTATGCCGACTGTGCATTCCCACTGCCTTTAATGTAGGTCAATGTAGTGAACAATGTTTGTCTAACATATGTCTAACATACATAGACGTACGCCTAATGTATAATACATAGCATACAGCCGACATAAAATCCACACGTTGTCAAACATTGTCGTATGTCGAAAGGTTTGTGCATGCACAAACCTTTGCAGATGCATGACACTGTGTCTCAACAAATGTTGATGTACATTGATGTATACCAATGAGCGCCTAATGCGTAACGCATAATGACGTAGAGGCCAAAAATCAACTCCGTCGGCGTACATTAGCGTGATGCATCGTAATGTGACAGCCCCTTTACCGGGCACGGGATCCCCACCTTCCATCATTACCATCTACCGTACATGGTGGGCTAATCGGTAGAGCGCAGGCTTCCTTCACGGGCGGAAGGTCGGGAGTTCGAATCCCACCGAGTCAAAACAATGCCTTGCAAAATTGATACTTGTCGCTTCCTAGCTTTGCACTCGAATGAGTTAAGCTTCCATCTCCCGTTTCGGTAGATCGTGGGATTTGAACCTAAGGTCAAACCAAGGACAAACAAAATTGATACTTGTCCCTTCCTAGCCAGGTGCTCAGCATTTATTAGGATAGGGTAAAGACTGGTTAGCTCAGTGTCCGGTTAGGGTGACTGAGTGGGTTATCGAGCCATGGTACCAGCGGCCTGTTCTCCCAGTGGGGCAGCACTATGAAGTCATCATGTCACAATTCGGTACCCGTCCTGATAAGACTGTAGATGTTGCTAGGACGCAAAACCCCAACAAACAAGCCAGACATCATCCCTACCCTCGCCACATACACTACCAGCAACTGTAAAGGCCATGTCACACTTTACGGGGTTGAGGAAACGGACAGACCCGAACACAAATATTCTAGTCCGGTGTGATTCGTACTTGAAATGTATTGACTATGTAACAGACGGTAATGGACGGGTAACAGAGGGTAACGGACGGGTAACAGAGGGCAAAGGACAGGTAACAGATGGTAACAGACAGTCATGGACGGTACCGGTTGATAATGTATCTAACGCTCAACGGACAATTCAGTATACAAAAAGTACTATACCGAATGGCAACGGACGTGTAATGGATATGTAACGGATGGGAACAGATGGTAACGGACGTTAACATACGGGAACGGATGATAACGGGACGGCGGGTAAAGGACGGGAACGGATGGGTAACGGAGGGAACAGATGGTTAACGGACGGAATGGATGGGGAACGGCCGGTAACAGATAAAAAACCCAGTGCAATCCGTTACAAGTTTTGTGCATGCTCAACACTTGTAATGGATCAGGCCAGATATCAACGGATATCAACGGATATGCATCGGACACAAACACGACTTTGCCAGATATCAACAGACTTTGTTCCATTTCAATCTGTTTCCTCAATCCGGTAAAGTGTGACAGGGCCTTAACACATGCAGTAGAAACTCAAATTGATCAGAAGATGTCACTTTAATAGAATTGCACCCAACATAGATCAGGGATGAGAACAGGGGCCATATGCAGGAGTCGGTGGTAGCGAGCCAAAACGGTGGTAAGCGGGAATTTCCCGGTTAGCGGTGAAAAATGGTATGCATGAGTTGGTGATAGGCCTAACACCAAAACCTTAACCGGTGTTACCTTACCCCTGATACATAGGAGGTTTAGCGAGTTCATTATGCCCAAATCTATTCAATGCTGTCATATTTAAAAGAATTACATATGCAATAAGTGAAATTTAATCAATTTAACCCTAAATTCGAACCCTCCTTAGGGCTACTGCCGCATTGGCGGCGATATTAATAGTTATATTTTTGAATCAACGAATGTAAAGTAAACAAATCGCCGCCGCCGCCGCATCGACGTCGCTTTCCATACTGTTTACTTTACCTTCGTCGATTCGAAAATATAACTATTAATATCGCCGCCAATGCGGCGGTAGCCTTAAGGAGGGTTCGAATTTAGGGTTAAATTGATAAAATTTCACTTATTGCGCATGTAATTTTATTAAATATGGTCGCATTCAATAGATTTGAGTCTAATATATGGCTACAAATGCAGAGGGATTTCCCAAATCTATAAATAAATTCATGTTTAGCTATAATGAAAGTGTTATGCGCTCCTGCATACGACTTGACACAGGTCCCGACTTCGGTGATAGCTAAACGGTAACAGGCTCTAACACCAAACCCCGCTAACACTAACTCCTGCATATAGCCCCAGGTCATGCCTAAAAGGTGGGTCATTGCCCAAACAAAGTTGGGACTCCTGTGATGGGCGGGACTTTTCAGTGCATTGCCTTGATAATTAAGGTGATGAAGCTCTATAATCAGCCTCTGGAATATGAGCAGGGATACTATTTCCTAAAGTTTCAAAACCAAAACATCTCCATGAATTTGAGCCTGGATATTCAACTAAGATTAGTACTGTACTCATTCATCATTTATGTAGTCAACCGGGCGTGGTGGGCGAATCGGTAGAGCATGGGCCTCGCGTGTTGGAGATCTTGAGTTTGGTTCCCGGTCGAGTGAAAACAATGACTTATAAAATTGCTACTTGTCGCTACCTAACCTGGTGTTTGGCATTAATGTGATAGGGTAAGGACTGGTTAGCACAGTATCACGATAATATGGCTGTGTGGGATATCGGGTAATGGTACCGGCGACCTGGTTTCCCAATGGGGCAACACTATTAAGTAACCATGAGTGTGCACTGCCACAAGTCGGTACCCGTCTTAGGTAGGCGTGGGTAGTATGGTGATACCAGGGAGCCTTGGTGGTGTAATGGTTATCACACTGGCCTGGAATGCAAAGATATGTGGGTTCGAATCCCACTCTAGGCACAATATTTCCCATTTTCATCATCCCCACAGCACTGGTGCCATCACAACGGTCCTGTACAAGCTATGTGGTGTATAGTTGTTGAACCTACCCTGTGTCTGTTTATAAGTGCATTGCCTGTATGTATGTAATTGTAAGCATTAAAATACTTACAATTCCAGAGGGACGAGTGTAGTGGTAGGGACTGACCTCTCAGGCAAGGAGCCGCATAGCCAGGTAGGCATAGGTAGTATGGTGATATCAGGGAGCCTAGGTGGGGTAATGGTTAGCACACTGGCCCGAAATGCAAAGAGATGTGGATTCGAGTCCCGCTCTAGACAGAATATTTACCATTTTCACCCCCCCCCCCGCGATATGATCATATATGTTGCTAGGACATAAAACAACAAACAAACATATTCAACTTAGATTTAGTACTGTACTCATTCAGCACTTTTGTAGTCAGTCACTTTCCCCATTAAAAAGGTTAAAAGTAGCTGTCTTCGGTACAACCTTAAGTTGCATCGTCCGATGAAAACATTACATTTTTAAAACTAAAACAATTATCTAGATTCGATTCTACATATCCAACTTATAAACTGGTACATTTATGAAACAGTTGTCACCACATAGAGGGGAATGCCGAGGCACATTAATAGAACCTGTTACTGCAGAACCCTATGGTAAGCAGAGTGTTGGCGTGCTTGCCACAATTAATTTGGCATAGTTGCACTTCAAATATCTCAAAAGTTAGCCATTTAAAACAAAAGCCACTTCAAACTAAAAGTAAGGTAGGTTATAACGATCAACCTAATATATTTATCTCAGAAAATGAGAGAAATTCTAAATCATCAGACTATGCAACTTTAAGATCAATGCCATATTACACATGGCTTCAAGGCGGTGTGTGCCAAATATTCCCTAACTTATTTGAAGATGCATAGTCTGATGATTTTGAGTTTCGGTCATTTTCTGGGATAAATATATTAAGTTGATCAAACTTTAAGTTTGTAGTAACGTTGATAGAAAATGGCTAAATTTTGAGAGATTTGAAATGCAAGCAGGCCAAATTAATTTTGGCAAGCACTCCAAATCTCTGACACCCTAGGCTTCTTCAGTAACAGGTTTTTTTTAATTAAATTACCTCAGTATTCCCTTCTATGTGGCGACAATTGCTTGATAAGTGCACAAGTATCTAATTTAGTTATTTAGAATCAAATGAAGAGTTCAGGCACAAAACCATGTAAAGGCCAATCCAAAAATGTAGTTTAAATAAAAGATTTGTACCTGAAGATGATTTTAAATATCACTAATTACACTTTTCATATGATCACACGGTTATGGAGCAATAAACAAAAGAGTGGGAATATAAAGAAATCAAGTTTTTGAGGGTTTGATTCCAATGTTTATCTCCATTTTTGGATTGGCGTTTACGTGGTTTTGCGCCTGAACTATTCAAATCTAGATAATAGACGAGATCACCATTCTGACTGCACATGCACTGAAAAAGGCATTGGCAGCAGAGCAAAGGCATACAGCCATTGGGTTTGCCGATACGCATAGGGCAAAACTTAGATGTTATTCCAAATTAATAGAAATACATAGCAATTTGTGATAAACATGGATGCACACATGCAATATAATGATCTGATGAATATATCTAAGACAAAACTATCCATAGTTAAATATTTTGAGCTAAGAAACATACAATTCCACACAAAACAATCAGTCACTTTAAGGCTGATATCCACATCACCATTATTAATTCTTGTTCTAAATACTAAAATGCTAAATGTGTCAACAGACACGTGTTTCAGAGAAATATATAACCAAAATCTGATTAACCCTACTCATTTTCTAGTTCTACATATGTCAGTAACTATAGGATATAAATAAAAACATGAATGAAATAAGTAAAACTGACTCTGGATGGCTCTAACACCAGTCTGAGTGCCCAGATGTGTCTAAATCTAAATGCACATGGCATAAGATGTGCTGATTATATTGATGTAAATGGGATGCTGGATACAAGATTAATATCTTAATTGATTATATATATATGTTTAGTTGATATTCTATGTTTCAAACAAGAGCTGAGATGAGCTGAAACTAGAACATTTCATAGCTGCACCTGTAGCGCCTGTCCTCATGCGCCCACATGCACCGCACGGCTGGAATGGTGATCTAGTCTATGTTTTCGTTTTTTTAATTTGATGTTTTCTAGGGCTATGCAGCTTTAATAAGTGCACCAGTATCTAAGTTAGATGGCTAGAATCAAATCTAGATAATTGTTTTGGTTTTCAAAATTTGATGTCTTCATCGGACTATGCAGGTTTAATAACTGCACCAGTATATAAGTTAGATATCTAAAATCAAATCTAGATAATTGTCTTGGTTCTGAAAATGGTATGTCTACATTGGACTATGCAGCTTTAAATGTCCGCAAAACCAATGTCAACTAACTAGGTTGTCATCCCTTTGAACCTGGCTTATTCAACTAAGGGGTAAAATTTCTTTTGAACATAGATTATGAAACATTATCTATACAACTATATTAGAACCAAAATCATCAAACCCACAACTGTTATTAATACCAGCACTTAATTTTAATACCAAAACTGAATACCCACATTTAATAGCGGAACTGAATCCTCGACAAATGAAGACACAACGAGCGATTTAATTTACAGTAAAAATACCTTTTAATTCTCGGTCAAGGAAAACAAGAACATACAAGTGGGCAACTTCCCCTGTGTTTAGATTAGATTCAACATACATTATAGTGTTTGTGTGTGTGATTTGTGTTTTATACCGCAAAATATATCTTATATACATGTAGAGAGTGATGAAACACAGACTACTGATCACCATGTGTCTGTGTTTACACAGTTACAAAACATTACATCCATCCCTACCCGCAACCGAAGTAAATCCTCCTTTTAGAGGCGACCATAGCTCCCTGCTCACTGACATTCATCCAGACTCTCACTCCCTCACATTCAACCATAGCATTTGTCTGTGATATTGAACCATAATATATTGTTCTCTTCCATAATCTTAACCATAGGATCTCTCCCTCACATTCCACCATAACATGTATCTCTGATATTGAACCATAATATATTTATCTTTATTTTGTATTTGCAACCACAAGATCAAACCCTCACATTCAACTTTAGAATTTCACTCTGATGGTAAACCATAATGTCTTTTTGATCTATACCTTCAATCACAATATCACTCCCTTAGGTTCAACCATAGAATTGATCTCTGATATTGAACCATAATATCTTTCCCATTTCTATTCGCAACCACAGGCTCTCTCCTTCACATTCACCCCTAGAATTTCTCTCTGATATTGAAGCATAATATATTTTCTCTACATTCAACCATAGGCTCTCTCCCTCACATGCACCCTTCTCTGATATTTAAGCATAATATATTATCTTCCATACTTTCAACCACATGTCCTCTCCTTCAGATTCAACCATACTATTTCTCTCGAAACTGAACCATAATATATGTTTTCTTCTATACCTTCAACCACAGAATCACTTCCTCACATTTAACTATTGCATTTTCAGGTGATATTAATGTTGCATAATGCGATGAATTCATAAGTTTTTCCGAGACCAAAATACTTCTCGAGAGTTGTTCCTATTTATCGAATGTAGATACAGGTGACCTTATTAACCAACTCGTGCCACATGACAGAGCACACGAAGGCAATTTAATAGAATATTTGTCTTCCATGTTTTCACTTCAAATATCTCCAAAGTTAGCAATTTATAATGAAAAGTACTTCAGTAGTAGGCCTTCTCGATTATAACGATCAACACGATCGATTTTTCTTTTTCTAATGTCAGGAACGATCAATCATATATATTTATCTTAAAAAATGTCAGAAACGCAAAACTATTGAACTATGTAATGCTAAACCATAATATAGGTCTCTTCATTACAGTCAACCATAGGGTATTCCACATTCAACCATGTCATTCCTCTCTGATATGAAACCATAATATATGTATCCGCTTTACTTTCAAACACAGATTCTCTCCCTCAGATTCAACCAAACATTTCACTGTGATAATAAACCCTACTATATGTATGTTCTTTATACTCAACCATACTATAAGTATGTTCTTTATACTCAACCACACTATATGTATGTCCTTTATACTCAACCATACTATAATTATGTTCTTTATACTCAACCATAATATGTGTATGTTCTTTATACTCAACCATACTATATGTATGTTATTTATACTCAACCATAATATATATATGGTATTTATACTCAACCATAATATATGTATGGTATTTATACTCAACCATTATATATACATGTCCTTTATACTCAACCATAATATATGCATGTCCTTATGTCCTTTATGCTCAACCATACTATACGCATGTTCTTTATACTGAAACATACTACATGCGTGTCCTTTATCTTCAAACATACTATACATATATTCTTTATGCTCAACCATAGGATTTCTCCCTTCATTGTCAACCATACCATTCCCTTGCCTGACAGTCAACTGTAGCAGGACTCTTTACATTAATGCATTTAAATCATATCACTCACATTCAACCACAATATAGCTTCCTCTTACCGGCAGTGATACTTTCCAGATACTGAAAGCAGTACCTCTTCACACTCCAAGCATACCACTATTACCAATTCCTCTTTTCATGACTGAAAGCGCTAAATTTTCCATCATTCAATCACTCCTTTCCTTTTGCAAACCATCAACTTATTTCTTCACATTCATTCAAGGTAAAATGTTGCTTCACACTCATGACAATTTACATTCACACCCGCCTTGACTATACACATTTGTACACAAACCTGATATTATTAATATTAATATAATAAGTATATGCTATATATATATATATAACCTGACTCAAGACACCGTTACACAGATACTGCTTTTACGTGGTGTGCATTCCCACCCAATAGTCCCCACCATGTGCAACATCTGTAATATTTTGTAAAGAAAAAAAAAGAAAAAGAAAAAGAAGAAGAAAAAGTAGAGAGGAATCAAATGAAATTGAACACCGATGCTTGGATGCCTGTTGACAGTACCGTGCCTCAGGTATTGCCATGAATTATACCCCTGCTTGGTAGGAGTGGTAATGATGCATCGCAGTATCCATAACGGATATTAGTTATTACTACCTCTCAGGATCAATCAGCGACACGCCATTATAAACGGTATCACGACGTGTTACTGAGCTAGTATTGACGCACCTGTACAACTACAAGGGTCACCTGGGTCTTAGAGTGTCCAAATTGTAGGTCAGGATCAAACAGTCGTGGTGCAGAAGAGATGCATATTACAAATATAGATATCAATATATACCAATATATATACCAATATATATATATACCAATATATATATATATATATATATATATATATATATACACCTATACCAATATATATACCAATATATCAGGAGATCAGGCACAAAACCCAGTAAACGCAAATCCATACGTGGAGATAAACTTTGTAATCAAACCTTCCAAAAGTTCATTTGTTTATGTTTGTATATTTTTGTCCATCACGCTTTAATCATTTCAACACGACAAATGTGGAATTAGCGAGAATTAAAATTACCTTCAGGTAAACATCTTTTATTTTAATTTGATTTTTGGATTTTCGTTTACGAGGTTTGGCACCTGAATTATTCATATATATATACACATATCACTTGCTATACCAATGTATATACTATATGTATGTATATGTTACAATACATATACTCTATATATAGAGTGAGACAGACGCGTGCATCGCGTTCCTAAATATGCGCACATATGTATATATATATTCCTATATATGCGCACATGCATGGATAGATATATATATGAATTTATACAGATATGCTTGCCGACCACTCATTTCTATGTATATATATAGAATATAGGTATGCATGTATAACATTCATATACATACTGTATATACGTTGCTTCTATATATGTGTATATGTATACATATATAATACATACACATATATATATGAACATGAATAGACCTGTTTTCACGTTTCTATTATATATAACAATGTGATGAAAGCATTCCTAGAAATGTGTATATATATATGCATATATACATATATAAAATATACATATATATATACATATATATGAATCAAAATGTGTGCACTGCATCGACATTTATGAGTTAAGGCGTTTGATTTTACATCCGGCGTACGCCGCGGCGCGCCGGTTGTCACACTGATGTTCACACTGCTCTACGGGCAAGTGGACTGAATGGCAATTAAGGAAAGATGGGATGAGTAGTGTGTAGGTGTGTGTGCGTGTGTGTGTAGGGGCGAAGTAGAGATAAGATTCTATATGACCTTGAATACCGACTGAAGGATGCGTCAAGGTCAGCAATGACTGTCTGCTGGAGAAGTGTTTGTGTGTGAGTGGGTGGGTGGTGGGGTGAGGGGGGAGGGGAGGAGGGGCGATCCCCAAAACCTGTATAAGCCGCCTCTCAGCGGGCTCCGATTCAAAATGCACTGCACGTCCACTTGGCAACAACAACAACTTAAAAAGAAGAAAAAGAGAAATGTCCACACGGTTTTTGATCGTGCATGATTCAGCCTGTCACCAATGACAATGCCATCGTTCACCATAGCGCGAGATCATCATCATCATCATCATCATCACCATCATTCCAATTACAGCATATACATCTATATATTATTTAGCGGATGTGCGCTATATATCGCCCTATCTAGTTCATATAAATATTCACCAACATAACCCGTTAGGATATTGGAATATTAATATCAGTGCAGTGCCAGCAACCTCAACGCTCAGTACCATAATAACCATATAACACAATCATCACCATCACCATCACCATCACCACCAAGCACTCATTCTCTTTTTGAATTCACCTTCATTCATGAATTCATTTTTTAAAGGAATGCGCCATCAACCTCTAAGTTAGTATGAGTCCTTAAAACACAAATTTTGAGCAACCCTATTCTATTTTATGTTCATAAGCATGTGGACTTCAGTTGAGCCCTTGACAAGCACCATTTGAACTGCTTATTTATTGATATGGGCGAAGGGGTGTCAATTATTGGTAATGGGGAAGGAGTATCAATTATTGATATATGGGAATGGATGTCAATTGTTGCTATCGGGGAATGGGTATCAATTCTTGATATGGGGGAAGGGGTATCAAGTGTTGCTAAGGGGGAATGGGTATCAATTCTTGATATGGGGGAAAGGGTATCGATTCTTGATATGGGGATAGTGGTGCTAGGTCTCCTTTGGGGGACTACTTAGCATATGCACAATCACTATATATTCATATGTATATATGCACAATCACTATATATATCACGATATATATGGATATACATATAGAGTAATTATATATACACACATACATATCCTAGAAAAGAAGTCTGCAAATAAAGTAACAATTGCGTACCATAAAACGTAGTCGCAATGTGCAGATACTGAAGTGATGGTGTTGAACTGCCCCGTTGATATGAAACAAAGCCAAAGATGTCATCTTGTAGTATAGCCAGAGGCGGCATACCGAGGTAAAATATATATATATGGTCCACAACTGGTTCATCAAATTCTGTGGTATGTGCTGTCCTGTCTGAGGGAAAGTGCATATAAAAGACTGCTTGCTGCTTATCGGAAAGAGTAGCCTATGTGGCGGCAGTGAGTTTCCATATGTTAGACGTCCAACAGCCGATGATGAAAATCAATGTGCTCTTGAGGCGTCGTTAAATAAAACAAACGTTATATATATATATATCCCAGGAGAGGAGATACTAATCATTGAACATGTGTCCTATATATTTATATATATAGATATATAATTTTGATAGCAATTTCTGCTACTCGAACACAACCATTATATTAATAAGCCAGAGCACATCAAATCTACCTTTCACACCTAAATACGCAACAATTCACACCTTTTCATCAGTGTTTTATTGCTCATGAACAGACCTGCCAAGCAGAGATGGTGTGCTGAATTCGGTAACGATGGCAACATTTTATCATTTGTCATTTTCTCCTCCAGCACCAAATATTCTGATTAGCGTTGTAACATATTTTGTTTCTTTGGTGACATTTCTTGTTCAATTAAGGAGATCGCGAATCCTGGAAAGTTACATATAATTATGACGATAAGGTTATGCGTGTGGTGTGTGGAAGGTTATCACCCTGTGTATTATTCTTAGAGTAACATACCATGGGTGGCAGACAGTCTTAGAGTAACTTAGAATATCCCTTTTATAATCTTTTATTACAATTTGAATCGTTTTAAAATTTCCAATACAAAAATTTGAATTCACTTTCTAAGGTTCGGATTAAGATTTAATTTTGAATTTGAAACATTAAAATGCATTTTAAGGATTTTTTTCTTTCAAATCATCGATCACAAATCGTGTTATATTCAATGGGATATAACCCCGCAGGCCTCGCGCGCGGAAGGTCAGGATTCGTTTCCTGGTCGAGTCAACCCAATGACTTTAAAATTGATACTTGTTGCTTCCTACCCTGGCGCTCATCATTAATAGGATAGGGTGTCTGGTAGGTGTCAGGATATTATGTGACTGAGTGGGATATCGGATCATGGTGCTGGTGGCCTGATTTCCCAGTGGGGCAGCACTATAATGTCACCATGAGTGTCCACTGTCCACAAGTCGGTACCGGTCCTGATATGACCATATAGATGTTGCTAGGACGTAAAACAACAACAAACAAACAAAACATTTTTACTGTGATCAGTTCACTTCTTTGTTAAGCATGAAAACGTTCGGACATTATAGCGATGGTTGATATAGCACATTTCGGGATCGGCGCGATGGTTGATATAGCACATTTCAGACTGGCTCCAGCTTTTGTAAAGATAGACACATCCCCTCTGAAAATACCACCTACATAAACCAACCACATTGAGCATGATGGCATAGCGGATGTTATTAACTACGCGCATGCGCAGTCAGTCGCCAATGCGGGGGGGTGGGGGGGAGAGGGGAGAGCCCAGCGCCTGTTAAGTGAGTGTGACATTACTGCTGTTTACATTAGCATATGTAAGGCTCATGTATGTCACGACACTGTTGACAGTACCTGGTCGGGTCCCTGCCACCTCTCATGAATGAGTGTGCGACCGCTATTGTATAAAGAGTGGCACACTCAGAGAAAAGGGAGCGTGTTCCTGTAAAGGCAACACCAATTTGAAATGGTGTATATTTATGTTGTTATTGGTTGTTGTTGTTGCTGTGATGACAACTTTATTGCCATATATCCCCGAGGGCCAAGAGAATGCTTGTTAGCGAGCATTGCAAATTCAAGGTTTATGCACATGTCTTGGACCGTAACCATAAATTATGATTATACACCACGAGTTTGCCTTTCAAGCATTAGCCATTTTGATCAGTAGAAATTCAAATTTAAGTGCGCTTTTATGAAAGAAGAGGGGAAAACTCACGCAAAGCTTTATAGTTGCCCGAGCAATATACCAAAAAGTGACTGATTAGGCTAATAATAATATCAATGTTATCAAACCAGATACAGAGTGCAAGCCAGGCCAATATCACCGTAAGAGATGGTATCAAAGCTATGCAATAATAATATTACATGCTTTATATTTCAAAAACCAGACTGGCATCCATTATTGAGGTAGAAAATGTGCTAGTCATAAGTGCATTTCTCTTTCGTTGTCCACCTATTTGATCCAGCCACTTCCGCCAAGTTTCTGTTGATTGTGTGACGTGACCGTCACAGAAAAACTGGTAATATCGCCCGGGTCATACCTGATTAGCAGTGCCACAGGCATTGTGGGTGGGTTTAGCGGTGCCAGAGGCATTGTGAGGTGGTTGTCACTGAACGCCAGTGTCTTGTATGTGCTAATCATTTGGCACCCATCACCCCTGCGGAAAAGGTCTATTGGTTGGTGTCTGGCCTCTGCTTGACAGCGAGGCGTGGGGCTGTTATTGGAAAGCAATAGGAGCCTCTGGTGATAATGGAACTGATCAGGTGACAATGGATTAGGTGACAAGAGAAAGACGGGAACTGGAATTTTGTGGAAAATAGCAATTCAGGATTTTGTTTTCCGACATCAGATAATATTAGGATTTTGATGTTCGCCTTCCTAAACGATGGAGCCATAACCATATGAGAATTCATGTGGAAATAAATCTTGGGTGAATTTTGACTGGTGATCTATATATATGTGATAGCTGGTTACTTCTGATATATGTTCACACTTGCAATATGTATAGTTGTATTAATAGATTCCGTATGCTGATGGCGATCGCGCTGCAAACTGCCAAGCTGTTTCAATTAAACCTGATATCAAACTGACCTACTTAATTATTGGCACCCTGCCATGGCTCCGGGTGCATTTCTAATTTTAAATTTCCCCCAATCAAAATGGTTCAAGCTTAATGTTGCATAGTCCAATGGTTTTCAATTTCTGTATTTTTTTCTGAGATAAATATATTAGATCGATCACTAGTATCTACTTTACATTATTTCAAAGTTAGCTTTATTTTAAGTGGTAAACTTTTAGATATTTTTAGTGCAATCATGGAAAATTAGTTTTGGCAGGCTTGCCAAAACTCTGACACCATAGTAACTGCAGTAACAGGTTCTGTTAAATTGACTCAGTATTGCTTTCTACGCAGAAACAAATGCTTAATAAGTGCATCAGTATCTAAGTCAGATATGTCAAATCAAATCCAGATAATTGGTTTGGTTTTTGAAAATTTGATATTTAATCGGACTATGCTGCTTTAACCGAAAGTAAAAAGTCAATTAATAAATGTATTATTACACTAAATTTGTCTGCGGCCCTTCGGTCCCAAGAATGCGCCATTAACCTCAATCAATACTAATGGCAGCAGCCCTCGGACCTCAAGTCAATATTGAGTTTGGCCTGCTAGCAGATATATCCAGCAAAAACTGCTTATTATACATTTGAACAACAACAACAACAACAACTGCAACATCCACCACCACAAAAGGACAGGCGACATATCCTATACAGAGGAACATGACTGTCCCATGTCGCCGAGGGCCACATGGAGTCTTGGATCGGGTCCAGGGTGTCGGGCCATCAGAGGTGGTGGACTAACACCATGGACTCGCCCCCCCCCCCCCCCCCCCCTCACCCCCACAACACACTCAGACACCTCTTAGAAAAAAAGAGAACACACCACACAACTCGACAAGACAAAGACAAGTCAGCACCTGGAACTGTAACCTCATTCATCATTTGATGGAAGCATATATATAGATTAGTTAGACGAATCTTACCTGGGTATAGATGATGGATAACTATTGTTTTACCGAGGTAGAAGCCTCGGTTAGACGTGGGCGAGGG
>CM059195.1:76888192-76981818 GCA_030323885.1 Branchipolynoe longqiensis
GGCGGCATTCTTCCTCATCTGACACCATGTGAAAGTACAACGTCTGAACACTTTGACTTCTGGTTACTGAATGGTTTATTCACGGCGTAGGGCACGCTTGACCCGCCGGCTAAACTTTCCATGACGTCATCTCATTTGCATATCTCTTTGTCCCCAACTCTGCACATCGTTAACATATATTACCCACAGGTCTAGACGTCTATTACGCATATATCACAGTGGCTGTCCCAATGTCAAGCTCCGCTATCCGGCAACGCACGGTATGTGACGTATCGATCCTCCCATGTCAATCCTTGCACTTTGAGTGCCTGTGTGACTTCGATCCACAATGCGAGCAGATATGCGAAAATCGACACTCATTGTCGGGCTTCCCGCATCCAGAATCACTGTTCCAGGCGTAACAAGCCTTCTGTGCGAACCTGCCAGGTGACCGCTTTCCACTGTAATTCACGGTTCCGGATTTCTTAGCCTTCATGTTATGAGGGCCGTAATGTTTGATACTCTCGTCCTGATGGGCTTTAGAGAAGGCCGCAAACCCCAGGCTCTCACCTAGCTTGCAGATTGCTAGTACATGGTCGACATGGGCGATGTCTTTATAATGGTCCTCCCTTGCTCTAGCCGAAATGAAAGTACATGAATCCATGACACAATATACATATAATATTCCTATCATTACTTTGTTTTTTACTAACTGTTAAGAGACACATCAGTATTTCATCATAATCATTAGTTAAAAATGTAGCTTAAGTTTAATCATTTGTTATTGTCATCACTTGTTCATTCACATCACGGAGACCAGCTAGATAAGCATCACTTTTCTGGGATCCTTTCTGTCTGTAAGGAATTTGTATGCATTTATTGTATCACCTCAGTTTATTGTAAACATACCTTGCAGAGAGTTAAAATATAAGATGAATTGATAGATTTGAGAAATTGGGAGAGAATAAAAACAAAAACAAGATGGCTGTCACAGAGAGTTCCCGATTCAACTTTTAAAGTGTATTAATCAACATGATTTAATCAATTATTCACCTCAATAGTAGCTGGCTATGATAGAAAAACATTGTTAGATTGCAAAATTCTGTGGATATTTCCATAATATTAAAGTTGCATAGTCCGATGGGTTTTGAGTTTCTGTCATTTTCTGAGATAAACATATTTAGGGTGATCGTCATAATCTACCCTACTTTCACTTGAAGTAACTTTTATTTTAAATAGCTAACTTTTGAGATATTTGAACTGCAAACAAGCCAAATTGAGATACTTGCTTTGGTTTTGAAAAGTTGATGCTTCATCAGACTATGCAGCTTTAACTTACAGATTAACTTACATATCCTCTTCTGGCTGATATAGGGCCTATTGGGCCTCTAATGCCAGCTCGTTATGGTCTCCTTTGTTGGTGTGACATAGACAGATAGACGGGGATAGGGTGATTGCATCAGGAAGTCTCAGTATGCAGTCCTCAAAAAGACAACGCCCTGAAGTCAGAATGCATCGGCTGCATCAGATATCGGAAATCTGATGTTGATTAGATGTTGCAAGATGAACATACATATATATACATATACACATATCCACTATACATACATACCTACCTACATGTATACCAATATATACACACACATATATAAATATATATGTAGAGGGGCACGGATAGGCGAGTAAAGTTATTTTTATTTATCTTATAGAATAGTCGGGCAACACAACCGGTAACCTACAATAATCCAACCGTAACTGTACTTGGCTGGGCAACCGCCCTACCAAATAAAGAGAGAAAAAAAGGTTAGAACCAGTAGGTGTTGACTGGGGTAATGGGGCCTGCTCAAGGAGGGTAGGGGCGAGGAAAGGTGGATCCGGGAGCGCCACCTGATGGACTCGAACCAAACTCTCAACAGAGGGGGGGGGGGGGGGGGGGCTTCTGCGCCTTCCCTACACCAACATGTCCAAGATATAAGCATGTGTAGAGGGGCGCAGACAACACGGACATGGATAAGTGAGTGCAGTTATTTTTATTTTGCTTATAGAATAGTCGGGCAACACAACCGTTACTGCAACCGTAACTGTGTTTGGCTGGGAAACCCGCCACAGATGGGTGCATCCCCACCCAATCAATCACTGCCGTGAGGGCCGTCGCGACACGTATATCAGCCAGAATGCGGTCTGACAGAGGAGTGCAAATATATTTAAATACTGTGTCGGATGACCAGTCACCCCTGGTCTTAATCTCCTCGAGGGAAGCACCCTGTATAGCAAGGAAGGTGCACCCGGCTTGGCGAAAAGAGTGACAAAAATAGTCTTCCGGGACTAAGCCCAAGCACTCTGAAAAGTGCTTAATTGTGGCTTGCAAAGCCTCATATGAAAGTGGTTATAAGGATCCATAGGAATCAGGTGTAGCAGGAAATCGCAAACCCTGTAAATCGCAAACGCCCACTTGTGATTTCCTTGGAAATTGCAAACCCCAATACCATATATGGGCATGGGGGGTTTGCGATTTCCTAGGAAATCACATATCCCCCCTGGATATCGCAAACCCCCCATGTTTGGCAGTCTTATGGCCCTGTCACATTTTGACGTATCTCGCCAGCGCGCCGCCAACACGGAAAATCACTTTTTTACGTTGAGAATTGTTTGTTTGTTGTTGTTTTACATCTTAGCAACATCTTAAGGTCATATCAGGACGGGTACCAACTTGTGACAGTGCGCACTCATGGCGACTTTATAGTGCTGTCCCACTGGGAAACCAGGCCGCTGGCACCATGACCTGATATCCCACTCAGTCACATTATCCTGACACGGAGCACACCAGTCCTTGTCCTATCCTAATAACACCTGGCTAGAAAATGACAAGTATCAATTTTAAAGTCATTGGTTTGACTCGACCAGGGTTTGAACCCATGATCCCACGATCTACCAGCTCGGGAGACGGACGCTCTAACTCATTTGGGCATCCCGTCTGTTTTTTACGTCGAGATGCATCTAACTTTTCGGCACGGGGGGAAAAGTTTGACGTCAGTGCAGCGTACGTAGTGGCTGAAAGCGTAGCGTGTGCCTGACGTTGTGGTAGAGTATGTCGACGCGTGAGGAAAAAAAACAAAAAAAACAGTTGGGCACAACGTGTGGCTAATGAACCTTGCTAAACCCATCACGGTATGTTGCAGAGCGTATGTACTCGAAGATTACATCATGTCTCAACCAAACATTTGCTGGCTGCTTTACAGCACTGGTGCCTTCGGACATCGTTTAGCTGTATTCAAGTCAGCATCATGTAGGATAATGATACAATAGTTGGACTGGCTTTTCTTATTGATGTAGTCTAGTATCTTTGACCAAAATTGACCTGGTCCCCTATCCTTCCTGTGTGCAGTGAATATGGCCCTTGCTGTGACAGGCATGAAATAAAAAATAATCAATTAATCCATCTTGTGAGGGATCCCCGTTATACAAAAATAAATGTGACTTAATCATGCTTACATAAATACAATTTTTATAATAGACCAGTCCATAATTCGAGCATCACGGTGCATTATGTGATTTTTTAAACCAAAACAAACCTGTCAAGCTGAGCTTGCAGCTGATCAGGGCCCGTATGCATGGAGCAGTGTTAGCGGCGTGTGGTGTTATCACTTTAACACAGGGTAGCTACCACCGGTTATCGGCGGCGTCGAGAACTATGTCACGCCGTATGCATGGTCGCTTAAACGGTGAGTGTTAGCTAAACGTGAATGTATTTATAGATTTGGGAAATCCCTAGATTCGACAATATTAATATCACCGCCTCTGCAGCGACAGCACTAATATTGCTTCGAAGTTATGGTTAATTTGCTGAAATTTCACTTATTGCGTATGTAATTCTGTTAAATATGACAGCATTGAATAGATTGAGACCCACACACGCACACTAACCGGCATGGCGACAGTATGTATATCGACGTCGATGCGGCGGCGGCGATTTGTTTACTTTACATTCGTCAATTCGACAATATGAATAACGCCGCCAATGCGGCGGCAGTGTTAATATCGGTTCCTTTTTAGGGTTAATTTGATTAAATTTCACTTATTGCATATTTAATTCTGTTAAATATGACAGCTATGAATAGATTTGGGCCTAATATATTGCCGCCGATGCGGCGGTGACGACAGTATGGATAGCGACATGAATAACACCGCCAATGCGGCGGCGGTGTTAATATCGGTTTGTTGTTAGGGTTAATTTGATAAAATTTCACTTATTGCATATTTAATTCTGTCAAATATGATAGCATTGAATAGTTTGGTCTCCATCTGACACTAACCTAACACTAACACTGCTGTAAACCTGATAGGGGGTAGGTTTACATTCTTCGACTTTAAACGTGTGGTGTTAGGCCTAACAATCTCAGTCTCTAATGCCCCTGTCACACTACGACGCTTCTCCCGGCGATCCGTCAGCGTTGGAAATAAAATCTTGCGCGTCGAGAAACGTCAAACTTTTCGGCGGTTTGGGGGAAAAGATCGGCGTCAGCGCGGCGCGTTGTGTGCGCGCCGCCAACGTGTGTCGACGCGCTGGGAAAAAAAATAAAAAAGTTTGGCGCGACGTCTTCATTTAACCTTAAATGTTGCTAGGGCGTAAAACAAAAACGGCCCAGTTTGCGCAACGCGTGAGCAACGACCCTCCCGCGCGCGCGCCGTCTTCGTACCGTTCCCATAACGTTATGCCGGCGCGTCCAACGCAGCGCGACGCGCGCCTAACGTCCTTACCCATAAATTTGCGCGCGCTGGCGGTCGTTGGAGAGTTTTGGACATGTTCAAAACCTTGGGCGACCGGCAACGCGCGCCGACTTCCGCCGGCGACTCGCCGGCGACAAAGAAGTGTACCGACATGTACCGACGCGCCCATAACGCGCCACCAGCGCTTCTCGATATTTCACCAAATATCGCCCAAAAAGACCACACGTTGACGGGTCGCCGGCGAGAAGCGTCGTAGTGTGACAGGGGCATAACACTGGCCTCTTTGTTACTCTAAGGTCATCTAAAACTAGGTCTAACTCCCAACCTCCTCGGCCTGCTGTCCTGTCTCCACCTGGTCAAAATACGTTACAAGACTCGCTGGGTGATTTATTTATATATATATATATGTATATATATGCCTGTTCTATATATAACTATATATAGTATAGGTACCTGGAGACTTCTGTATTACCAGCAAGCACCTGCAGCCGTGTATAATAAGCCGTGTTTACATTGGCGAGTTAAGTCGCTTCATATAAATCGCCTTGTATAGTTCGCCTCACATTCGCCGTGTAAACGCTACTCTGAAGCGGATTAGGGCTGATTCGATTCATATGATTCACTTTATGTAAACCACCTCTCGAGGTAGTTTATATGAAGCGATCTAACTTGAGTCGGCCTATCTTGCCTGTGTAAACGCAAGCGAAGTAGTTGAGGCGGATTAAGGACGTCACAGTCGAGACCTGAGTTTGTTGACTTTCCGGTAAATTTGTTCTATGAAACTGCTAGCTGTGCACAGATATTTTTTTCATCATTTATTTTTAGGGTTTCACTGCCCAGCAGAAGTTTTACTGTTCCAAAACAATACGATTCAGTCGAAACAGATCTAGGTCGAACCCACACTCTCTCGTGGCGACGTCGACTAACTGAAAGTGGCGCTGGTTAGTATGGACTTGCTCATGTGCAGATATCGATTTCCGCCTTCAAACTCGGTGCGTGTAAACGCGCCATTACTTCGCTTCATATAAATCGCTTTGTGTGATTCGTTTTACAATTGCCCGTGTAAACACGGCTTCAGACTGCACATTGCCTGCACTGGTTTGTGTGCCAGTGGCAGTCATTCCCACCACGTCCCTGTGTAATTAATGCTGTGCTTTAAGCTCCTGTCACATTACGGCGTATGGCGGGAGCGTATTGAAAACCTACGTCGAAAATGGGAAAAAGCTGCGCATGCCAGCCTGTCGTGACCTTTGGTGACCTATCGGGTGTTTTTGAGCATATGCGTAACCTATGAGGAGCGTACGAGGAGCATATGAGAGCGTACTGTGACATTTTTTGACGGTTTTGATTGGCATATGGAACCTATGCGTAGCGTATGCGTAGCGTATGCGTAGCATATGCATAGCGTATGCGTGGCATATGCGTAGCGTATGCATAGCGTATGAGCGTATGAGTAACGTATGAGTAAAGATCGATGTCGAGACCTTTGGGATACACTGGAAATACGCTGTGCATACGCTGTGCATACGCTGTGCATACGCTAGGAGTATGCTCCCATACGTAACTCGTAGGTTATGTGTACGCTACATACACTAGAGATATGCCGGTGACGCAAGTTGAGCGTATGCGTAACCTATGCAGGTGCACCCCTAGCGTACGAGGAGCGTACACTGGTGTATGAGGAGCGTACACCAGCGTATGAGTAGCATATGAACCATACGCTCCCATAGGTCGAGATTTTTTTAGCATGCACAACAAAATTTGGACGGACGGACGGATGGCCAATTCACGACACGAAGACAGATGTAGATATTGAGGATTTGGGTCAAACAATTAGCACCAGGTGATCAGTGCCTCGTCGGCCATCGTGATTAGATAGAAAGTACAGCATAACACTGCCGCTGCGGCGGTGGTGTTAATATCGCCAGGATTTCGGGTTTAATTTGCCTGGATTTCACTTTTTGAGTAAGCTATTCTTAAGTAACATTATTTCATGCCTACGTCACACGGAAATCCTCAATATAATAAAAGACCCTATAATACTAAGACGGCTCACTCCCTATCTCTCCCATGGTAATGTCAATTTTGCAGTGCCATCTTGTGGTGGGTTTGATCAGCCTGGCTGCTGGCTCGTGTTTCACATGTAAACACACACAAGGTGACAGGGTGAGTTTAAAATTAAAAAAGAGAGATTGCCTGTCATTTGGATGCCGATGTTGCACCTACTGCCTGGTCCCCACCTCCCTCTGGCCCACCCTCCCTCATTCCCCACCCTCCCTCATTCCCCTGCCCTCCCTCGATCACCCTCCCCCCTCTGCTCACTCTGACCTTCCCTCCTCTCGGCCGCTCTGCCCTTCCCCTTCCCCCTCCCATCCCCACCCTTCCCTCTCCCAATCTCTCTCCTCATCCACCTTACCCAGCACTCTCACACCACACCTCCCTCCCCACCTCGTTCCTCCCCCTTCCCCCCTTCCTCTCCGCCTCCTCTCCCCACACATCCCCTCTCCCCCTTCCCTCTCCCCCTCCTCACCCACCTCACTCAGTGCTCTCCGCCCTCCCTCTCCCGCTCCCCTCCTCACTCACCTCACTTGGCGCTCTCACAGACACTCCTTGTCCCTCCCCCTTCCTCCCTCTCTGCATCCTCCTCCCGCTTCCCCTCCCCTTCCCCACACTCCGCCTTCCTCCCCCGCACTCCCTCTCCCCCTCCACACACACCTCATTTGCCGCTCTCACACCACACCTCACAACCCCCTCGCTAATGTAAGCAGGGGATGGAGGGGGGGAGGGGGGGGGGGGGGGATGGAGGGGGAGGTCCCCACTGGTTGCATGTTGCTACTCCTATAGAACTCCAACCACCAGTGCTACCCGTCTGCCCCTCCACCTCTCCACCCCACCCACACCCGCCACCATACACACATTCCCCCAGCATCCTTCTTCCAGCACACTGACACACACACATGCTCAAGCACACACACCAGTCGCACAACCCATTATAACACTATCAAAATGATCAAACCCACCATCTGGTGAGCTGGCTGTTCTCTTGATTACACAATACAGGGTGAGTGAGCCGTCTTAGTGTTATGGGGTCTTTGATATAATGGTTTATTTGCATTTAAAACGGCTCTCCAATATACATGTTATCAACAATGTTCAAATCAATGGGGGACCTCCGACTTTTTAGTTCAAGTTCCTGCCGTTTGCATCGCCACTGAAGTAGTGGGCCTCTAGGGCACACTGTATACATACACTGCAATTTCAATGGCTATGAGCAATCTTCATACAGAAGAAGTGTAATATCTCTAAAACTACACCACCTAGAGAAAAACCACTTGGTACACATATAGAAAACATATTCAACAAATAGATTATATTAAATTGATCAGGTTAGGGTTCTGCATTTCTATTAATTTTGAATAAAATAAACGTTTTGCACTGCGCGTACCGGCAAAATCAATGCATTGTCAATGGCCGTGAGCAATCTTGAATTATATTCATACAGAAGAAGTGAAATATCTCTAAAACCACACCACCTAGAGACAAACCGCTTGGTAGACATATAGAAAACATTTTCAACGAATAGATTATATTAAATTGATAAGGATAGGGTTCTGCATTTCTATTAATTTTGAATAAAATAAACGTTTTGTACTGCGCGTACCGGCAAACTCAATGCATTGTCAATGCAATATCTCTAAAACCACACCACTTAGAAACAAACTGTTTGGTACACATATAGTAAACATATCCAACGATTAGATTATATTAAATTTATAAGGTTAGGGTGCTGTATTTCTATTTATTTTGAATCAAATAGACGTTTTCCACTGCACGTCCCGGCAAACTCAATGCATTGTCAATGGCCGTGAGCAATCTTCATATAGAAGAAGTCAAATATCTCTAAAACCACACCACCTAGAGACAAACCACTTGGTACACATATAGAAAACATAGCCAAGGAATAGATTATATTAAATTTATAAGGTTAGGGTGCTGTATTTCTATTAATTTTGAATAAAATAAACATTCTGCACTGCGCATACCGGCAAAATGAAGGCATTGTCAATGGCCGTTTATGCCCACTAGTACCGATGCGCCACCAAGTGTCGGAAAAACTAACTAGCCCACATGTCCCCCATTACATCATTTTATCAACAATGTTCATGTCAAATTTCATCATGTTATCATCAATGTTCAGATCGGTTCTCATCATGTTATCATCAATGTTCAGGTCGAATATCATCAAGTTATCATCAATGTAGGTCAATTCTCCCCCCCCCCTTTCTCAGCTTCCGGCTTAGATTGAAAGGCTAGACTCGAACCCTCAACCCTAGTGTGTGTCATGTTGTTTATAGATGTGGGTAAATAAATGTGTAAGTGGTTCGAACGGTTGTGACAAATTCGGGCTGTGGGCGCAGTTGGGTGGGGGACAGTGTCGCCACCTGGAGGTATTGTTGGTGTACATTTGTTTTTTTTGTTTTTTTTTGGTATATTAGTTGTTTAAGAAGGGAAAATTTCAATCACGGAGGATTGGTCTTCCTCCTTCAACTGCTCCTTACCCTATCCTAATAATGCCGAGCGCCTGGCTATGAAGTGACAAATAAAAAATGTTAAGTCATTGGTTTGACTCGACATAGATTCGAACCCACGATCCCATGATCTACCAACACAGGAGACGGATGCTCTAACTTTTTAGTTGTTGTTGCTTGTTGTTGTTGTGATATGGTATTTATTCTGCTCATAGCGTGTAATCCAGCGAGGGTGCTTGTTTTCAATCCTGGACAGCTGTGAGGAATGTTATGGTCTATGCCCAGGTTCCTGCTCCGGGTTGGTATCCTAGCAACAGTTCCGTTCATGTCAAATCTCATAGAGGATTTCCACCACCAACACACCCACCCTCTGACTGACGTCAGTGGCAAGAACTAATGGTGTGGGTAACAGCTCTCATTTTGTAGAGAGGGTATTATAGACGATTTCTACCACTAACAGACCCTCTGGTGGCAGGGGCAGGAACTAATGTTGTGGGTAGCCGCTCACTGTGAAGCACCTCTGCAGAAAGGAAAAATGGAAGAGGGGGACTGGAAGAGGAGGAATGGAAGATAGGGGAATGGACGAGAGGGGAATGGAAGACAGGGGAATGGAAGAGGAGGAATGGGAGAGGGGGGAATAGAAGAGGAGGAATGGAAGAGGAGGGAATGGAAGAGGAAGGAATGGGTGAGGGGGAATGGGGGGGGGAATGGAAGAGGGAGAATGAAAGATGGGGAACGCAACAGGGGGTAGCGCAACAGGGGGGAACCACAACAGGGGAACGCAACAGGGGGTAACGCAACAGGGGGAAACAACAGGGGGGAAACGCAAGAGGGGGGAACGCAAGAGGGGGAATGCAACAGGGGGAACACAAGAGGGGGGCTGCGGCAGGGCGAATGGAAGGGAGGGAATGGAAGAGAGGGAATGGAAGAGAGGGAATGGGAGAGGGGGAATGGAAGAGGACGGGAAATGCAGGGGGAATGGAAGAGGGGAATGGAAGAGGGGAACGCAAGAGGGGGGAATGCAAGACGGGAACACAAAAGGAGGGAATGGAAGAGAGGGAATGGAAGAGAGGGGAATGGAAGAGAGGGGAATGGAAGAGGGGGAATGGGAGAGGGGGAATGGAAGAGGGGGAATGGAAGAGGACGGAATGGAAGAGCAGGGAATGGAAGAGGGGGATGGAAGAGGGGGAACGGAAGATGGGGGAACGCAAGAGGGGGGAACCCAACAGGGGGAACGCAGGAACACAGGAGGGGGGAACACAAGAGGGGGAATGGACGAGAGGGGAATGGAAGAGGGGGGAATGGAACTCGTGAAACGGACGGTATATGTGAGCGCCCCAGTTTTAGCAGTGGGTATATGTGTGTTGTCCGTGTTTTCAGTTTTAGTCGGGAAACGGGTCGGGTCGGGTCAGGTCGGGTCGCGTCGGGCAGTCAGTTTTAGCGCGTGAATCATAAACGGGAGGTGTGTGCCAGGCATAATAGCACCCAAACATCCCGGAAGTGACGTCATCAGAGGCGATCCGACGTCAAGTAGGGAATTGTTCACAGCAACAACTACTTCCAGGCACTCTGGTATGGTGGCGCCCCCAGGTGAGGGACGCACAAACCCTGTTTCCATCGTACCTGGAATGCGGCGAATGTCCGCCAGGTGGCGTCACAGTTACAATGCAGGCAGCAGGGCCGTATTCGGTTCACACGATCCGGTGTCGCAGTTTCCGCCGTCCGCCAGTTTCCGCGGTACGCATACACTCAAATGCATTGTCAATGGCCGTGAGCAATCTTCATACAGAAAAAGTGAAATAGCTCTAAAACCACACCACCTAGAAACAAATCTCTTGGTACACATATAGAAAACATCTTTACCAAAAACATGATATTCAATTTATAAGGTTAGTGACGATGCTGTTCGATTTTAACGCATGCGCATAAGCGATGCGTACCACGGAAACTGGCGGACGGTGGAAACTGAGACACCAGGAGACTCGGGTCACCCAAGTTGCTGGAATTTCAAATCGAACACCGTGAGTCGAATTGACAAAAACATGTGCCATGTGCAAAAAGTAACCCACCTCTCAGCTGGAGTTGGCTAGGAGCGATGACGTCACATTTGTGCTGGTACCTGTAGTATAACAGCTACGAGTACAAGTCCTACATGTTGTCCTAATGCTCTTCTTTTTTTTTAATAATCCAGATTATTGAAATGGAAATATAGCTAAACTATGCAATCATATAATATTTAAATCCTATTTGCTGTAGTTATATCGGTTATTTAAAAAAAAAAAAGAAAAAGGGTTTTGGGTCAACAGCTGATTAAGCCACCATTTTTTACACCCGGAGCATGGAGAAGCGTGTTCGTTTATTCAACCCGAGTCTGTAGGATGTGCTCATGCGGCAAAATGTGGCTCGAGTAACCCGAGTTGATTAATGAAATACACACCAGGAGTCAGGAGTGTGTGGGCTAAGCCTAAGGCCAAATCAATAAACAAAATTGGTGATCGTCCTTTTGAAATAAAAATCAGTGCCGGTCGGGCGGTTTTTATTTATATTTTATATATTTATATTTTTTACGTACACCTAATACGTGAATATTCATGGGTATTCATCACCAGCGTTCACGATCCCCCCCCCCCCCCCCCCACACACACACCCACCCCCACCCCCCACCTGTTGAATTGGTATGGGAATCCTTTGTATGCCAGTGAGCATTGTCAAACCATTGAGTTTGAGCTCGTCCTCTAAGTTCTTTGCCATCTCTCGTCCCGGTCATTATGGTGTTCTCCATACCGTCATCCTCTTTTCTAGCAATGTGTAAATGTATGTTAACCGGTAGAAGCAAGTTGACTGCAGCCATGACATTTTCATTCATATACAATAAAACCTCCCTAAACGCCCACCCGCACAGATCGCAACTACTCCCTTATACCAATCACCTCATTTTGGTTCCAAATGATCGCCCACACAAAACAGTATAACCCCGTTAAACCAAACTTGAAGGACCCCTACAAATTTGTTTGGATTAACCAAGCTTTGGCTTCGACTTTGACTTGGCTTTGGCAAAAACGTGGGTGCATTATGAATGTAATATACAATGTATGTGGACACTTTGATTATTGTTTTTATGTATATTCGGTATAACAATAAAATTTTAAAAACCTCTAAATCGAACACCTCCCTAAATCGACCACTTAAAGTCAGGGCTATGGTCGGTCGATTAGGCGAGGTTTTACTGTATAGCAATGCCGAGAACCAGTGGTGCGTTGGCTCTGCTGTGCACGTATATACGTGCCACTGCTAGGCTACTAGTGACCTTGAACTTGAAATGGATTATACCTGTCTACTGTCCATCTGTGTAGGTTAGTGTGGATGTGGATCCTGGCCACTGATCCATGACTGTTTTTCTATAATGAGTTTAACTGATCATGTCAGAAATCTCTAAAGCCGAATCAGCTGAAAACAACAGAAAATAAAATCGACTCCCTGAAACCTGTCATCATCATCATCATGGTGTTGGTCGCGATGCGACAAAGACTGCTTTCATTACTTGACTGCCGCTCTCCATTTAGCTCTCTGCTGTGAGAGTTGCTTCCATGAGTCGGCCAACCATGAAACCTGTACACTTACAGTAAAACCTCTCTCAATCGACCGACCTTGGGACCGACTTAAAGTGTCAATTTAGGGAGGTGGTCGGTTTGGGGAGTTAGAATATGGTTACAATGGTATTGTTGGAACCCAAATAAAGCGATATAAGGGAAGTGGTCGATCTGTGGAGGTGGTCGGTTAGAGAGGTTTTACTGTATACACAAACCTAACCTTTGAAGGTTTTAGAAAAAGCCTATTAAAAAGAACTAACATAGTATGTTTAGATTAAAACCCAAATTGCGCTGATGCTGGAATAACCTCCAGCATGTGTGCAACAGAGTGAGAGGCATGGGTTGTATGGGTGAATTGTGAGAGTGAGGGTGGACTGGTGGAATGTAGTTGCTAGGAATATGGGACTGGAGTTTGGTTGGTTGGTTATTGGAGTTTTACATCCTGGCAACATCTATGGTCATATCAGGACGGGTAATGACTTGTGACAGTGGACGCTCATGGCGACTTTATATTGCTGTCCCACCGAGAGACCAAGCCTCCACCACCATGACCACTCCCCTCACAATCACATCCCACCCAGTCACAGTATCCTGACACTGAGCTAACCAGTCGGTGCCCTATCCTAATAATGCCAAGCGCCTGAGTGTGTACATTAAGGCACGCTCTATCTTGATGCACATATATCCTGCGCTATGTTGAGTACCTATGATGTACACTATATAGCATAGGCTGCTCCCCCACTTTCTTGTTATGTTCAGAATGGGTTGTGCTGCACAGAATGCAGCACATTCCACTTCCACTATGTACCAATCAAATGCGAATACTCCAATGGCTGGAAGATCAATGCCCCGGCACTGACAAAATATGTATTCAGATGAATAACAATATTTACCAAATAATAAAGCGACAAGTATCAATTGAGCAAGTCATTAGTTTGACTCAACCTGGAATTGAACTCCCGACCTTCCGCACGAGAGGCCTGCGCTCTACCGATTCGGCCACGTGATCTGGTATAGCTCGGTGGCTGGGGGACTTTCTTAGTTCGGGAATGTCCCGCCAGGAATCACGTAGGCCACTTGAACTGTCGACTGCCAGCTCAATACACGATAACACGGTTTGGCCTTATATGGGCATGTCCTACTTTCGTGAGAACGAGGCCACTTCCGGTTATAGGTAAACAAACACTGATAGCCTTGAGTTTGCCAGAACGCACAGTGCAAAACGTCAGTTTTATTCAAAATTAATAGAAATCCAGAACCCTAACCTGATAAATTTAATATAATCTATTCGTTGATTATGTTTTCTATATGTGTACAAAGCGATTTGTTTCTAGATGGTGTGGTTTTAGAGATATTTCACTTTTTCTGTATGAAGATTACTCACTGCCATTGACAACGCATTGAGTATTCCGGTACGCGCAGTGCAAAACGTCAGTTTTATTCTAAACTAATAGAAATTCAGAACCCTAACCATATCAATTTAATATAATCTTTTTTGTAAACATGTTTTCTATGTGTATTCCAATCAGTTTGTTTCTAGGTGTTGTACTTTTAGAGATATTTAACTTTTTCTCTCTGAAGATTGCTCACTGCCACTGACAATGCATTGAGTATGCCGGTACCAGCAGTGCAAAACGTCAGTTTTATTCAAAATGAATGGAAATCCAGAACCCTAACCATATCAATTTAATATAATCTTTTTGGTAAACATGTTTTCTATGTGTATTCCAATCAGTTTGTTTCTAGGTGTTTTACTTTTAGAGATATTTAACTTTTTCTCTCTGAAGATTGCTCACTGCCACACTGATAATACTGCCATGTGCGTTTGTGTACCTGCAAACAGGAATTAGGTCAAGATGGCCGCCAAACCGTGTTTAGGTGTATTCTACCACACGCCCTCTAGTGTCTCAAATTGTTGCCATTCTGGACTACTTCCAATCCGAGCCGTCAGGGAGCGCCAGCTGAGCGCTCATTCTCTTACAGCGTCTTCATGGACAGGCTGTTTAAAGCTGCATAGTCCGATTAAAGTATCAAATGTTCAAAACCAAAACAATTAAATTTAGATTTGATTCTACATATCTAATATTGATACTGATGCACTTGTTAAACATTAATTATGTTGCCACACAGAAGGGAATACTGAGGCAATTTACTAGAATCTGTTACGACTTTAGAACCCCTGTGGTGTCAGCGTTTTGGCATGCTTGCCAACATTAATTTAACATGTTTCCACTTCAAATATCTCAAAAGTAGCCATTTTAAATAAAAGTTACTTCAAAGTAAAGTAAGGTAGATCATACCAATCAACGGAATATATTTATCCGAGAAAATGACAGGAACTCGACACTATCAGAGTACGCACCTTTAAAACCGGATACTTAAGCGAGTTCCTCATATTTTGCGAAGCGACACCTCATCCTCATCCCGATTTGAGCCTACTTAAAGCCCCAGTCACACATAGCCGGACGAGCCCCGGATTTTGAGCCAGACCACCCACGGACCAACGGCCCGGACTGTCCCGGACCGCCATGGATGAAATCACTGGTTTCGTCGATTTTTGCCTCGCAGTCACACTTTCCCGGATGAGCCCTGGACGAGCCCCGGACTGCCCCGTACCACCCCCGGACTGCCCCCGGACTGGGCCGGACCGGTCCCGAACAAGGTCGGACCACCCCCGGACTGCCCCAGACCACCCCCGGACTATCCCGGATCACCCAAGGACCAAACCGGATCACCCCCGGTCTTACGGGGGCAGTCCGGGAGTGGTCCGTGGCTAGGCCGGGGGTAGTCCTGGATAGTCCGGGGATGGTCCGGGTCAAACCGTGGCTCAAAATGACCCCATACCACCCCGGGACAGGCCCTGTCCACCCCGAAATACCTGGACCACCCCCGGACCACCCCCGGATCAGGCCGGATTGAGCCCGGATCGCAAAATCCCCCGGACCGCCCCGATGTTTTAAACATTTTAAAACATCCGGGGCTGAGCCCGGATGGCGCCGGACGAGCCACGGATCAGGCCGGATCAGGGGGTGTCGGCACGGATGAGCCACGGATGAGCCATGGATCACCCCGGATCGCCCCGGACCACCCCGGATGGCGGTCTGGGGCTCGTCCGGCCCCTGATCCGGGTATGTGTGACTGAGGCTTTATCCTCCAACTTATATTAGATATTGCTGCACTTATTAAAGCTGCATATTCCAATGAAAGCATTACCTTTTTGCAACCAAAGATTCTGACGCACTTATTTAAAGTGGCATAGTCTGATGGTTTTGAGTTTCTGTCATTTTCTGAGATAATTACATTAGGATGATCGCTATGGTGTACCTTACTTTATTTTGAAGTAGTTTATATCTTAAATGGCTAACTTTCAAGTTATTTAAAGTGTGAACATGGGAAATTAATTTTGGCAAGCACGCCCAAACTCTGACACCGTAGGTTTCAGGTATTAAATTGCCTCAGTATTCACTTCTATGTGGCCACAAATGTTTGATAAGTGCATCAATATCTAATTTAGATATGTAGAATCAGATCCTGATAATTGTGTTGGTTTTTGAAAATTTGATGTTTTCATTGGACTATGCAGCTTTAAGTATGTAGATGTGAATAGATGGAGATAGTAATTCAACTTAGAGAACCTGTTATTGATTGCTCAAATCAGTACTTACATGGCCCCGTCTGGAAAGTCTGTTGTGCATAATTTAGTCTCAACTGAGTCACTGAGTCTTACCAAAGACCCTATACTACTAAGACGGCTCACTTAGCCTGTACTGTGTAATCAAAATGATCAAACCCACCACTTGGTGCGCTGGCTGTTCTCTTGGTTAAACAGGTGCTATATTATATGTATAAATGTATATTTGAATATGAAAGATGTCTGATGATGGCGATGCTGATGATGATGCTGATGAGGATGGGTATTTGTTCATAGCAATTTCATATTGATGTGTATTCATACTTACCTATCTCATGTATAATATAATTGTATGTGTTTATATGTGAAACACCAACCAGCAGGTAGCACTGTAGCACTTCGAAATTTAAATTACCATCTGAGAGATAGGGAATGAGCTGTCTTAGTATTATAGGGTCTTTGATCTTACTAAGCAAGAGACACACTGGGCAGTCCCCCCGCCCTCCCCAACCCATCCCCATTAAATATAACAAACAAACAAGAAGATGCCAGTGCAGATCTGGATTTAGGCGACATATACATCTCTACATATGGCTTCACTTACGACGTTGATGACATCATTGGTCGGTTGTTGGAGTTTTATCTCCTGGCAACATCTATATTCATATCAGGATGGGTACCGACATGTGACAGTGCACACTAATAGCGATATTATAGTGCTGCCCCACTGGGAAATCAGGCCAGCAGCACCATGACCCAATATCCCACTCAGTGACATTATCCTGACACTGAGCTAACCAGTACTTGCCCTATACTATTAATGCCGAGTGCCAAGCTGGGAAGCGACAAGTATAAATTTTGCAAGTCATTGGTTTGACTCAACCAGAAATCAAACCAGGAATCTGTGCTCTACCGATTCGGCCATCATATCCGGTCTGATGACGTCAATTTGATTATTGTTCCCTGCTACTCAATGTGCATCCGCCCGTCCCAACAGAGGCGGCGGGATGTCTTGTGTTAAATCTCATTGTTCCAGTCAGTAATGAAAGGAGGGCAGCTGCAGCTGTAATCAGCGGTTGGCACTGTAGGCTCATATTTCCAATAGACGAGATCACCGTTCCGACTGCGCATGCGCTAAAAACGGCTTTGGCAGCAAAGCAAATGGGTCTGGCCATTGAGTTTGGCAATATGCATAGGGCAAATCTTCCATTTTATTCAAAATTAATAGAAATATATAACAATTTGGCATAAACTTGTATGCACACATGCAATATAATGATCTGATGAATATAGCTAAGACAAAACTAGCCCTAGTTAAACATTTTGAGCTTAGAAACATACAATTCCACACAAATCAATCAGTCACTTTAAGGCTGATATTCACATCACTATTATTAATTCTTGTTCTAAATATTAAAATGCCAAATGTGTCAACAGACACTTGTTTCAGAGAAATATATAACCAATATATGATTAATCCTACTAATTTTCTAGTTCTACATATGTCATTAACCATGGGATATAAATAAAAACATGAATAAAATAAGTAAAACTGACTCTGGCTATGGCTCTAACACTAGTCCCAGTGCCCAGATTTCTCTAAATCTAAATGCACATGGCATAAGATGTATGTGTTAATTTATTATATATATTTTTTTTAGTTGGTATTCTATGTATCAAACAAGAGCTGAGATGAGCTGAAACTAGCACATTTCATAGCTGCACCCAGTGTGTTAGCATGTGCCATGTGCTTCTTGCGGGTTAGTTTTTCTTCCACGCATCCCACAATGCACCGCGCTGCTCGAATGGTGATGTAGTCTATTTTTGTGTGTGGGTAAAACAGTTTATTCATCAGAATATACATTTTTTCAGCGCCGAGGCACTGGTCTTCCAGCTGCTTACATTACATTGTAAATAGGTAGATTGGGAGCGTTACATAGCGTGTCGACCACCTGTGAAGGTGCGGGTCATCTGATCAATCCTGATCAGTGGACTCATTTGCAGTTTGGGCTATTTTCCATTCCAGCCAGTGGTCCACAACTGGTTCATCAAAGGCTGTGGTATGTGCTGTCCTGTTTGTGGGAAAGTTCAAATAAAAGACTCTTTGCTGCTTAAGTAGATTATGTGGCGGCAGCAGGTTTCCTCCATAGAAATATGTCAGAATGACCATATGTTTGATGTCAAATACTCGATGTGCTCTAGAGGCGTCGTTAAATAAACAAACTTTTTTGATTTCCAATTGCTTTCTTAATATTATATACATACAAGTCGCTGCACACAGGTTAAAGCAAGGCTCTGCATCAATCCCTGGAACAATATTGCATTGAACTGTCATTATATATATATATATATATATATATATTCACAGTCTATGAATATATTCAGAGACTGTAAATATATCTATGTCCTCTGCTATATTCCGGACTTGTGCACAGTCCCATTTCAATATAGTGCTGCCATCTGGTGGAATCCATCTCTACCATTGTACAGTCAACCATATTGGTTGCGCTATCTGATGGAGGAGTTAACAACACTTACTGGTATGTGACTCAATCAAAATGGATGCCACTCTGGTTAAAGTGACCATAGTTAGTAAAAACCATCAAAATTAATATGAAATGTGTACAGTAGGCAGAACAAAACATGTTATTTACACATGGTGAAACATCAGTGGAGTATGATGATGCACATTAGCAGCACTGATTAACAGAGGAGTAGTGATCAAAACGACCATAAAGCCCAGGTCACATACACGTTAGTGAACCTAGTTGAACGTAGTTAGAATAACGTGGGTGAAACGTGCTGTCACTACGTTAAACTACGTTAAGATATGGCACGTTTTGGTTGATGACCCACCTAATGGTATGGATAAATGTGTTATAGTACGGATCCTGGTACATTTTGGTACGGATCCCGGTACGTCCAACTACGGTCAACTACGTTCAACTAGGTTACTCTCCACTACATTCAACTACGTTCAACTTTGTCCACTAGTGGCTACGTGACCACGGCAAAACGGCAAAGGTTTTGTGTGGGTCAAAGTATGCTAGGGTATGCTATAGTATGCTAGAGTACACTAAGAAGTATGCTAGAGTACACTAGAGTAAGCTAGAGTATGCTAGAGTTCGCTAGAGTACATTATCATCATGGAGGCTACGTCTGCCTCAACTGTAGTGCTCTTTTGAACATGTTCAAAGCTTAAATCGGAAATCACGGCCCACAGACATTATTACCACGTTATCATCACATTATCATCATGGAGAAATATGGATGCCGGTACTTTGCACTACGTTCAACTATGTTCAACTACAATAGCCTCCACTACGTTCACTAACGTGTATGTGACCGGGCCTTAAAACCTAACTATCATTTGGTATTATACGTTAATAGAGAGAAAAAGAGGTATATATCTATACACAGTGCCCCCCCCTCTCTTAAACGACCACACTGAACAACGACCACCAACCATATACGGCCAGAATTCCAATGCAGCAACATATTTCAACTACAAGTTAACCCTTGCCAACAACCTCCTGCCAAACACGACCATCAACCACCCTTTTCCCCCTTTATGCGACCACTTTCGCCCCTTTAGGCTGCCACTTTTTCCCCTCTAGGCTACCACTTTTCCCCCTTTAGGCAACCACGTTTCCCCCTTTATGCTACCACTTTTACCCCTTTATGCAACCACTTTTCCACCGTTATGTGACCACTTTTACCCCTTTAGGCTACTACTTTTCCACCTTTATGCAACCACTTTTCCCCCTTTAGGCTACCACTTTCCCCCCTTTATATGACCACTTTTTCCTCTTTAGGCTACCACTTTTCCCCCTTTAGGCAACCACTTTTCCCCCTTTATGCTACCACTTTTCCACCATTATGTGACCACTTTTACCCCTTTAGGCTACCACTTTTCCACCTTTAGGCTACCACTTTTACCCCTTTATGCGACCCCTTTCCCCCCTTTATGCGACCAATGTCCCCACTTTATGCGACCACTTTCCCCCCTTTATGCGACCACTTTTCCACCATTATCCAACCACTTTTCCCCCTTTATGCGACCACAAGTATGGTTATGTGATATTTAAATGGATATTTTAAAACCAGGGTGATTATGTGATGTTTTAAGTATGTAATACGTTATTTTAAAAACCAACAAGGATAATTATGTCATATTTAAATGGACATTTTAAAACCAGTGTGATTATGTGATGTTTTAATTATTCAATGTGTTCCTTTAAAACCAAGAAGTATGATTATGTGATATATGAATGTGTCACTCCCTTTCACCCTAACCCTAACCCTCTCAGCAGGGACCACCTCCCTTATGCTACCACGTTATCTCTGCAGTAGGGGGGTAGTTTAAGCGGGGACCATGTGTATGTGTAATAGGCCATGTCGGACTGGTACGGTCGGTTCTCCCCTTGTCGTAACTGATGCAACACCGCACGTTGTAGCTGAATCGGTAGAGCGCACACTTCCCGTGCGCAAGGTCGGGAGTTCGATGCCTTGTCATCCAGAATCTCATTCTAACATACACAAATTCAAACAAGATTGTATTGATCACATTTAAACAAAAAAGATTCTCTTACAAGAAACAATTTCAAAACAAGCTTTATAAATGTTTGGCAAAACGCATGGTGTCAATGTGTAAATTTTCACATTGTCAATTTAGCATTAAATCATATTAGCATAATATTGTAGGATATACTAAATGCATGTTTTTTTTTTGTTTTTTTTTCTTGAAGATTTATACTGCCTATCATGGATAAGTCTGAATAGATTTGTTTTCACCATTAGACAGTTTGTCGGTAGAAACCCTGAGTCTACACTTTTACCGACCCAAGGGATTTTTAACCTCCAACACCACATAGACATGGTATGAGAGCAACTGGCCTTTGATGACGCTGTAAGTTATACACAGCGGTGGAAATCCAAATTGGCAGAGGTGGCGGCATGGGGAATCGAACCACTGACCTTCAGATTAGGAGTCCGACCTAGAAAAAAGTTAGACACTCTAACCACTCCACCACAGAGAACACCACAAAATATGTAATACATGCACAGAGGCAACGATCATTATTTGACTTATTACCAAGAAAAGAAATAATTAATTATCATAACATGGAAATGAAATTTCTGGTACTCAGTTTCAGAGAATGATCTATATATACAGTAAAACCTCTCTATACCGACCCCTATACAGATCGACCACTCCCCTATACCGATCGCTTTATTTGGGTCCCAACAATACCATTGTAATGATATTCTAACTCTCTAAACCGACCACCTCCCTAGATGGACCACCTAAAGTTGGACCTATGGTCTGTCGATTTAGAGAGGTTTTACTGTATTTTCTTTCTGTCAGCGGTCCAGTAAATGAGCATAAAGTGCCTATCACACTATGCCGGATTGAGCAACGGACAGGAATGTCGAGTCCGGTGATGATAAGTATCAACATGTATTAAAATGTGTCAAAGTGTTGTGACATTGGGTCTACGAGTACTAACCGACATGAAACAAACATGAAACGGACATGAAACGGACATGAACGGATGAAACAAAATCAAACCGGACAAGAACCGTAGACATCAATCCAGTGGCATCCGTTCCTAGTTTTGTGCATGTTCAAAACTTGTATGAACACAAACCGGACATTGTTCATTTTCTGTCAGTTTCACCCAATCCGGTGAGGTGTGACAGGCCCTTAACGGTTGCTGTGCCGTGGGCGATTAGGTGGCGCCACATGGAGAGCTGCGGTTGTATCTGTAGATGACCTAATCAATCGAGGTAACCAGCTGATGACTGAGGAGCTGGTTTTTTTGTTGTTTTTTTACGTCCTAACAACATCTAAGGTCATATCAGCACGGATACTGACTTGTGACAGTCCGCACTCATGGCGACTTTATATTGCTACCCCACTGGGAGACCAGGCTGCCAGCACCATGCCCTGATATCCCACTCAGTCACATTATCTTGACACTGAGCCAACCAGTCGTTGCCCTATCCTAATAATGCCGAGCTTTTGGCTTGGAAGCAACAAGTATCAATTTTTAAGTCATTGGTTTGACTCGACAAGGGTTCGAACCCCCGATCCCATAGCCTATCAACACGGCTGAGGAGCTGGGGTTTGGATACAATCTTCAGGCTTATTATACTTGCATAATGGCCTATGCAGCATATATATATACACAAACACATATAGATATGTATATACATATACATTTATACATATATACATATAGAGATATATACATATATACATATATACATATATGTACATACATATGGATATGAAGTGGGCGAGACTACTCGACCGATGGAAATGCGGGCAGGGCTGACTAGCCTGCATTCTGAGATGCGGGCTATTCACCAGGCTCCCATTTGCCACCATTTGCGGGGCCGGATTCCCTGCTGTAAAGCGTTGCTGGGATACGTCAATTGTGACTATCCTAGCAACGGTGAGAGGTCGGGCGTTTGGACCCAGACCCATCGTGTTTTGGCATGCTCCGATGTTTTAGCCGAGATTTAGGCTTTTATTGTCGAAATTCAAAACTTATTTAACTTAATTATATGGGAGGGGATGTAGTTGTTCATATCCGTTATATTGCTAAACTCTTATTGTTAGTATAGGGTAAGAATAAAGCTGTGAGCTCCTAAGAAGTGATTGGAACGTTCCTTGCATTCTTTACTATTCTCCAGTCTTACATTATTAACCGCTATGGTCAACTTCATATCGCTATTTGATTGCTCTATGAATGTATTAAATTAAGGGCCTTCCTCCCCATGGTCTGTATGGAGTCAAACTCCCTACCTCTGATATTAACCACATTGCTAGCCAATGGTCAAGCTAGCAGGAAGGCAGACAACCGGCGGCAGGAGGCACACAACATTCACATGGAAACAATTATTTATTAACACCTAGGCTCGTCTTAAGTGGGGGTGGAATAGCCCGATGGTTAAACTGGTGCCGTGACCAGGATAGTAAGGAGTGTAATACCTTTTAATTCACTTCTGGCTTGGAAGAAATTTTTTTAATTTGTTTATAGCTTAGTCGGGTAGTGTTGACAGTGTCAGACCGGCATCTGTCCTTACGCTTCAGACGGGACGTCACATTTTATAGTGTAGCTAGGTCACACTAGCCATGGGGAAATGCTAGTGTTAGATCACCATGTTACACTGGTTATTATTGCGGCTAGTCTTATGTCTTTCGCTGTGAGGGCCAAGAGCCTGGAGTCCACAGTGGGTACCCAAATGTTAGTCGTTTGCCCATAATAACGACGTTATCCTTGTGCCGCTCTGAATGGATAGAGTCGTTTGGTACGAGGATTAGCTACCCCGGTGATGCGGAATCCGAGGGGCACCAGGGGCCATATGCAGGAGTCGGTGATAGCGAGCCAAAACGGTGTTTGGCGCATATCACCGTTTAGCGGCGAATAAGTGGCATGCAAGGGTCAGTGTTAGGCCTAACACCATAAGCTTAAACGGGGTTATGCTAAATGTGATCGAGAGGTGGTTTAGCGCTGATCGCATCCGTCATTTGTCAAAGCAAGATGGAGATGTTTGTGTTCCGGCGTTATCGGCGGTATGTGCAAAGAAGACAGGCGTGGAACCGGATTTTCCGGGACAGAACTAACCCGATAGACAAATTCAACGATGTCGAGCTTTTCCAGAAATTTCGATTCCGCCGACATGACATACTGGCAATTAGAGACAGTGTGCGAGCTGACATTGAACTCTCAAACCGGAGGGGAGCACTCACGCCACTCCTGCAAGTGCTGATTGCATTACGTTTCTATGCTAGTGGAAGCTTTCAGGATGTGTGCGGAGAATTAATAGGAGTTGACCAGTCGACGGTGTCATGGACAGTCCCACGAGTAATGGATGCACTGGTTCGGCAACTCCCCCAATCAGTGAAACTGCTGGATCAAGAGGCCGCTGACAGGACCAAGTTGAAAATGTTCACGAGCTACGGGTTTCCCAACGTATTTGGATGCATAGATGGGACACAGATTAGGATACAGGCCTGGTCAGAATACGAACACAAATTCGTCAATCGCAAACATTATCATTCCCTCAATGTTCAGGTAAAGTTAACCTACCTTACTTCCATTGTCAATTACATTTTTATTGAGTCACTAACTGTATGGGTTGTATGATGTCAACAAGTGTGCCAGTCCGCACCGCCCATACCGCAACACCTCTATCTCCAGCTGGAGACTACAACCTTTACTTGTTACCAAATCGAAGGATTCATGCGATTCGGTGTTATTATGGGTATCTGCCAACAATTATCGAATACGTTACATGTAATGACACCCGATTGGTGAGCATACGGTCCAAATAACAATTGAAATCAATGGGATCAACAATACCGTAGTACTGCAAATAAAAAAATTTCAAATTCACCCTAGGCTGTACATAATTCTGATACCTGTCCGTCTGTATCGCAAATATATGCCTGGACTTTTTTTCTCCAGCGTTACCTACCCCATAGCCTTACCGCGACGACATACATTTTTTCCTATTACCTAATGCACTGTACATTCCACCATCGACATTCGAAAGTAATACTGGTGCGACTGTAAAAATTAAAAGGTAGGATGTCGATTAATCTGTGGCCTATGACATGAAACCAATAGTTCAGTTGTAGCTAGATTACCCACCATTTGATGTAAAAGGTTACAACCACTTCAAACCTGCTTGGGGACGATCGGCGGGCTTCACACGTAGCTGGGTGATTCCCCTGAAAACTTGTCAACATGGGATGCTTTTTTAAAACATAAATAACAAAAACTTCCTACTTATGTTTTGTCCTTGTACCTTGCATATTCTTGTTCAGATTAGATTGCACACGATTATTGTACACTGATGTATCAGCAAATTAAGCAGGGCTGGGAATTACCTTTTTCATCAATATTAGCACTACATCTATCCGTGTATTATGCCATTATTTATATGCTTCTAAGCATGATATTATGTAATTCTGATTAGATTTTTATTAAACAGACTGTGTGGTGTCCTAAACATGTGTTACACTTGTGACACACATGTTATACTGCCATAAGACATAGATTAATCATGGACTACACCTTTATGTTTCATCTCATCAATTTATATTTTACATAGATGTATAGATAGATTTCCAGCTTTAATTTTGTTTTTAAAAATGTAACAAAATCTAATATTAGATTTTAATTCTCCATGTGACACTTCTGGCCAGTTTTCAGGAGATTGACCCAGCTATGTCATGTCATTCATGTGCATTGTCTGCTTTGTCACTGCAGGTCATCTGCAATGCGGAAATGAAGTTTATCAACTGTATTGTGAAGTGGCCTGGGAGTGTACACGACGCACAAATTCTCCATGAGTCGGATCTATTCGATGCCTTCAAAAGTGCGGACAGTGGCTACATGCTCCGAGACTGGCTGCTGACCCCCTTCCTAAACCCTATCACTGCTGAGCAGGAATCCTACAACGTACATCACAAGTCACCTAGGGCGATTGTAGAAAAGTCGATAGGTATCCTCAAACGACGATGGTCCTGTCTCCGTAGGCTGCGCTTGCAACCTGCAAAGGCTTGCAATGTCATCACGGTCTACATCATACTTCATAACCGAGCGAGAGAGCTGAACCTGCCGGACCCCTCCGACTCCAAATCGGAGGGCGATTCAGACAATGAGGATGGCGTACACGTTGAACGGGATCATGTCGATGGGCAACGGCCACGTAACTACCATCAGTCCGAGCGAGTGCGAACTGTCGTCGGCAAAGCTGCCCGCCAGAGAGTGGTTGACACTTACTTTTGATTTCCCTTGGCTATCTACAATACATGAATGCTGATTACAACTGTCCGAATTCGCACCCAGAGCTAGGTCGTGTGCCGATTAACCTTGAATGTCTCGTTGCGCTTACACTTGTGCTGGTAGGTGTTTGCAAAAGAAATTCATTGTCACCCGATACATGTATTTTTTGTGATGCAATTGGTTGCTTTTGACGGAAGGTTGCTGTATGGGGGGAGTGATAGGTATAAATTACAATTGAAGAACTGGGCTAAAAATGCACAACATAGAGCTTATTAAATATATATTTAATTGGAAAAGAAATGCTGATACGCACAGAATTTAACGAATCAAAAGTCAGCCTATAGTTAACAAACTTATAATTTTGTGAACCCAGACAAAATCCATTCTGCCCACCTATAAGAACATACGTAATTCTCATACATTGTGATACTTCTATCTACTGACTAGATTGGACTTCTGAGTAATATATATAGATAGACTGGGTGAACTCATATTCTACAGGTAATGGTTTGGTAGTTGCAAAAGAAACCAAAAACCTCAGCAGTAATTCATAGACTAGGATTTAAACAGCCTAACAAATCTGCTGCAATGAATGAACTCACCACATAGCGTGTTTCTGACAATTCAAAACTGATGTTGGTGAAGTAATGTAAACAGGATGAAGATGTCATTAAAGTATAAATTTATTCCCAGTCCAGTCTTTTGTTATGAATAATTAGGGTCATATTGGTAACCATTTCATGTGCTATGTTTGGTGAATATACTCATTCAATGATAATAGGATGTGCGTGCCTAGCACGTAAAATGTTCATACGTTCTCTGTAAAGTGGAATGTCTTGTTAAAATATGTTCTATTGTCGATGTTACCACAAAGGCATCAGGGATATATGGATACGTACAGAATGTTGGAGTACTTTTCATGGTTACAACACAGATTGTTAAGTTACAGACATGTGGGACCCGTGCTATCGAAAGTACATACGAAAACATGACTTGACAAAACGTATATAGATTTTTTAAACACATTTATTAAATGATACCATGAGGACATCTACATAACAAGAGTATACCTCTACTGACCCTTCCCCATCTCCTTCTCCAGTTTCTCAATCTGTAGAAACTTGTGCCGATACTGCGCCTCCAATAACGTGGTCTTGGCCATCTCCTTCCTCTGCTGGGCAGCCATCAAACCTGTGTTAGCCTTGTTTTTGTCAGTGAAGCTCCGCAGATAGTCCATAAAGCAAGCACGCTCCTCCGTGTCACTTGGGAACTCCCTGGGGGTTATTCTCCTCCCACGACGTCTTGACTGGATGGCGTTGCGTGACACAGGAGGTTCTGCCACATCGTCAGGGTGTGAGGTGGTGGTGCGGGCCGGCTGACCGGTCACAGCAGAAGCCTCGACTGTGGAGAGCACGATGTTAACACGTATTATCATAAAACATGTTGTGTCCAATAGTGATGATAGACATGTCGTGATGCATATAATATCTGCTTACTATGATCGTGACAATAGTAATATACCAAACTAATATGCGGGGGGGGAGGGGTACCAAATTGCACCAATAAGGTGACACGGGTGTGACAAGGGGACTTGGGGAAAGATGTACACACACACATTTGGATGTTTTACAGTCTTTTCCATACATCAAGGTGTTGTAGGGGATTCACCTAGAAGTGTACAGGGTATTGTACATGAAAAGCAAATTGAAATGTAGGCCCTTATTGGTTGGTCAATTGTTTGTTTGTTGATTTACGAGTGTACATTACAAGACTGTCTTCACTTAGCCCATTAGGGTGGGAGATATTGTGTTGTATCCCAATAATTATTACTACTGTTAAGTGGTAGACAGATGCGGCATTATTGGTACACAACCTCGGACCCACCAAGAGCCACACAGAGATATGACTTACCATGTGTCCCGGAGGGTGTATACTCTGGTGGTGTGAGAGATGGCACAAGTCAGGTCACCGTACAGCTGGGCTGCCTTGTGGTGGCATGTGGGACGCCTACATACATCCCAGAGTCGGGCTGACTCAGGATGGACGCGCTGTCGTACGTTGTCTCCGGGGAACGTGGCATCTCTTGGCACCAGGGAATCTCTATCTCATTGGCCACGGGCACCGCAGCGGACCCTGCAACAAAAGTACATCATCGATTTGAGCACACTTCACTCTCTTTGGTTTACGAGTGAGCGCGCGTAGGTAAGTGAGTAGCTAGCTGTTGGAGGGGGGATAGTATTAAACAATTATGAGATGTTAAGGTCATACTTAGATAATGTAGTGTTTACAAAACATATGCTGCAAAGATGGAATCTGATAATTTCAACGGATAGGGACATCGCAGGCAGTCGCCTTGTACAATCACATATTATGACGTATGTTTTTTTACACCCTCAAGATTTAAAACAAATGTGCAACACAGAGTGTAAGACCAAACAGCATCTAGCAGGTCATCTGTGGATGTTTTCCTGGGTGAGGCCTATAATGGGTAATGGACAATGTACTCACTGATGAAGCTATCCTGGAAAGGTGCTGGAAGAGAGAGGGAGACAGAATTAGGGTGTGCCATAGAAAATTTCAGCATATAGTACACAATAATAAACTGTAATATCGACACATATTTCATTCACTTCTCTTGTTATGATTTAGAGGTAAGAATGAAGCCATACCCTAGGATTGTTCTAAATGACTTCGACTTCAAACACTTTCTCATAAGGCCTTTTTTATGTTAGCGATTAACTTACCCATCACTCCCTTGTACAGGTTAGACTCTAACCCGATTATCTCTTGGATGCTATCCTCGTACGGCATGGGAGGCTCTGGAGGTCCTCCTCCAGTCTGCATGGCCCTGCATTGTCGACCGAGGACCTGTGACTTCATCGACTTCCACTTTTCTTTAATCTCCGCCCGACAATGCCTTGCAACACCGCACGCGTTTATCCCCGCTACCACCTTGTCCCACGCTTTGTTTTTTTCAGAGTGGGTAAACGATGAGAAAAGCACAACCCTCCAGAGCATCACCTCATCCAATAGCACTTGGACTTCGTCATGGCTGTAGTTAGATTTCCTTTGGCGCTTGCACGCCGACTGACACTGGGACTCAGACGCCATGGTAGACAGGTAGTTGCAGTGTATATGTTGTCTGAACCGCTTAGGTTATATTAGTGTCATAAGCTGTGTTTACACGGAGAAGGTAATTTGCTTCATATGAATCGCCTTGCCTAGTTCGCCTCACATTCGCCGTGTAAACGCGACTCTGAGGCGGATTAGGGCTGATTCGCTTCATATGATTCACTTTTTGTAATCCACCTTGCAAGGTGGTTTATATGAAGCGATTCAGCTTGTTCCCAGGCGGCGGTAGTATAAAATAGTAGTGCGTGCCGGAAACAGGGGGAGCAGTAACTAATCGCTGGTACCCGGCAGTGTTAGGGCCCGATTAGGCCGAAATCTATTAAATGCGATCATATTTAACAGAATTACATACTCAAATAATGAAATTTAATTAAATTAACCCTAAATTAGAAGCGATATTAACGTAGCAGCTGCATCGGCGTCGAATCGCCGAGTGTAAAGTAAACAAATAGCAGTGCTCGCCGGCTACAGGCAGAACTAAGGCTGCTTGTACCCGGCGCCGAAACACTTTCAAACTCGCTTCGTGTAAACGCGCCGCTATTTCCCTTCATATGAATCGCTTTGTCTAATTCGCTTCACAATTGCCCGTGTAAACACGGCTATAGATGTAGTTGTAGATGTTGTAAATGTAGTTGTTGCAATTGTTTACAGTGTCAGCAGTAGTCGTCTTGACGTTAGCACGTACGGTCAGGCTGAGAGCTAAATCATGCTGTGCCGACAGATAGCAACAACTTATGTGTGTTGTGGTCGAGTTTAGTGAGATCAGCCTATGTGTCCCAACGGATTGGAGTAGTCGTACTAAGCTGTGTTTACACGGGCAATTGTGAAGCGAATTAGACAAAGCGATTTATATGAAGCGAAGTAGCGGTGCATTTACACGCACCGTGTTTGAAGGCGAAAATCTAGTTCGCTTCATATAAACCACCTCGCAAGGTGGTTTACATAAAGTGAATCATATGAAGCGAATCAGCCCTAATCCGCCTCAGAGTCGCGTTTACATGGCGAATGTGAGGCGAACTAGGCAAGGCGATTTATATGAAGCGAATTAACTCGCCCGTGTAAACACGGCTTTAGTGGTCATAGTTGAATTTGTCCTTGTGGATGTTGTAGTTGTTTAATCACCCTTTACCATGGTAGTCGTGTGTAGGTAAGTTATGAGCTTGTGTTTAGCTCTCATCAAAGTGTTAGGCACCTCTACATACCGAGTCACGTGATTTCCCAATTCGGAGATAGCTAACCGGTGTCAGGCTGTAACACCAAACGGCGCTATCACCGACCCCTGCATATGGCCCCAGTTTGCCAGGGACACTTCCATTCAAATGCATTGTTAACGGCCGTGAGCAAATCTTCATACAGAAGAAGTCAAATATCTCCCAAATTACACCATCTAGAAACAAATCGCTTGGTACACATATAGAAAACATCTTTACCATGAAGACTATATTCAATTTATAAGGTTAGGGTTCTTGAATTCTATTAATTTTGAATAAAACTAACGTTTTGCACTGCGCCTACCGTCAAACTCAAGGCATTGTCAATGGTCGTGAGCAATGTTCATACATAAAATACAGAAGTCAAATATCTCTCAAATTACATATAGAAAACATCTTTACCAAAAACATTACATTAAATTTATAAGGTTAGTGACGATGCTGTTCGATTTTGACGCATGTGCAGAAGCGATGTGTCCCTCGCAAACTGGTGTCCCTGGGAAACCGCAACACCGGTGTGGCGTGCTCAGCCGTGTAACCGTGCTCAGACGTGTACCTCGCTTCTGCGCATGCGTCAGAATCTAATAAACATGGCCGTAATCGATTAACACGACCCGGTGTCGCAGTTTGAGCGCCCGGCCAGTTTGAGTGCCCTGCCAGTGGTTGTATACTTTTTTTGTAAAATAGATTTTAAAGCTTTCATTGGATCGATTAAAAATATCTTAATGCGCAATTGAAGAGGAAGATCTGAAGTATTTAATGTAACCTAAGAGCAATTTACTCTGAAAGTATTAAAACAGAGATAATAGTGAAAGTTGGGATATTCTGAGTGTCAGTGCCAGTGTTAGCCTTACCAGATCATGGCCTCAAACACTATTTTCGCAAAATAAATTCAAGAACTTCCAATTGGCTATTAAAAAAAAAGCTTAATGTGAAATTGTAGAGAAAGATCTGAACTATTTAATAGAAACAAGAGAAATTTGCTTTCAAAGCATCACAAATTACTGTGATAGTTAGGGTGGTTTTAATGTTGTCTCTATCTGCGCATGCACAGAAGCAACAGAAGGGCGCTCAAACTGGCAGGGCGCTCAAACTGCGACACCGGTGTCGCAGTTTCAACGCCCGGTCAGTTTCAACGGCCCGTATAGACTCAAACTCAAGGCATTGTCAATGGTCGTGAGCAATCTTCATACAGAAAATACAGAAAATGTTAAATATCTCTAAAACCACACCACCTATTAACAAATCGATTGGTACACATATATAGAAAATATCTGTACCAAAAAGACTGTATTAAATTTATAAGGTTAGGGTTCTTGATTTCTATTAATTTTGATTAAAACTAATGTTTTGCACTGCACGTACCGTCAAACTCAAGGCATTGTCAATGGTGGAGAGCAATCTTCATACAGAAAATCCAGGAAAGGTGAAATATCTCTAAAACCACAGCACCTCGAAACAAATCGCTTGGTACATATATAGAAAACATCTTTGGGCGACTCGGGTCATCCAAGTGGTCAGAATTTCAAATAGAACACGGCGAGTGGAATCGACAAATACACGTGCCGTGTGCAAAAAAAGAATAACTTAGATTAATGAAATGGAAATATAGCTAAACTAGGCCATCATAAAATACTTTAAATCCTATTTTGCTGTATTTTATCGGTTATTAAAAAAAATTAAAAAAATTGTCCACCCAAGCGCGGAGAAGCGTATTCGATTATTCGACTCCAGTTTGTAGGATGTGCGCATGCGCCAATAAGTGTCTCGGGTGACCCGAGTTGATGCGAAATCCGCGCATGCGCAGAAGCAAAGGTACACGTCTGAGCACGGGACACGGCTGAAACCGCCACACCGGCATAAGGATAAATGGGCGTTATATTTATTTAGAGTATTAAATTGTGCTACTGCGGCCATGCCAATATTAGGATCGGTCAGTTTATGGAAGGTTTATTTGGGCCAGAGGCAGTTAGCTTTGAACTAGTCCGCTGTATTCCCTATTTTACAAGCATCACCAAGCAGCGACGCACGTCGCTAGGGATATGTGACGTCACGAGCGTATTTGGAGTGTCAGGTTAAGCCTCAGTCACACGATGGGCTGCGTGGCTTAAGATCGATCCGCGACCAAAAGACTGCGACCTCCTTGTGACAAAATTGAAACAATTTGTTACAAACTATTTAATATGTTGCCATGTCGACCATTATGCATGAGGCGACACGCCACATCGCATCGCTCGGTGATCACTCGGCGATTAGTCGTAAGGTGGTCGTAAGGTGGTAATTTAACTGCAAAATGCTCGCGAATCGATCGTAAGCGAACGCAGGCCTCGTTTGATGCTTGAGTACAGGTACTATGGTCGCAGATCAGTCGGCGAACGATCACCGACCGATCGGCAATCGGCGCAAGGAGATTGTTGGTGCTGCAGTGACAACCTAGTTGCGACCGAAAGGGAGCAAAATGGTCGGCGATCAGTCGGCGATCGATCGCAGAGCACTCGGCGATTCGTCGTAAGTTGGTTGTAAGATGGTCGTAATTTAATTGCAAAATGCTCGCGGATCGACCGTAAGCGAATGCAGGCCTTGTGTGACTGGGGTGTCAGTAGTTTGGCAGATCTCAGACTGTTTGGTCGGGTCTGCTATGTGCGCTCTGTTTTGTTTTTATTATTCTACCTTTTCAATTTTACTTTTGGTCTTTTTACACTTTTAGGCTTGTATTAATTTCTTCTATACATTAACTGTAATTTCTAAAATTGTCTAAATTTATATGCGTACATATATATATAAATATATTAGGAAAACGAATAAGTCTAGGCACACTAATAATCTGTGGTATTACTGTGAATTTTACTTATTTTGCTTACCACTTGTTCTGGCATTTCCTTTTATTTTATAGGAGTTTCAAATTTGAGTAAATTCTCTCATTTTGTAGTAACAGAGGAGGAAGCCAAGACACCGCACAGACATCGGCGATGGAGGAACTAAGGGTAGGACACTAGAGCCAGAATATTGGCTCTAGCTTTCATTTTCGTCGTTTCTCTATTACAATGTCTTATTTTTTTACCTTTATTTCAAAATTAAGGTTTATTTCTCCTTCTCCTGCTATATATATATATGTTTTTCGGGGTAAATTGGGGTTAATTATGTAGTATAACATATTTGCGAGGAGTGACGCACAGACTGAGAAATGGAGGAACGCAGGGTAGGACGTGAAGACCAGACACTTGGCAATTCACGTTCATTTAATTCATTTTTTTGTTATTAAAACTTATTATTTTTGGCATGAATCTAACTTGTATTTCAAAATTAAGGTTTATTTTTATCATATGCATTGAATTAATGCATTTTGAGATGGTTCGGTAATATATAAACTTGGCATATGCGGGGCGGTGACTATCAACAATTCGAACTGCTTGCCAAGCGATTGGTCAACAAGTCCCAGAAAGTGGCAACCGTGTAGCTGATGGAAAGTTGGAATACGATTATTCGGCCGGTTATTTGTCGTGTGTCCTTACTGACCCTCTTATTTTCTGCATCAATCGTACATTGTAATTCAAAATTGGGTTTTGTTTCAACATATTTCGTCCAGTTTATCCATTTCGGATGGGCTTTGTATTCATATAAATAGGCCTAAGGCTAAGGCTAAGCAGGCTAGAATAACATCACGACGAGATTGATTTCTTTCAGGATCGAGTTCGTCGTATTTCCTTACGAAGCTGTCTTATTGTGCATTACTTTACTTTGTAATCCAAAACTAGGGTTTATTTTTGGCATATTTTACTATATTCAATACATTTTTGGTGGTTTTCTGTTCAATTACTGTTGACTTTTGCATATTTATTTATATATACATTTCGAATGTTATTTTACCATTTATTTATTGAACTCCTATATTTCACTGAACTAACCACGCCTTCCACCATAGCTGTTTCATCAGTAGCTGGTAGGACTGCCATTTAAATTAAAAGTAACATTAGGCATGTTGACGAGGCAACATGTTTAATTCACGCACGTCACGAGGCAAGGTTGACATCGGCAATGACCTCGTTTCTCCACAGGTGTGGCGGTTTCAGCGCCCGGACAGTTTCAGCGCCCTGCCTTGGCTTCTGCGCATGCGCGGATTTTCGCATGTTGCGGCGAGCACTGCTATTTGTTTTGTTTACACTCGGCGATTCGACGCTGATCTAGCTGCTACATTAATATCGCTTGGAATTTAAGGTTAATTTAATTAAATTTCATTATTTGAGTATGTAATTCTGTTAAATATGATCACTTTCAATAGATTTCGGCCTAATCGGTCCCTAACACTGCCGGGCACCAGCGATAGTTACAGCTGAGCTTGTAGCCGGTGAGGCCATGGGTGTTTTGCATATCTCTTAAAATCCGCGCATGCGCAGAAGCCACGGCAGGGCGCTGAAACTGACCGGGCGCTGAAACCGCCACACCGGGTTCCCTCACTTCTCTCGTGACTCTCGTACGACCAACAATAATTTCCCCTCCCACACACCCTCTATTATGGGGGTTAAGTGCTGAGGTGTACTGATTATTTCTTGATTGTTGATTTCTCACTATGTTATCATATCTCGCTGCAGACATTGACTCGGCAACTAGCCTGAACATTAATGTTGGACCAGCATCCTTCATGACTACACAATGGTCCCAAGGTGCCAGCCGCCTTCAGGTGTCTACCACAACACCTCGTTATCGGAGCCAGACTCCTGTTTGCCCCTGTGGCACGATTACATGAACTATCATTACAAAGTTATATGATTCTCTGTATCAACAATCATTTATTGATTCAAATAACTATGCTCATTCGCATGCCTCGCCGAGACGTGCTCCTGAGTGTATAGTCCTCAGGAGTATTCTTGACGGCAGGCACACTGACTAGAGTGCTGAACATTTGCCTCCTCCGCATCCCTCGCGCATCCGCATAGGTTCACTCCACATAGTTTGAGACGCGGGGCAGTGCAGGCATGCCTGTACTTAACGTTCCAGTCCAAGACATAAAACAGGCCGGCTCATGGTCTAGTAATACTATCATTCTGCATTTACATGAAGGCCCGATTGTTTTGCCGCCAACATGCCAGTACAAGACATAAAGCATCCCGGCTCATGGTCAAGCAATGCAGTACAAAACTACTTGACCAACATTCCAATTTCAAAGCCCCCTCAGCACTTTCCTCAATGTTGGGTTAAGTGCTGAGGTGTACTGATTATTTCTTGATTGTTGATTTCTCACTATGTTACCATATCTCGCTGCAGACATTGACTCGGCAACTAGCCTGAACATTAATGTTGGACCACCATCCTTCATGACTACACAATGGTCCCAAGGTGCCAGCCGCCTTCAGGTGTCTACCACGACACCTCGTTATCGGAGCCAGCCTCCTGTTCGCCCCTGCGGCATGATTACATGAACTATCATTACAAAGTTATATGATTCTCTGAATCAATAAATGATTGTTGATACATTTGACTCTCTCTTCCTGTGTCCGAATGTCGTGAATTATGCAAGTAACCAAGAAATATGCCCCACCAAAGTTGTAATCCAGAGACAATTTTGCATTAACTCCCTACCATAGGCATAGCTGAACCAACAAAAGCTGTCACTGTTATTGCAAATGTATGGGTACGTATAGAATAATCATACTATAATTAGGCCTATATTGCATTATTCTATATGAATAGTTATTCTTGGTCAATAGTAGATGTATTGGTTGCATATACACAGCATTATATTTATTACACCCACTGTAGACACACACACCCAGTTGAATCGTATCGCCATTTGCCGTGGTTGCTATATCTGTCAACAAGTGGAACCGGGTTGCCAAGCAATCTTAAACAACTTGCAGGTATCTAGTAACATAGTTTACTAAATGGATTCTATCAATTATTAATAAAACTTTTCTTTTTCTATGGGAATTTGTTTCCCTTGACCACAAATATATGATTGTGAGCTTTCTAATTTAATTAGTGTCTATTGGCACATAATTGATTGTCTGCTTTTATATGTAAAAGCGATGGTTTGAACAAAAAACAAACATTTCTCGCCGTGAATATGCTGCCGACACGGCGTAAAGCAACCACCAATCAATCAATCATCAATCAATCAATCAGTAACAGGGTATCCCAGAGATTAATTTCTGGCAGACGATTTCAATTTCGAACATTTCAAATGTTTTGAGGTTTTAATTTAACAGACTTGAACTTGCTGTTTATTCCACCATTTATTTATTAAACTCAGATATTATATGCATTTTACTGTGCTAAAACATGAATGTTACATTAACTCTCTACCAACACTGTCAAATTATTCTAGATACCATACCATAACTGTACCACCGATAGCTGGCAAGATCAACCTTTCAATTAAATATTAGTAGAATTGTGATGGAGGCAAGTCTGTGTCATAGCTGCACAATCTAGTGCTGACTTACTGTATATCCACCACTCCATCCGTCATATCTCCGCTTTTCTAAAGTATAATATTTTATATCTAACCACCACTGGTTGTATATGGCGTTAGTCCATCCATCATATTTTGGTTGAATTTCTATAATAATGTAATGAGTGTAAAGTAGATCATTATATGTCTAAAAATTCATTGTATTTATTGTGAGTGCTCTGAGTGGCCAGATTCTCTGCTCAAATTATTTATGTGCTTGTATGGTACCACATAATAAGGCCAGTAAACTGCATGCTTTGTATTTCGGGTAAATTTAACAATATTAACCTTAACCCTTATATTTACTGCATACAACGTTTAGACGCACACAACATATCAACCACCTGACGGGGAGCCGCACGAACAAGTCCACCATTCAGCGGAATTTGCGGGGCAAATGTAGCGGCCACCCGAACAAGTCGCTGCTACGGTGTGGATGTGGGCGCAAGCGAGACACAACAAGTCGCTGCTATGGTGTGGATGCGGGTGCAAGTGAGACACAACAAGTCGCTGCTACGGTGTGGATGCGGGCGCAAGTGAGACACAACAAGTCGCTGCTACGGTGTGGATGCGGGCGCAAGCGAGACACAACAAGTTGCTGCTACAGTGTGGATGCGGGCGCAAGCGAGACAAGGTGCGGCCACCCGCAAACCCGGATATCGGATCCACCGGTCGACCACAGGGCTACACATTAGGTATTGTTTTGGGTACATACTTGTTTGCGGGGACGAGATGCGGGCTTAGTTCTATAATTCGTGGGGGTTCATGGATTATTTCATGGATAACATACAGGATTTACGGGGCTGGAGTTCGCGGGCATGTATAAATTAATTTACGGGGTTAGGTAAATTGGGAAATTACAGATGCACTTTTTACCACTTACACCACCACACTACACACACCTTGATTTGTATATAGTTTGTACATTGCATGCTTGTGGTAACATTGTAATATTGTATGTTGCATATTGTCGGTACAGTTGTAGAGCAGGGAATCAGTTAGGCCGCTGGTGTTTCTTTTGAGCAACTTTCATAATGAGGACTGTAACTTATTAAATTCGGGGTGATTTCATAAAGTAAAAATTGAATTACAATCATACATGTTGGTAAAACCAATTGAAAATATACCACAACACCCTTGTGACCCTAAGCACTAATCTAGGCATTGTGGTAGAAACAGATTTAGAATTATAGGTCGAAAACCCTTCTGAACGCACGTGCGATGCTACACTTTGTACCAGCTCTCACAAAATAGGCTAAGTACCACTCATTTATGGTACATTAGCACTCTTATACTTTGCTTTTGCACTCTATATTAGCACTCTTATACTTTGATGTGTGTGTATGTGATTTCTAATGTGTAAATCACACTAAAACCACTGTTGAGTTGAGTGAACTGATAGCTTCCCCTATTATCACTCACCAGCACACAAGTAGAAAGCATGTGGGGTTGTTTACTCTACATACAGTATACTCACTGACATGCATTGTTAGGATAACAAAGGAGAAATTTAACCAAAAGGTTTACTCGGAGCTCTGCAAAAAAAATAAAAATAAAAATATATATATATGGGTCAGGATCACGAAAAGAGACCAATTGGTGGTCAATGTCGGCGTCGAGCTTGGATATCGGCGTCGATCGGTATAATTATAATTTAGAATTGACATAGGTGTTGGAAAGTCTTTAAATTTATCCTGAATGTAAAGGTCGAGAAAGTACAACAACCTGAATTGTTTTTAGGATAATATAATATAAAACAAAGAAATGTACGAGTCTTTAAGAATTGCGACGCCGATATCTGTTAAAGTTGTCGGCATCGATGATTGGATGTCGGCGTCGATCAGGATAATTATGATTTAGCATTGACAGAGGTGTTGGAAAGTCTTTAAATTTATCCTGAATGTAAAGGTCGAGAAAATAAAACAACTTGATTTGTTTCTAGGATAATTTAATATGAAACAAAGAAATGCACTACACTTTTAAGAATTGCGATGCCAACATCTTCACTTGACCACCGATTGGCCCGTTTTCGTGAGGCTGACTCATATATAGAATATATTTTTTCACTCAACTGGGGGATATTAATCTAATCTAGTACAGGGTGATTGAATTGGTAGACTGAACAAGGGAGTAGAAAGTATGGGGAGACCGGCAGCGCGAAAGGACAAAAAAGATGGCCCAAAAATTGAAAATCCGCCAGATGACAATGCTGCTAGGGAAGCCATTGAAATCGGCATCACTGACAGTGACAAACAAAATGCTGTCACAAACAGTGACATACAAAACAGTGACATGCAAAACAAATGCGACCCTACACAGTCTTCCTGATATTTAACAGGTTTGTTTATTAATATGTTTAGATTATTTTGTAAAAGTTTTGTAATTTATTACGATGTATTAATGGAATTATTCTTGTTAATACGATTTGAACTACCCTGTACGGAATGTTGACGAAGGACCGCCATCTTGGTTTTTTCCGAGAAGACACTGTCACTATAGTGTCAATACGTACAGGTGCAAAATATTACTTTTATTTAAAATTAATAGATATCAAGAACCCTAACCTTATAAATTTAATATAATCTTTTTGGTAACGATGTTGTCTATATGTGTACAAAGCGATTTGTTTCTACGTGGTGTGGTTATAGAGATATTTCACTTTTTCTGTATTTTTTACCAAAAAGATTATATTAAATTTATAAGGTTTTCTATTAATTTGGAATAAATATATTGTGTCGGGCCTACGGCGGCAGCCGCCATCGGGCCTATGGCGGCAGCCACGGTCGAGTAGACGGCGGGAGGTTGGACAAAACAACGTCGGCCCGACGACGGTTTCCACCGTTGGCCCGACGGAGAGGCCGCCGTCGGGCCGACGGCTGTGTGCTATCTGGGCTGTTGAGCGACAGAAAAAAATCGCCAAGAGAGGACCGTGAACGTAATCAGTAGTGAATCAACAGCCAGGAAAACCCATGATCTAGGGTTGGTAGACGATCTGCTACAAACCATCGGCATAGAAGCGCGACCAAAAAACGCATTCCAACTCGGCCAATATAAGGAGGGTCAGAAATTAAACAGACCTCTCAAAGTTATATTTGACTCAGTTGAAACACAGGAGTCTTTTATGAGCAACTTGAACAAACTCAAGGATGCTCCCGATAAAGTAAAGAACTTAGGAGTATGTTACGATCTCGACAAAGAAGATCGTATGTACAAGCTGCTAAAGAAAATACTGATCGGTCAAAAAACTGGATATACAAGGTCCGGGGTCCTCCCTGGAACATGAAAGAATTAAAAATAAGAAAGCCAGGAGCAGGCAAAATAGATCATAGAATAGTAAACAAAATAATAACCTTAGAAGTTAAGTACACCAACATAGATGTCTTAACTAGCACTAAAAAGTCATTACTGGAAGTTGAAATCAGTTCATTGAGACCTGACATTATATGCGTCAACGAAGTATGTCCAAAAAATAGATCATACGAGATCAGTAAAATAAGCTTGGAAATAAATGGATATTATCTACTTACCAACTCGTTAGAGAAAAGAGGTACGATAATGTACGTTGCAAATCATTTGATAGCAACTCATTTCACACCAAAAAACGTTTTTGACGAATCAATTTGGTGCGAAATTCTTACTGAAGGAGTCATAACCATTTTAGGATGTATTTACCATAGCCCATCTAGCAATGAGCAAAACAATAATGCTCTTCTAGAATTAGTCAATGAGCTAAGAGAAATGAAACATGATAACCTGGTTATCGTTGGGGATTTTAACTTAAAATAAATCGACTGGGCCACTGGCATCTTACATTGCCGTGATGACCATTATGCGCGGATTATTTTCGACCACCTAAATGACTTGTTTCCTGCAACAATTTATTCAGGAACCAACCAGGTTCCGAGGAAATGAGACCCCAAATCCCTTGGACTGGGTCATTTCCAATAAGGATAATCTCATAGATAACATCAGGATAGGTGCCCTGATCGGAAAGAGTGACCATGCTGTCATATCCTTCAAAATCAATGTTACAACAGAAAATGAGACCATCCCACTAAGATACTCATATTATAGAGGGGATTACATTGCCATGAGTAATGATATCATGTCCCATGACTTGCTAAATAAATTTAAGGAGAAAAATGTGCAAGAGTGCTGGGACCTGTTTCAAAATGTGCTATCAGGTGCTATCAAAAGGCACGTACCACTAAGAAAATTCACAATCAGGAAACAACCTCCTTGATGCTCCAGGGATATTACCACTGCCAGAAAATTGAAAAACAAAGCATGGAATGTCTACTTCAATAATAAGACATTGGAAAATTGGGAAAAATACACTATCGCTAGGAATGCCGCAAATGACATTGTCAGTGGACACAAAGAGAGTTTTGAGGACAAAATTGTCCAAGACATTAAAAATAACCTGAAACATTTCTGGAGTTATGCTTCACATAAATAAAAAAAATGGCAATGGCATACCAGCTCTAGCCAATAGTGATGACAACTAATCGTAGACGATGAAGGCAAAGCTGAACTACTCAATGAGTTCTTCGTCAGTGTGTTTACCAATGAAATTACGAATAATATCCCACCCTCTCCAGATTCAGGAGTCACAGAATTCATCAGTGACGTTGACATAACAGACAATAAAGTTGACAAATTAATTGAAAAACTAAATATCTCCAAGGCACCTGGGCCAGATGGGATCCAAGCAAAAATCATCAAAGAGTGTTCTGAGCAAATTGGACCTATTTTGACATCTCTATGCCGTAAAAGCCTATTTGAACGGAAAATACCCAAACAATGGAAAGATGCTGAGGTAAAACCCCTGCATAAAAAGGGACCAAAACGTCTGGCATCAAATTACAGACCTGTGAGTTTAACCTCCCTATGCTCTAAAATGCTAGAAAGAATAATCCAAGACTGTGTCGTAGAACACTTGGAAAAACTAGGATTGATATCTCCGGACCAACACGGATTCACTGGAGGAAAATCTTGTCTGTCACAACTACTAGAAGTGATGGAAATTTGGACTGACTGGCTGGATCATGGCCTGGCATGGAACACCGTCTATCTGGACTTCTCCAAAGCCTTTGATAGTGTGCCCCACAAAAGACTATTAAACAAAGTCAAAGCTCTGGGAATATCTGGATCAATATCTGAATGGATACAGGACTTCCTGTCTGAGAGAAAGCAAAGGGTAGTTGTAGGTAATAAAAAATCTTCCTTTAAGAATGTCACCTCAGGAATACCTCAGGGAAGTGTGCTGGGACCAATATTATTTATAATATTTATAAATGACCTGCCAGGCAGTGTCTCATCAAACCTAAAAATATTTGCGGATGACACAAAGGTCTTTCGAGCAATAAAAGACGTAAGAGATAAAAATCTCTCGCAAGAGGATATTCTGAAACTCTCACAATGGTCCGAGAAATGGCAATTGCCCTTCAATGAAAAGAAGTGCAAAATTATTCATTACGGGAAAAATAATTCTCATTATGCCTATATTATGCAGAACACTGTCCTGCAACAAGATAGCTATGAAAAGGACTTGGGTGTAACCTTCGACTCCCAACTCTCCTTTCAGAAACACATGAGGACTATCATCTCAAATGCTAACCAGAGAGTAGGAATAATTAAAAGAACCTTCCATCGCCTCAACAAGAACAATTTTCTCATTCTATTTAAGTCTCTTGTTAGGCCAATTTTGGAATAGTGTCCACAAATTTGGAGCCCAATTCTTCGGAAAGATATTCTGGAGATCGAAAAGATTCAGAGACGTGCAACAAAACTAGTTGCAGTTATAAAGGACTTACCCTATGAACAAAGGCTCAGGAAATTGAAACTTCCTACCCTTTCCTACAGAAGGAAAAGAAGTGACATAATTGAAGTATTTAAAATTATGAAAGGTTTTGATGAAATAGATATGAACCAATTTTTCACCTTGAATAAAAGAGAAGGCAGCCGGGGCCATACTCTCAAACTAGTAAAACCCAGAGCCGTTTCAAAATTAAGGCAACACAGTTTCTCAAACAGGATCATAAATATATGGAATAGTCTCCCCCAAAATGTTATAGATGCCGGCTCAATAAATTCATTCAAGAACCGATTAGAAAAAGCATGGGCTGATGATACAGGGAAATTTGACAACTTATTCACCACATGCTACTAATTTATTCCTTGTGTTGCTAATTACTTGCACTCAAGCAAAAATGAGAGACAAATAAGTGTTCACACTTCCTGTCTACCAATCACTATATCACTATATATCACGTTGCAAACATTTAATTACAACGATACATGTGGGTAAAACAAAGTGAAAATACACCACAGCACCCTTGTGAGCCTAAACATTGTTCTAGGCCTGGTAGTTCGAACATATTTCGAAATACAGGTGGAAAACCCTTGTAAACATTTCATTAAACCATACATATTGGTAGAACAAATTGAAATTATACCACAGAATCCTTGCAAGCCTAAACGGTTAAACTGGTACACAAGGAGATGGGGCCAAATCAAATTGTAACATATTAACCATAAGCTTAAATTTAAATAAAAATAAACATAACCAGGTTTCTATAAGAGTAAACGGGTTAAATGAGTGGGTGACGCTCATTTGCTGTCATTGCTGGGGCACAGAGAACTGGGAAGCAGCCCCTCCCACCTGCCACTCACAGCAGGCCATCCCATTAGCCAACCCCTCAACCAATCATCTTCGACCTCCCAACAACCCCACACTCCCCCGTGAGCCCGGCACAGCCAGTCGCACCCGGCCCACCGTAGCAGCAACACCTCTTCTTAGACTCTACCACCATGCCCAGGCACAGCAACTCGCCCAAGAAGAGAGGCAGGGGCCGGCCCGCCAAACTCTCACGGCCGGCCGCCGGGTCCTCATCCACTCTGCCCGCCCAGCTACGGGACAGCCATGAGACGCATAGCAGCACGCCGAGGACGGCCCCCCCATCATTCGACGACATCCTGCCACCACCCACGGCACCCCAGGACTCGGACACTGAGTCGGATGCCTCCTACCCACCGGCGGCACAGCCACACCGACGGCCACCCCCCTCCGACATCCAACATAAGGTCGCCAACATGGAGAGGGAGATGGCCACCGTACGGGATACCCTCCAGCAGCTGGTGGTTCATATCACCCGCCCCGACCGGGCCGCACCGCCCGATGCCACGGGCCCCGGCCCCCACCCCGAGGACACCTAGGCCGCCCACACCACTACCGAGGGCCCCCCAACCACAACAGCCCCAGCAGCGAGCAGCGCCCGGGGCGAGGGCGCCCCATCCCGTCTCCTCCAAAGACGACGATCAGGACGACGAGGTCGACCCACCGCCCCGACGCCCGGAGCACGATCGCCCACAACGACAAGTCCACCAGCTAAGGACGGGCACCAACGCCCCTGGCAGGCCACGCCCGCGGCGGCAAATGGAGCTGCAAACCGACACCCGCGACGACGAGCTCGACCGCGAACGAGCCTCCACCCGCAGGATCGAAGGTAGGCGTGCCGTTATGCACAACATTTTTGTGAAAAACCCCATTGCGAAGCCATACATGTATCTAGAACGCGCCAGCTGTCAGTCTGCCGCCCAAAAACTCGCCGCCAGGGCCACAATAACTGAACGTGAATATATGTGTGCGTACATGTCAATGCTAGATGATGTAGGCGCGTACGACTCTGCTGACTTCCCCGATATGTTTGAGCATCTACGCTGTGTTACGGAGGATTGCATGATATGCCCATGGCCCGCAGTCCGGGCATGGTCCCAGAGGGTATTTGACAGGATAGAAAAAAATAAACTGGGATGGTCACAGTGGCAGGTGATGCAAAACGACCGTATGCGATACTGCTACACTAATCATCCTAACTCCTCCACACTTAAGGACAACAGGGCATACCCCAACGGAAGCTACGATAACAGGACCGTAGCGCAAGGCCGCATCGAGGCGGAATCCCACGAGCGCCCGGGACGCCGCTGCAACCAGCAACAACATCATGCAGATGGCGTGAACGATGTCGTACACGCGTGCGCGTTCTGCTACAGAACCACCCATACATACTATGACCACACCGAACAACAATGTCGTAGGAAGAACAGGGATTACCCAAAAAACTAAAAAAGGGGGCAGTGCGACTAGAAACGAAATATGAAAAAATTAAACCTCCCAGCACCGCCCCCCGCAACAGCTACCACCTCCATACAAATCTAGAACAAACAAACCCACCCGCCCCGAGAGATCACAGCCACACACACGCCACAATACCACGAGCTACAAGTGTCGCCGCCAACCAACAATCCTCAGATCTCGCCATTACAACACTCACAACACACACCCCAGCACCCCGATCAGAAGCCCCCCCCCCACCATCACTACCAGCCGCCGAGCCCACCCCGATAATCCCCACAAACATCACACGGGACCCGGGACACGGGGGTACTGCCACCAACCACTCCAACAACAATCAAGTCAGGGGACCGGTGCCCAGCCGCCCCCTGGTCGCTCGCACCGGCCACCCTAACCAACAGAACAAACACGCCACCACCTACCTCGACCCAGGCCCAGCTCAAAGGCAACCCGCATCACACGGAGGGGTGGCACCGGCGAACAAAACACCCAAGCTTAACAATCATTTACTGCACCGTTTCTTCTCTCTGAGGGCACCAGCTTGTTTTTCACAAATTTTCTAGAATGTAGGCCTAAAACTAATTTATGGGGAAATAGACATACACATTCAATCAAATTAAACATAAAATTAAACCATTTAATATTGTATAAGTAACTAGCCGTGATCTCTGGGGATAACCACTAGTTAATCCTACATGTACATTAGGGCTAAGAGTAAAATGTTAATATGGATTGTTTGGTTGTGTGGAAGGGTAGGGATTATTCCAAATTCTATTATAGAAAAGATTTTGGAAACGGTTTACCCATGTAACAATTAAATCCCCTGTCTGTAAATTTGGACATAATTTCTATAAAACATAAACGTAAAATGAGCCTATTCAACCTGCGATTCACGGGCTCGCATTCATGCCTCGCATTGCTTGGCCGCATTTTAACAAAACATATGATAAGTAGCACGCAATTCAACCTGCAATTCGCGGGCTCGCATTTATGGCTCACATTTCTTGTCCGCATTTGTCTGAGCAAATTTAACACTTGTGGTTGGTCATGTGTCTTCATTGGACATCTACCGTGTTATTAGGCACAGGTGTTTGTAGCGTGTTATCCTCAGTCCACTATATATGACCACACAATCTAACCATATGTATCTATACGTGTATTGTAAGTGCTCATATTTATATATATGTATGAACCTCGTATTATTCAAGAACGGTTAGTCATAGTGGACAGACATACATCCGTGCATACGCAAATTAGAATATTATATAGATACATGGCGAAGGAGGAAGAGAAGGCAGAAGTGGAATAAAAACACTTTATTCATAGGAAGGTCAAGTGCATCAATAGGGCAAGGATGATAAAGCGGATAATCAAGAATCAATCATCAGTAATAAGCAAAGTGTCAATAATCAATCAATGAGGCAATCAAGAGTAAGTAATCATCAAAGTCTGAGGTAATCAATCAGAGGAGCAATATTAATAGTCAATGGGGATATCAAAGTCAAGTAGGGGGGAAGCGCCCCGAAGAGCCCTCCACCAAAACAGAGGAGAGAGCTCGAGGGGCGCCCGAAGCGGCGAGGCGGGGCAGGTAGGCATGGACCGCGCCCGAGGTCCATGTGCCCTGGGCCATGATGTCCTCGAGGGGAACCCCAGCGCGCTGGCAGGCCTGGGCCGCGCCCCGGCGCAGGCTATGGAGGGTACAGCTGTCCGGCGCGGGGACGGCGCGGGCTGCTAGGGCGCCTCACAGGATGGCCGTCAGTGTCCGAGGGTCGAAGGGGCGGCCCGAGGGCAGGATGAAGGCGGGGTCGGCAGGAGCCGCCGGGACGAAGGCGACGGAGGCATCCCAGGCGGCGACGGGGCAGAGGGGGCGCCCAAGGGAAGCAGGGATGAATAGGGCAACCGCCCCCGTGAGCAGCGCGATAGTCTTGGAGCTCCGGAGGGTCACGTAGAGGCCCCCGGGGGCCGGAGCGACGTTGGCGCGGGTGATGGTGTGAGGGCCGCCGCACACCTCAGGGCTGGGAGAGAGGAGGCTGGATTGCCAAAGCATCCCGTAGTACCCGAGGTGGAGGGCGGCCCAAGGGACCACGCCCGAGGGGGCAGCGGCGGCGAGGTGGGCGGCAACGGCCGCGAGATGAGAGGGCGTCAACGGGGGGGGCGGGCCGGGGCAGATGGCCGGATGCCCGCTCCCCGCCTCAGCAGACGTCTCGGGCGAGGCGGGAGCCGAAGGCGGAGGGGTTGCCCCCGGCCGCCTTGATCCAAGAGCGGGCTCTGGAGAGGGCATCCCGCACGGATGCGGATGCGATGGAGTGGGCGTACAAGGAGACGGTGTAGGTGGCGACGTCGAAGGCCGAGGGAGCCAGAGGGTCGCGACCGTGGCCTGAGGCAAAGGGCACGTATCCCTCGGCCTGGCGTCGGCGATTCCTCCAGGTGGAGGGGGCGAGGGCGGCGACGGGAATCCCGTCGACGGCAGCCACCTCGGAGTCCTACTATCCTGCAATTATAGTCCCAGGGTTGTTGGGGAAGTCGTCGTGGTGTGGACGAGCCCGAGGCGGGCGACTTCTCCTCGGGCCACGTCGGCCCAGCGTCCGAAGAGGTGGGCGCGGCTAAGGGTGTCAGCCAGGACGAGGTCAGCCCCGGGCTTGTGGAGGATGGTGAGTTCGAAGCAGCCCTCGGCGGCCATCAGCCAGAGGTCACAGGCACATGTCCCGAGGGTGGGATCCCGTGCCCGTCCCGAGTCGAGGGAGGCGGCGGAGGCCATGTTGTCCGTGTTTATGACAACGTTGGCCCCTGCGACGTTGTCCGGTAGCAGGGCGCGAAGCGCGACGACGAGGTTGACCGCCTCCATCTCATGGGTACTCGGGAAGCAGGCACGGAAGGCTACGGTGTACCCTTGGGTAGTGGGTCGGCGAGAAAGCTCCCCTGCCAGTGAGGCAGGAGTCACACTCGATGACGACCCTCCTTGTCCCGGGGTCGCAGATGAGGTGGAGGCCCGGCCGTAGGCAACGAACCACCTCAGGTCCCGGAGGGCCTCCTCCCCGAGGGTGATGGAGGCGAAGCTGAAGCAGCTGCGCAGGGCCGCGAGGAGGCGGGCCATAAACTTCCTCACGGGGAGGACGCAGCTGCCAACATGGTTGAGTCGAGGATGCTCGGCAACTCGTGGCGCCCGAGGGTGGGGCGAGCGATCTGGGCCTCGCAGTCGGCCATGAGTTTGTCGACTTTGTCGGGGGCGATGCGGATGGTCATCGCCTCGCTATCGATCACGAGGCCCAAACAGGTGAGGCGCACCGTGGGGGGTGGCACTTCTCTGAGGCGACCTCCAGGCCGAGGACAACGAAGGCGTCGAAGGCCTGGCAGGCCCTCAGATAGGTGAGCTCGCACCCGACAAAGTCGCCCACCTACACGAGGGCGTGGAAGCCCTGGTGGCGGAGAACCCAGGCGAGGAGTGGCATCCAAAGGGCAGCACAAGGTCGAGACGGGGTCGGCGCGGAGCTGGTGGTAAGTCCTGGATATGTCCGCGGTCCAGGTGTACGTCCCTGTGCCCTCCTGGAGGAGGCGGCGACCAACGTCGGCCACAGAGGGAAGCCTGTAGGCATGGGGCTGCCGAGGTACTCCCGGCGGGGGATGCTGGAGTTGGCGCTGCCCCTGGGGGGTATGACAGGTCGACGATGACCCACCTCTTGCTGGGGTCGGATTTGGGGCGGGTCATCATGGGGGAGACCTGGGCCCAAGGGGTGATGGGGGGGGGCGAGGAAAAGGCCTGCGAGAGCGCCCTGGGCCAGCTCGATCGCGACGAAGTCCCGGAGGTGGGCCTGGTGCACCGGGGCCTCCCCGTGGTTGGTGTAGGTGGGCCGGGGAGGTCTTGGTCGTGATAGTCCTGGAGGCGGCTTAGCCAGGTGGGGATGTGGAGTCCTGAGAGGAGGGGGATGCGGGCGGCCAACAAATTGGGGAGGCCCGCAGTACGGAGGGCGTCGTAGGCCCGGGAGAAGGCTGGCTATCGCTCTCACACGGAGAGGAGGGTGGGGTGTGGGCCGAAGGAGGGGGCGGCGGGGGCAGCGGGGAGGGTGTCCTGTAAGTCAGGGTTAACCACGTCGGCGATGGGCTCTTCCAGGTCACCGAGGGGGTGTTGGGGTGGTTGGGAGGGGGGCACCCATCAACCCCGTTATCGCCCGCCAATTTTATTTGGTTTGCACTTGTGTAGTGTCACATCCCCCGACCCCCCGCCACCACCACAACCACGCTCCCTCTGATGACGTCACACATGACGCCGACACTCGCCATGCCACACCCATCAACCCCGTTGTCGCTCGCCAAGCACCGGAAGTACCGCCGAAGACCCCGGCTCCAGCCTCCCGGGGCGGCGGCCGCTTCCCCGACCACCTTCGGGCTCACGCAGCGCCCACCACACGACCTGCTCCAACCGCCCTCCTCACATCTCACCGCCCCGCTCCGCAGGCGGCACCCCATTGCATAACCCCCCCATCCATACCTCTCACATCCCCTCCGCGCCCGTCCCTCACATCACCGCCGCCACCACCGGCAGCCGCCGCCACCCCCACACAAGCCGCTCCGCACCCGGCGACACCGCCGCCCTGGTTTTGACCCTCACTCACCTGACACCCACCACCACACACTCAGGGCGTCCCCCACTGCTGACGAATTTGCCCGCCCCCTCTCCCTCCCCCACCACACTTCCCCCCCGCCCCCATCCCCATTCCCCCACCCCCCCATATGTATAACGCTGAATGCGCAGGGGCGCAAATTTACCTCTCGTTGTGTATGAACCTGAAATTTAGCATGTAGCATATTATGAAATACGCATGAAAGACATGCTGTAATATACAGGGATGAAAGATCTCCGCGTTTGCGCGAATTTCCGGGATTTTTCAATCCCGCAGCACCATCAGCGTAGATCTATATTAATCCATGGTGCAGACGCCGCAGCACTAGCATCGTATACCACTAACAAATGCTCCAAACGCCGCAGCACTATCAGTGTATACTACTACTATACATGCTTCAAATGGTGCAGCACTATCAGCGTGTACCAATATATATGAAACACGACTTCCGGAAATTTTCCGTGATTCTCTGACAGTGTTAAACCTATGGGAGAATATCAGCATTTCCGCTTTTTTCCCCGGAGATCACTTTCATCCCTGAATATATAGTAATCCATATTAACATGGTTACATAATGTAACCTACCAAGAAGTATTCTATTTAGAATTTACTGAAGTTCTTACTATGTAAAATGGCAACTTTGGCAGAGACTCAGCAATGGAATACCGATTAATTTATATTACAAATTTAATCAGCTTTCAGGGTGATACTTGTTTCCTGCGCGGCTATCACTGTCATCATTAACATCCATTGCTGATATTTTTTTTTACGTTATCTCTTTCTTCTGAAAATTTTGAAACATTACGATATCTCTTTCTTCTGAAAATTTTAAAACATTAAGTGTTTGCTCTCTTCTTTTTTTAAATAATATATATACATCCTTGCACTAAATTTGGTGCAAGATATTCAACAACAATTTACAACCAGTGAGAAACTCCCCGTAAAGGCCTTAGGGAGATGAGCCGTGAGCTTGCAAAATTGTACAGCTTGAGCACTACAGCTGGCCACTCGTTGCCAGCACTTCTGTGCATAACAACCGACAAATCAACGGTACCCGGATCTAAACTAATACATAATAGTTGCTTTTAAGCCTAACTTGAGTACCGTTGAACTAACCCTTGTCCGGGCCCGAAAGAGAATCCTGGGCCAGCTGTTGTCCTGTGATAATTTCTCCTGCCCATAATAATCTCCTGGGCGCATTCTTCATTCTTCGGCCAGTAGAGGCTGGAATTTTCTCCAGAAAATGAGCTAAACTTAAAGCCAGTACAGGCATTTAAGAATTACGTCGTCAAATACTGATAATAGTCGCTTTGACTTTCTAAAGCCGATACTCCTGAGAGGAGTTTTCGCTTTTAGATAATCAATAAGCGTCTTGATGTACCTAGATATATTTTCTATATATTTTTTTTTTATTAAACTATATATATTCAATATAATATTGAATATATATATCGATTTAAGAGATTTGTCCTTATGGTTTGTCGACCAACCATAAGGTGTCCTAGAACCATGGCTTACTGAACCTGAAAGGTGAGGCGCCACTGCGCATTTTATATGTCAAGAATAAATTTCAAAGAAGTTGGCTGGTTCACCATTTCCTGGAACCACATTCTAACAGTATGTATATCAATGAACCTGAATCGCGATGCGCCACTGTGCAGTTGGTAATGAAAGATTAACTTTTTTACGATGTCGGCTGGTTCACGATTTCCTGGAACCACACATAGCCTAACTGTAAATATCACTGCACCTGAATTTTTCTTTTTTTTTTACTACGTCGGCCGGTTCACAATTTCCTGGAACCATAACCTAACAGTAAATAGTGCGGTGCTACTGGATTTTTTTTAATTCTTGGGCGCAAAATGGGGGAAATATCTATAATTATTAGAAAAATCTTTAATATATATATATGCACTAGCTGATACCCCGCACCCTTGTACTGAGCCCGACGATTCATCATTAGAGATCTGTCAGTCCCTGCTCAGGGCAAATACTACAAGGCTGCAGGTTGTCATGGCCCTTTTTAATCTGTGAGTAAATTTTTATTACGGGAGGAAGCCCAGATAAATTGTTTCAACCGCATCTGCAATGCATTGGTACCTTTAGACAATGAGAAATTCTAGTCACCGTAGGATTGCTCCCCCACATTACGCATTATCCCCACTGACCGCGAAGCGCTTGGTTGTTAACTACGGAGGAATCATTCCCGTGCATGCGCATTTGCATGTTAGCTCCTGGTCTAGTTACAAAGAAGTGGGCTCATTTCGCCAATATGTGTTAATCGCATATATCCATATCATATTGGTCAAGTAATGAAGGAGGGGCACATTGCTGGCAATAGTTGGGACCCGTACACCAACATATTCTTACCCAGTCAATACTTTAGCCTAAGCGTATATCAAAAATTTTTCCTCAGCGAGACTGGCCCGACCAGGTACACGCTGCTTAGGTGACACCCGCCCTCCAGCATATTGAACTCAATACGGGCGACCACTTAATGACATTCACCAGCAAAACTGCATGCCTTCTGCAGAGAGCAGGCTGGGACCAAAGTCCAATGACTTGGGGAGCGTCCTTCACATGCGTCGTAAAATGCTGGCACCGGCTCCTGCTACTCTCCGATTTAACATATACCAGATACAATTTTGAATTGTTTAGATTTTCTTCTACCTTTTTTTTTATATATATATATATATATACAAATTTTATACCAGAACTTCTGTTAGAGCAATCCCATGGCTGGTCGAACTCGTGCAGCGCGCCTACCTATAGGGCAACTGCCAGACAATGGTTTTCATCTACAAGTAAAGCACCAACACATTTCCGCCCACAAAATGCGCATGTGAGCACTTGTGGCAGCAAGATGCGCACTAATATACTGTGTACTGTTTAATCTCAAATGTTTAGCATGTGTGTAACTACATATTTTCCATTAAGTTTAACTAAATTCTCCGATAATTTAGTGCCGATTGAGCAAGAATCACACAATCTGGCCAACTCGCCAATCCGTTACCGAAATGCGCAAGTGCGCATTTCGCGTATAGGGGTACACATGGATTTGTCATGTTTTATGTGTAACACAGGCCGAAAGGCCTAAATTCGCAGTTGTCCTACAACTATAGCCATTTAATTTTCTACAATTAAGTTTTTGGTGACAACACGGTAGTAGGTTATCGCACAGACCTTTTTACTATATTCGTAGTTGTCCTACAACCATAGACATTTATAGATTTCAATAATAACATAGGCCGAGAGGCCTATATTCGTAGTTGTCCTACAACCATAGAAACTATGTATTTTAGATTTCAATAATAACATAGGCCGAAAGGCCTATATTCGTAGTTGTCCTACAACCATAGACATCATGTATTTTAGAATTCAATAATAACATAGGCCGAAAGGCCTATATTCGTAGTTGTCCTCCAACTATAGACATTTAATTTTCTACAATTAACTTTTTGGTGATAACACGGTAGTAGGTTATCGTACAGACCTGTTTCAATACAGTAAAGTTTGTTTTTAATACTAACTTTTAATTGAAGGTGTATGTTCCACATCACAGGGATTCTGCGATTTCCTTAAATTTTGATAATTATTATAACCCTTATAGAATATCGTGAGTACCTTTATTGGAATTTGGAAGAAAGATTATAAAACTTGCGATTCGCGAGGGTACATATTCCAGGCCCAATGCTTGCGCCGCCATGGTTGCTGGGGATGGGCGTGGTCCTGGAATGCGCTTGCTGCTTCCCCCACGAAACCCACGCACGACCGATGGTAAACGCCGTGGCTCCAGGGCACGGTGTTATGTTGTGTTGAATGCGTATGGAAGGAAATTTAAAAAGAAAGTATTAGTACATAGTGATATCATTCAACAGAGGATCAAGGCATTTTAACGTTATTACCAATTTTCTACTATAAATTAAACTTTACATTACATATTGAACCTGATTGTTGACCCCCCAATCTGGAATAAATACTGAAATAGTTAATTGTTATTGAATATTATTCATTTATTAATAATTATATTATTGAATATTATCAATATTTATTAATAATATTTATATTATTGAATGTTATCAATTATAGCCATAGGCTGAGCCTATCTAATGTTGTGAGACATTATGATGTAGTACTACATTATTTTGTTATATATATATATTGTATTTATTAATATTATTTGATTATTAAATATTATTTATTTATATATATATATATTTATTTAGTAGCACATATACCCTAGTGGGTATGTATTTTATATAGGGCTAGCCTATACTATTTATCTAATAACTAGTATTAGTTTTAATTTAGGAAGTGCCCGCATCCCCAGGGGGGAGTGGGTCCTCCTCGTCATGCTCTAGGGACGAATAGTTGGACGCATAGTCTACTAATACGCCCAGCGACTCACCCATCTCCATCGGTTGTGGACTTGGAGGAGGACTGACGACGGTCACATCTGAATATGCGCCCTCGTGATCACTTTGCTCGTTGGAGGAAAACTCGATCAAGGAGACACTAGCGGCTGCTACACCATCAGTGGGGACCGAGATCGTAAAAGGAGACGCGGCAGTTACCTCCGGGTCCGTGGTCTCCTGGCTGGTCTTGTCAGTGCCGTCAAACGCTTCCTTCGATAGGTTGAAGGCAGCGGTAATCTTGCACAGAGTTTCCTCCATGCTGTCCCGTGTTGATGCTATCAAGGGACCAGACAATGATGAGTTGCCCTTAGGGGTAATAGTTTTTCCCTTAGAAGAAACCATAGGTGCCACCTCTGGCACAGGCGCAACAAATGGCACAGGTGCAACATATGGCGCAGGTGCAACATATGGTGCAGGGGCAACATATGGCGCCAGGGGAGCGGTCTTGTAGCTCCCTGCTTGCCATTTTGGAGGTGGTGGTGGTGGCGGCGGAGCAGATGTGGGGGCGTCTACTGGAGCCGGCAGATGATCTCCAGCTGCAGTCACCTGGGAAGGTGGCAAATCGGCTGGAAGGCTAGCACGAAGCTTAGCAATCGACACACGGGACAGATCTAGAGAATCAGGGATCCCGTCCCATTGTAATGCAGACATTCCAAATGCGAAGGAGAACTTCATGTTCATCTCTTCCCACTTGCGCATTTGCTGCTCATGTTGGAGGAGCATGAAGCAGTAGCTGTCCTCCGCTTCGCGGGTTTTTGCTTGCGCCTCCGCCAAGGATTTCTGGAACTGCTTGTTGAGAGCCTGCCAGATACCATACGTGTGGTTAATTTTGACCGATTCCAAGTGGTTAACCCAGAATGTGGCCATGTCACCCACCATATGTTTAAACATGTCCATGTCTCGTTGGGACTCGGTGCTGGAGTCCAACTGCAGAGCCTCTTGAACTGTAGGCGGTAAGCATTCGTACCGCTCAATCAACCGCTTTTTTGCGTCCGGGGTTAAATCCGAAGAGAAGGAATTATCCGCGACGGCGGGTTCGCGCTCTTGCGAGGCGACAAAGATTTTCGCAGCCCGGCGTTTTAGATCTCGACGGACTGCAGCAGTGACGGGCCCTAGGGTCCGGGGGTTGCGCGATTTTGCACTTTGAAGAAGCGGCTGTGCTTGGTGCCGGTGGGGCTCCTGCAGCAGCTGATGGCGCAGTTTTCCGTGCAGCAAGTTGTGCACTTTCCTTCTCGCCAAATTTTTGGAGATGCTCACCGAGAGCGATCTGGTCAGCAGACCTTTCCAAAGGTGGATCCTCTGTTGGCGGATCCACCACGGCCGAGGCATATGATATACCTGGGTCAACGTTCTCACCCACGAATTTGTGCGGAGTAGCCTTCGCCGGACGTCCCTTGGTGGATGTGGGATGGCTATGACCGCGGCCAGTAGAGGTGGAAGGGCGGCTGGGGATGCCTGCCTCCTTATCCATCCGCTGCAGTAGGTGGCGACGGACTGTAGAGAAATAAAATCTCTCCTTTGGTGTTTCACCGGCGTACATACACACGGCAAGCGTGTGTTCAAAACGTGACAGTCGTAAGTTCTCAAGGTGATCTTTGCAACGCCGCTGACACCTGAACTCTGGCTCATAGGTGAACCGGCATTTAGCAGAAAGAGATGGATCTTTTGCTACTCTAGCCAGCCACCTGATTGTAGACTGTGGGCACTTGTGTGTCGTATTGCCGCAAATGCCATACGACATTAGATGTCTTAACATGAGGCCCCTCCTGTTGGTCTCGAAGGGCCGTTTATTTGCTTTAACAAACGGACAAGCTGTGGATTTGTGATTGTCGCACGACCACCTAGCCACAGTATACAAGTGCTCCTCACAAATGTGATGAGCTAGCACGTCCTAACGCTTATAATGACGGTGGGGAGTTTTAATATTTTCCGGCAGAGCGGTTCCGCGGTGCAGGAAATATTTAAATGCGCACTTGTCGTTAGGCCGGAAAGTGTGCCTCATGAACTTAAGGCGCGCAATATCGTCCTTCTGATATTTGGACTTAGTTAACCCATGTCTAGCTGTTATAATATTAGATAGCTGCTCTACATAGGGCTGAAGGCCGGTTTGATGGTCATCAACCCAGTCTTCTTCTTCAGAAGCACCCGCGTTATCCCTATTGATAGGAGGAAGGCGCAACTTACATCTGTCTGTAGGCGTCTGGGGTAGCATATACATGGCTAACCTACGTTTAGGGCGAGGGGGATCGAAATATCTCTCCCCCATTACAGATTCCTGCACTAACCCCAATTCGGCCGCTTTCCTTATAGGAACGGACCCAAGAGTTTGCTTATTGTACACACAGTTAACAAGGTGGGGAAACCGTGCAGGAATAGTGGCAGCAGGAATATCGCTATCCCATTTTAGCTCACCTTTTTCCAGCCTTGGAAGACGCGCAGCCATCACCCCAAAGTCTGGGTCCGCAGTCGGGTCATTGGGAGGTAAATCCTCCTCATCTCACACGTATTCCACGGACGATACTGTTTCCTCAGCAAATGACTGGGGAGTGGGCTGCTTGAACAGCCGATCGGCAACTGCCTTCTTGCGGGGCGAGCGCCTTGGAATTTTTCCAGCCGGTGATGTAGCGCTACTGGATGCGCCCGGCCGCGTTTTCTCCTGGCTAGACGAGGCCGCGACTGGTACCTGTACTTTGGAAAGTCGATCAGAATTATCCAACTTACCTGGAGATGAGGTGGTAAGCTCATCATCCTTTATGATGTCCTTTGGACGACGTCCGGGGACTACTGTAAAGGCTTACTCAGTCTCCATTGGAGTAATGTGAGGTGCCGTTTCACCACTGTCTGCCCAAGAAGGGGTTCCAGTGTCAGGTATTGACGTATCCTCAGCCGGAGCCTCGGTCTTGTCATCTATCACCAAGGATAGCTTATATTTGAGCCTGTCGGCTCTTGGAAGTAGATTCCAATCAGCGACCGGCATGACATGGATGCCCCCGGTCTCATTGTTGAGTATATTACATACTTCTGGGGTTTTTTCATCGGGGCCTCACCCGACACTCCTGCGGCGGAGGTGGCCATTACCAGGCCTGACCGCTGAAATGCGATCAGGCGCAGTCACAGGCCCCAACCACGAACAAGTTTATTTTAAACTATCTGAAGCTTTTTAATTTAACCTTGCTGTCAAGAAAGGACAGTTGTCGAGGCCCTTGGTGAGGTAGATCTAACCTACCGCAAGCGAGACCAACCTACTCAAAAGTAGGCCGGTGAAACGAGAACGTACCCGAATTGGAAAGCGAAAAGCCGTAAGGGGAGTCCACACTCAGTAGAAACTGGATGAGGACTGATCCGCAGTACAAGTTTTTCAGACAAGGTGGCACGGTAGCGCGTTCCTGTGGCATGCTTGCGTTTTGGCGGGAAACCGGAAGCTGCCCTGATTACGACCGTCAATGAGGTCACAAAGAACCCTAGTTCTCCATGGCGACGGGGCCGGCTGCTGCCAGCGCCCTAAATAGAATGATTTCGTTCATATGCTATGTTCTCAAAGCGGTCCATGTTTTTTTCTTTTTGTTTGGACTAAATATGCTTGACAACATCACAAATATGGGTGTCGGGGAGTTGGAACCCGTGGTTATTCTTATTTCATATCGACTATATACCCACATTAGTAAATATGCTATCAATATCAGGGATATACTATCGATACGTGAATAATTCCTTTATTCGGCAGTCACTTCCCCGCATACGGTAAGGCAGATTTTAGTGTCCGATTTTACAAAAGAAAAAAATGACCGTATCTATTGAAAAAGAAAAATGCTGCCTCACGCAAAAGTTACGGGCAAAATCTCCCTACAGACAAGGCTATTTCTTTTACAGCGACTTCCAACCGGATTATGCCATCTTGGCCGCTGGCATTTGCGGCGTTACAACCAGGAACCGTCGGACCAGGGTCACCACGGCGAGGTTCGAGGATCCAGTGGCTATCCTCGGAGCCCTAGGGATGGAGCGGGAGGAGTCCCTACAAATGCTGAGGACGGTCTTCACGGGGCTGGTGGGGATCGCCACCTTGACGGGGGGAGCTTGAAGGACACTAACAACCCGGCCGGGCGCCGCATGACAGCGGCAGCGTACATGAACACCACGGGGCATATCCCGCTGTGCATCCCCAACAGGTCAGCATGGTTTACATCGGAGGGCGGAGATCCCAGGTCCCAGAGGGACGTTGTACGATTATATATCCTGTGTCTGGTCTCTTGCAGGAAGTCGTGGACGCGGTGGTGAGGATGTATAACAACATCGTCCGCGGCCTCAACTCCTCTCGGGGCGAACCCACTGCAGAGCTTGCCCGAGTCATACACACCGGCGACCCCCAGCATCCTGTCCATCGCTACGACCGGCTGGTGGACGGGGTTCATGCCAGTGTCCCCACCAAGAAGCGGTGGGCCCGCTCTATCGTTACTTGCGTGCGGGCTGTGCACCTATAATTTATTAGTTTATATTTTTTTTTGTTATTATCGTTAGGTTATATTTTATTATTAAATTTTAAAACTAGTAGTATACATTTTTTACGCTTCAATTTGGGATGCACATTTTATTTTGTGTGCATTTTTATCTTGTGATATCAGGAATGACCTAGTAAATATGTGCAGCTGCGCATATATATTTTAAAAGTGTGTTTCTAAAATTCGGATAGGAGGTGGTTGTATATTATTACATATTCTGGAATATCTTACTGAATCTCATAGGAGGACACTTTACAAATGTCATACAACAATGCGCGTCCACGCATTTTCAGGAGGTATATTATATAGCATCGGTATCAAGTATACATAGAATATTTAATAGTAGAATAAAACTGTGACACACATGTTACATATTAAAGGTCCACACCACGGCCACCAGGGGTGTGGCTCAAGACCAGGGGAGGGGGTCGGATTAATTACAACAGCCGATAAGGTGCTGACATCAAACGCGACCCAGCTGCTGACCTCCCCAGCCCTGGGAGAGCTGGAATGTGGGAAATAGGCGGTTAGGCTTTCGAATGTTTGCGCGGCAATATAGCTGGCATCCCTCTTACCCGTCGCCCATAGCAGGAATTACTGTAGTGACCTTCAAGTGGTGGCGTATATTTTACGAATTTCTAGCAATGAATGTTACTGAGATTGTCATAGTCCGGCAGTTGTATTTAATGAATATTCCAGATATGACAACGTGGTTAAATATTTTAATATGCTTTGTTTAGTTCACGCTCAACAGCAATACATTGTACAGATATTGTTATAGTGTGTCATGTATTTTTCCTCACTTCTAAACCATGAATAATGTATACAGGTATCGTTTATATATTTATTTAATGTCTGTTTTACTTGTGAGGTAGACCTGATTTTCTGGCATAAGGGTTCCTTACCGTATGTTCTAATTTAGTATTTTGCATTACATATTTTCAGGGCTAGTAATGTTAAAACATTGCTGCCAACGTAGTTTCTAAATTATGTATTACTTGATAATAACTTTACATACCATAGTATACATGCTTTACGCGGTGCTTCTCGCCTTTTAAAATTGTATGGCCTCAACTGTCGCTAGGCCCTGCTATCGGCGCCTCACGGGTGAGAGAGGTCAACAGCCGTGCCGGCTCAGAAGGTTGCGCCGTATCGGGTAAATTAATTAATTGATCGCCACGCCCAATTGTCTACTAAAGCCTGTGCAGCCACAGCCGCTGTCTGATTGCACAAAAGGTAGACCTGCAAATATTTAGTAAAATGGTCTTGTACGACTAACATAAACAAGTTGCCCCGGCTGGTCAGTTTAAAACCAGAGACAAAATCACAAGATAACCGACCCCAACGTTGGCCAGTCATTTGTTGCTGTAAGGGCATTTTAGATAAGCCCAGCCCAGGTTTAATTGTTGCGCATTTCGGGCATGTTTTAACCCAATCACGCACACGCGCATTCATGCCAGGCCAATAATACCTCGTGCGCAATTTGTCCAGAGTTCTCTCTCGACCAAAATGCGCCGACGTCTTATGGCAGTGGCAGAACGTCAATATTTCCTCCCGTAGGAGAAAGGGGATGATAATCTGTTGATGAGTCGTCAGGGTAGCGCTATCAAGCGCATTTCTGCATAACAACCCATCTACTAGAATTAATTGATCCCATTGATTTAACAATTTAATAGTTTCAATATTTTCCGCACTCGTGAGATCTCTTGGCGGCCTCACTGTATGCATATTTAATAAGGTAATTAATGTGGAACATGTATCATCTGTGGCTTGAGCCTGATGAATTTCAGCCTGTGTCCAGAAATTAAAATTGTTTTCAACTTCTGTACCCTGACCTAGAGATGCAACAACCGCCGTGTGCGCTCCACAGTCCTCGCATTCTGGTATGCCACAACGACGGACGGGAATGCGGCTGAGCGCATCTGCGTTAATATGCTGCGGGCCGGGTCGATAGGTAATTTGCGTGTTGGTTAGGCCAAATTCTGACAACCAAGCCAACCAATGCCCTATCATTCCCTCCGCCTCTTTAAAATTTAATAACCACTTTAACGAGTGGTGATCAGTACGGATCTGGAATTATGAGTCCCAGAAATAATGTCGCCACTTTTTGGTATATACGACAATTGCCATTAACTCCCTTTTAGTGGTACAATATCGCCGTTGACAAGCACTTAACCTGTTACTGGCAAATGTAATAGGCAGTTCTACCTCATCTTGTACCTGACTTAGCGCACCGGCAATAGCAAATGCGCTGGCGTCAGTGTCCAAGATAAACTGCCCTGTCAGCTGTGGATAACCAAGCACTGGTGTATCCGTAAATAGCCGCTTTAATTCAATAAATGCTGTATGCTGAGGTTCTCCCCAGTCAAAGGCTTGCATGCTAACATTAGCCATGTCCTGTATGGGAGCGACTACATTAGCAAATTGAGGGATAAAGTCTCGATAGTACAAGGCGAACCCAAGTAAACTTTTTGTTTCTTTAGGAGATTTAGGTGCAGGCCAATTGGTTAGAGCCTCCACTTTTTTAGGATCAGCTTTGATGCCTTCCCCGGAAACAATGCGGCCCAAATACTCTGTCTTGTGTCTGAACAAGTGGCATTTGGACGGTTTAAGTTTCAGTTTAAATTTGCGAAGTCTAAGAAATACCTCACGACAAGTACTAACTGAGTCGTCAAATATAATAATGTCGTCTAGATATACTAAACAGTGTGTAAATAGCAAACCATTTAACATTTCTGCCATAATTTTCTCAAATGTAGCAGGCGCATTACATAGACCGAAAGGCATTACCCTCTACTCATACAGTCCTATGTGAGTAGTGAAGGCAGTTTTCTCCCGGTCGTTGTACTGCATCGCGACTTGATGGTATCCTGATTGACGATCCAAAGTGCAGAACCACTTTTTCCTCCAAGACTATCCAGGCTCTCGTCGATGCGTGGCAAAGGGTACGTGTTTTTGCGCGTCATAGCATTTAATTTGCGATAATCTATAAAGAATCGCCACGTTCCATCCTTTTTGGTAACCAGGTGAACGGCAAACTGTAGGGACTTTTGCTGTCCGTAATAATTACAGAAGCTAGCATCTTGGCCACCTCGTCCTTCAGGGCTTGTTTCTTAGAATCCATTAATCCGCGATACGGTATCCTAAATGGGGCATTGTCACCGATGTCTATATGGTGTTGTACTACATCGGTCCAACCCAACTTAGCATCTGGTTTCGCGAATATATCACAAAACTCGAAAAGAAATTCGGCAATTTTCATCTTATCCTTCATATGATCCAAATGTGTGGCTTCAGCCATGGATAGTATGAAGTCTGGAATTTGTGGCAATCCTTTAAATTGCTTCCTATCAACCGAAAACGCCGGTTCAAGGGATCTTCCTAATCCCTCTACCCCGCGTTCTCGTTTTAACAAGTCGAACACTATTGCGGCCATAGGACTATCAATGGAACCATGTGATCTGGCCTCTGTCGCATTACCAATAATTTGACCTCGCGACAAATGGACATGGTCATCCGTAGTGTTACAGAGTGGTAAGACAGCCCCTTTTGACCTATTAATCAAAGAGTGAGCTGATGTGACTCCAATGGGACTGAGCATTTCAGGGTCGGGTTCAATTAAACACTGACCTTCCCCGTCTATATGCCTCGTCGGAATTAAAGCCGTGACAGTTTGGTGAGCAGCTATTGTCACATCCTGAGCCAGACATGCAAGGCCGCAATCCGTTCTGAGTTGGCAATGTGTGACTAAGTTATAGGGTTGAAGGACTTCAAAAAGTCCATTATGTGGGGAAAGGCTGGCTTCATAAAATGACATCCAGTCACTCCCCAGTATACCGTCTTCTGGTATATCAACTATTAATACTGACGGGTGAAAAATATGATTGGCGATACCTAATGGTATATCCATACAACCAAATTGTGGAATCACTAAGCCAGTAACACTCAACGGTTTCACTTCAGAAACCAAATTACGAGTGTTCAGATTGAGATCGTCAAAGAATCTCTTTCTTATCACGGACATAGCTGTGCCCATGTCGATAAGAAAGAACCCTTTGGAGCCTCTAATATTAATGGGAACGTACCATCTTTTTCCATTAAGAGGAAAAATATTCATAGCAAACTGGTCTCTCTCACCTACATTATGTAAGTCCAGACCGGTTTTCTTTGATATGTAGTCCATGCACAAATCTGGCTCGTTGCTACTCGCATTTTGTGAGCACAATGACCGCATATCTGCCAAGAAAACCTGACGGACGCCAATAGCTGTACAAGTGGACTGGGCTACTACGCCTTTAGGTAGACACAATTCTGAAGAGAAATTGTGTAAATGGTGTTTAGCACAACTGTTATTAGTTGCGCTGGGAAGGTTTTCCTTTTGAACCAAAGCTGACAACACTCGCGGCGTTGCAGCTGGCTCTAATTTAAATAATCAGCATCCTCCAAAAACTCGGGTGAAGCTGACTGGTTGGGCATAGCAGCAATATTTTTGCTGCTCGGCGCAATATTTTTGCTATCGCGCGCAATGTTTTTACGATTGTGTGCAATATTTCTACCACTGGCAGCAAGCAGCCTAGCTAATGTGGCCGGCACATGACGCGTATTATCAAGCCCTTTGCGGTCACCCGCAACCATGGCCTGTTCTATTGAACGAGGCTGTGATGAAGGGCATTCAAAAGCCATATGGCCAAAGCCTCTGCATCTAAAACACTCAGTATTGGGTGATATGCGAGGTAGATCGGGACGATTCCTTTGGAACGCCCATGTTGATCTTCCTTGGATATCAGGATTATACTGGGTACACTTGGCTTGCCACTCCATTTTACCGGAATGGTCAGCATTGCAATTATTAAAGGGTCTTGCACCCTGGTCATTGAATGCGTGGATGTGGGAATGGCATCATAAGAGAGTTCCGCCACGGCGGATGTGATACCCACCACAGCGTGTTTAGTTGGAAGTATACGCGCTTTTGCTGCGTGGTCTCTCAACATTTGGTAGATGTCCTCCATGGTATGTCTGTCTACCTGGGGACCATTGTTTTAAAATCATGTTGCGTTCTTCACAGTCACGAAGACCATTGATGAACATGGCAACAGTTTTGCGCGCGATCAAATCTCGTGACATGCCGCAACCGGCGCCAGCTTTCCTGGCCTCAGATTCCAACATCATACCGTAGTATACAGAATTTGCCGAGTCAGACGGCCGTTGGAACCTTTTCTCGAAAAGTTCCCACATAGATAAGGGATCTAGTCCCTTGAATTGCCAAGCTAATGCTTCGACTAACTCATCAAGGGTGGCGCAATTACCTTACTCCCACCTATCTACTGCTTTGGAGTGTATCGAGGTATCCAACCACACTAACTATGTTATATACAGTGATTCCTTCTCTTGCCTCCTGGCTGTTGCTGGACTGAAAACGAATCACCCTATTCTAGCAACGGTCATTTATAAAATGAACCAACTGACAACGGATGGGTATGACATCCACCTGTGCTGGGTGCCCTGGCCATGCCGGCATACAAGGAAACAAACGAGCTGATCGGGCTGCGAAGAAGGCCCTGAACTGTGATCTTGAACCGTGTCTGATCCCTCACTCTGATCTGAAACCACTAATAGCCACCCACATAAAATCCTAATGGCAACATGAGTGGGTTGAAAACATTAATAAACTTAAAGAAATCGAACCATCTGTGGGAAAGCCACCACAGACTCATACGGGAGGTCGGCGGGACCAAGTGGTCCTTAGCCGCTGCCGTATTGGCCACTTGTGGCTTACACATGCTTTTCTGCTCAAGGGAGAACCTCCCCCTGAATGTATTGGGTGTCAGTCCCCGCTGACACTCAAACAGATTTTACTAAGTTGCGTTGATTTTTTGGCCCTGCGCCAACGGTTCTACACTGCAGACAGTATGCATGACCTTTTTACTAAGGTAAAACAGGAAAATATTGTAGGCTTTTTGAGGGCAGCTGGACTGTACCACCTCATATAGCTTACTAAATAGATTCTATCAATTATTAATAAAACTTTTCTTTTTCTATGGGAATATATGATTGTGAGCTTTCTAATTTAATGAGTGTCTTGGCACATAATTGGTTGATACCATCAAATGGGGGTACTTCCACAGCCGTCACCCTAGCGGGTTGATACTGCTCTTGTACGCTTATATTGCGGTCATGCAAATACAATGACCGACTCACGGCTGATGCGCCAATACCAGGGTTGATGTTAGAGGCCTCCATCACAGCCCGGCGAATAGCTGGGTTTGATTTAATGATGGCCTGCTCTGCACTAGTAAAGCAGTAAGCTGCAAAGGAGTCAACGCTAGTGTCTTCCTTTCGGGCGCAATTCTGGGCAAAGCCCAGTTTGCTGCAAGTTAACGGCTGGATTTCCGTCAGAGGCGTTAGACGCATTTACGTTATTATTAGTATGAGGGCAACACCCACTTTGTTGCTGAATCACACTCAACATTTCATTTGTAACACCAGGGTTTTGGATACTTTTTTCCTGCCACTGGGCATGCAATTCATTTTCACGTGACAGGAGCTGTTGTTCACGTTCTTCCAACGTGGCTAGCCTGTCGCATTGACTGGTATGCTGTGATGCGGGTACCATAAAGGAAAGGTCAATGACCGGTGGCGGCAGAACAGGTATCTGAGTAGCAGCCGACTTCTCTCTCGGTAGGAAAGAGAAGAGGCCGCCTTCCTCACATACGGATCCACCGTCCAGGGGACGTGTGACCCCTAAGGGCAATTGCGCGCCTTGGGGCGCATTTATATTTTGCGCGTGCGCAAATACAGGTTGGTGATGCTTTACCAGAACGAGCTGGGTCCGCATCTAAAGTAAGGGGTGAGACCCCGTCAGGTCGGATTGCTTCCGCCTGTAATGTTAGGGGTGAGACCCCGGTGTTTTGGACATTGCCCGCATTTATGGAAGCACCATCCAAAGACGGTGCCTCCTGGTAGCCCCTTTCCTCTGCCGCATTTGCTATCGAGCAGAAGCAACTGCCGCGAGAGGCTACAGGGACATCGGCGTCCGTTCGCCTTCTCGCCAGCTCGCCGTTCTACCAGACTGCGAGCTGCACAATTACCTAAATATAACAAAAACTGTTAACCTCGCTACTACCCACTAAAAAAAACACTAGTCTGAAATTTTCCTTAACAATGTAAAACAATTTTGCTTACCCCTATTTTTTAGAGGTTTTATCAAATTATTAAAATATTATTATAGATGTTTTTACAGAAATTTACGAAAAATGGTTAGAATAGCCTAAAATTTGAAAAACCCCAGCAAAAGATGCAAAATAAAAAGATTGCTAGAAAAAGAGATGAGCAACTAAGGTAAATTAACGGTAATATGCCCAGATATTACAATTCCTTTAACTTAGCCGATTTCTTGCTATTTTAAAAATATATACGCCAACATTTTTAATCATACGAGGAAATTTTACTAGCAGAATTGGAAAGAGTTCCGAATATGGAGAAAGAAATGGGAAAGATATATGAAAAGAAAAGTGAAATTAAAGTTCCAAAACAGATCGAAAGGAAGTTAAAGTAGCAGCACGTAGTGATAGCCGACCAAACTGTCTGGCAGTCACTGTACGACTGACTTAATGCTCCAATAACGCTTTCTGACATCACCTCCATCTCGCGACGCGCATCGTCACTAGGAGACGTTGGAACAAATGGAAATATGCGGACTAGATCAAACCTAACTGCCTCCGGCCTAACAAAACCTTATTTCTAACCGACTCCAATCGCCGGAAGGCCGCAGTAGCAAATTTTAATACTCTAACTAAATATAACGCGCGCATTACCTTATGCCTGGGTAGCTAATCCTCGTCCCGTACGACTCCTCCATTCAGAGCGACATAAGGGTGCGCCGTTATTATGTTGAACCGCCTTTCGATTCGAAGCTCACTGTGGCTCATAGGCTCCTGGCCTCACAGCGAAAGATAGGTGACTAGCCGCAAAATAAACCAGGGGTACCAATTTAGCTAACACTAGTATGCCCTTATAGTAATGTAACCCCGGCACCCCCTAAATCATCAATTTACGTTGTCTAGCATGAAGGCAGTGGCCGTGTGCCACTGTCACAGGACTAAAGCGGTGTCAAGCAAGACAACACACCGTTTTTCTTCTAATAATTGCATATAAAAGGTGAACCAAAAGGTATTACACTCCTTACTAATCCTGGTCATGGCACCAGTTTAACCATCGGGCTATTCCACCCCAGCTTAAGGTGAGCTTACATGTTAATATAAATAATTGTTTCCATGTGAATGTCTTGTGCCTTCCGCTGCCGGTTGTCCGCCTCCCTGCCAGCTTTACCCTTGGCTAGCAACGTTCTAGGTGGAGAGTTTGACTCCCTACACACCGTGGGGAGGAAGGCCCTTAATTAAATAAGATCATAGAGCAATCAAAATAGCAATATGAAGTTGACCATAGCGGTTAATAATATAAGTCTGGAGAATAGTAAAGAATGCAAGGGACGTTCATGTCACTTCTTAGGAGCTCACCGTTGTATTCTTACCTCTTACTAACAGGATGAATTTAGCAATATAACGTATGTTATTAGTTAAATATGGTTCAGCAATATAATGTATGTTATTAGTTAAATCCCCTCCCATATAATTAAGTTAAATAGGTTTGGAATTTCCATAATAAAGGCCTAAATCTCGGCTAAAACATTGGAGCGTGCAAAAAGACGTCCGATGGGTCTGGGTCTGAACGCCCGACTTCCTTCCCGTTGCTTGGAAAGTCGCAATCGATGTATCCAAGCAATGCTTTACGGCCGAGAACCCGCGGCCACGCAAATGGTGGCAATTTGCGCGCCCGTGGAACCGAATAGCCCGTATCTCCAGATGCGAGTCACTCTGCACCAGCGCGCAAATGCCCAAGGCGAGCAGTCTCGCCCATTTCAAATGTATGCGCACTGCTCAGTGGCCACCTCTGTGGCCTTGTGGTCAACTCTCTTGGTAGTTTCAGAGCTAAGAGGGGTCCAGACTGTTCGATCGACTATGCGGGCATCATCCCTGTAAAGAGTGTTAAACAATTACTACGTGCCCTCATAGGTTACATACCATGCACAAGTGACACCCAGCTTCTGACACTACACAAGTGCTAACCAATTCAAATTGAAATCAAACGTAGCTAAGATAACCTATTTTAAAAACAGAAGTAAATGCTCATATAATGTGCATAGAAGAGAAATGGTTAACAGTCTGAAGGAATAGTAAACTGATACTGGATACCAAATGAAAATTTACTTAGAATATTATCAAAACAAAAAATAGCTAATTAACTGAGAGAAAAACAACAATGAGGAAATGTGAATCAGCGATTTGTGAATAATGAATGTGATGCACTGCTCAGTGGCCACCTCTCCAGCCTCACGGTCAACTCTCTTGGTAGTTTCAGAGCTAACAGGGGTTCAGACTGGGCGATTATGTGGGCATCATTCCTGTAAAGAGTGTTAAATAATTACTACGTGCCCTCATAGGTTACATACCATACACAGGTGACGCTCAGCCTCTGACACAATACAAATGCTAACCAAATCAAATTGAAATCAAACATAGCTAAGATAACCAATTTTAAAAACAGAATTAAAGATTCATATAATATGCATAGAAGAGAAACGGTTAACAGTCTGAAGGAATACTAAACTGATACTGGATACCAAGTGAAAATTTACTTAGGATATTACTAAAACAAAAAATTGCTACTTAACTAAGAGAAAAACAACAACAAACAAATGTGAATCAGCTATTTATAAATCGTGAATGTGTATGAACTGCTCAGTCGCCACCGCTCCGGCCTCGCGGTCAACTCTCTTGGTAGTTTCAGAGCTAACAGGGGTCCAAACTGTCCAGGCGACTATGCGGGAATCATCCCTGTAAAGAGTGTTAAACAATTACTATGTGCCCTCATAGGTTACGTATCATACACAAGTGACACTCAGCTTCTGACACTACACAAGTGCTAACCAAATCAAATTGAAATCAAACGTAGCTAAGACAACCAATTTTAAAAACATAAGTAAATGCTCATATAATGTGCATAAAAGAGAAACGGTTGACACTCTGAAGGAATACTAAGCTGATACTGGAAACCAAGTTAAAATTTACTTAGAATATTACCAAAACAAAAAATAGCTAATTAACTCAGAGAAAAACAAGGAGCAAAGGTGAATTAACGATTTGAGAACAATGAACATGTACGCACTGTTCAATGGCCACCTCTCCGGCCTCGCTGTCAACTCTCTTGGTAGTTTCAGAGCTAACAGTTGTGCAGACTGTTCAGTCGACTATGCGGGCATCATCCCTGTAAAGAGTGTTAAACAATTACTATGTGCCCTCATAGGTTACGTACTATGGACAAGTGACACTCGGCTTCTGACACTACACAAGTGCTAACCAAATCAAATTTAAATCAAACATAGCTAAGATAACCAATTTTAAAAAGAGAAGTAAATGCTCATATAATGTGCATAGAAGAGGAACGGCTAAGTGTCTGAAGCAATAGTAAACTGATACTGGATACCAAGTGAAAATTTAGTTATAATATTAGCAAAACAAAAAATAGCTAATTAACTGAGAGAAAAACAACAATGAGCAAATGTAAATCAGCGATTTGTGAATAATGAATGTGTACACACTGTTCAATGGCCACCTCTCCGGCCTCGCGGTGAACTCTCTTGGTAGTTTCAGAGCTAACAGGGGTAAGGACGTAAAAGAACAACAAACAAACAATCCCTGTAAAGAGCGTTAAACAATTACTACATGCCCTCATAGGTTACTTACAATGCACAAGTGACACTCAGCTTCTGACACAACACATGTGCTAACCAAATCAAATTGAAATCAAACGTAGCTAAGATAACCAATTTTAAAAACAGAAGTAAATGATCATATAATGTGCATAAAAGAGAAACGGTTAACAGTCTGAAGGAATACTAAACTGATACTGGATACCAAGTGAAAATTTTGTTATTATATTAGCAAAACAAAAAATAGCTAATTAACTGAGAGAAAAACAACGACGAGCAAATGTGAATCAGTGATTTGTGTATGCACTTCTCAGTGGCCACCTCTCCAGCCTCGCTGTCAACTCTCTTGGTAGTTTCAGAGCTAACAGGGGTCGGACTGTTCAGTCGACTATGCGGGTATCATCCCTGTAAAGAGTGTTAAACAATTACTATGTGCCCTCGGCTTCTGACACTACACAAGTGCTAACCAAATCAAATTGAAATCAAACGTAGCTAAGATAACCAATTTTAAAAGCAGAAGTAAATTCTCATATAATGTGCAAAAAAGAGAAACGGTTAACAGTCTGAAGGAATACTAAAATGATACTGCATACCAAGTTAAAATTTACTTATAATATTACAAAAACAAAAAAATAACTAATTAACTGAGAGAAAAACAACAAGCAAATGTGAATTAACGATTTGAGAACATTGAATGTGTTCGCACTGTTCAATGGCCACCTCTCCGGCCTCACTGTCAACTCTCTTGGTAGTTTCAGAGCTAACAGGGATCCAGACTGTTCGGTCGACTATGCGGGCATCATCCCTGTAAAGAGTGTTAAACAATTACTACGTGCCCTCATAGGTTACGTACCATACACAGGTGACTCTCAGCCTCTGACACTACACAAGTGCTAACCAAATGAAATTGAAATCAAACATAGCTAAGATAACCAATTTTAAAAAGAGAAGTAAATGCTCATATAATGTGCATAAAAGAGAAATGGTTAACAGTCTGAAGGAATACTAAACTGATACTGGATACCAAGTGAAAATTTACTTATAATATTACAAAACAAAAAATAGCTAATTAACTGAGAGAAAAAGAACGAGCAAATGTGAATTAACGATTTGGGAACAATGAATGTGTATGCACTGTTCAATGGCCAGCTCTGCCTTGCGGTCAACTCTCTTGGTAGTTTCAGAGCTAACAGGGGTCCAGACTGTGCCCTCATAGGTTACGTACCATGCACAAGTGACACTCAGCTTCTGGCACTACACAAGTGCTAACCAATTCAAATTGAAATCAAACGTAGCTAAGATAACCTATTTTAAAAACAGAAGTAAATGCTCATATAATATGCATAGAAGAGAAGCGGTTAACAGTCTGAAGGAATAGTAAACTGATACTGGATACCAAATGAAAATTTACTTAGAATATTATCAAAACAAACAATAGCTAATTAACTGAGAGAAAAACAACAATGAGGAAATGTGAATCAGCGATTTGTGAATAATGAATGTGATGCACTGCTCAGTGGCAATCTCTCTAACCTCACGGTCAACTCTCTTTGTAGTTTCAGAGCTAACAGGGGTTCAGACTGTTTGGGTGATTATGCGGGCATCATCCCTGTAAAGAGTGTTAAACAATTATTACGTGCCCTCATAGGTTACATACCATGCACAGGTGACACTCAGCCTCTGACACTACACAAATGCTAACCAAATCAAATTGAATTCAAACGTAGCTAAGATAACCAATTTTAAAAACAGAATTAAAGGTTCATATAATGTGCATAGAAGAGAAACGGTTAACAGTCTGAAGGTATACTAAACTGATACTGGATACAAAGTGAAAATTTACTTAGAGTATTACTAAAACAAAAAATAGCTACTTAACTAAGAGAAAAACAACAACAAACAAATGTGAATCAGCGATTTGTAAATCGTGAATGTGTACGCACTGCTCAGTCACCAGCTCTCCAGCCTCGCGGTCAACTCTCTTGGTAGTTTCAGAGCTAACAGGGGTCCAAACTGTCCGGACGACTATGTGGGAATCATCCCTGTAAAGCGTGTTAAACAATTACTATGTGCCCTCATAGGTTACGTATCATACACAAGTGACACTCAGCTTCTGACACTACACAAGTGCTAACCAAATCAAATTGAAATCAAACGTAGCTAAGATAACCAATTTTAAAAACAGAAGTAAATTCTCATATAATGTGCATAAAAGAGGAATGGCTAACAGTCTGAAGGAATACTAAACTGATACTGGATACCAAGTGAAAATTGACTGAGAATATTACCAAACCAAAAAATAGCTAATTAACTGAGAGAAAAACAACGAGCAAATGTGAATTAACGATTTGAGAACAATGAATGTGTGCGCACTGTTCAATGGCCACCTCTCAGGCCTCGCTGTCAACTCTCTTGGTAGTTTCAGAGCTAACAGGGGTCCAGACTGTTCGGTCGACTATGCAGGCTTCATCCCTGTAAAGAGTGTTAAACAATTACTAAGTGCCCTCGGCTTCTGACCCTACACAAGTGGTAACCAAATCAAATTGAAATCAAACATAGCTAACATAACCAATTTTAAAAACAGAAGTAAATGCTCATATAATGTGCATAGAAGAGAAACGGTTAACAGTCTGAAGGAATACTAATCTGATACTGGGTACCAAGTGAAAATTTACTTTGAATATTACTAAACAAAAAATATCTAATTAACTGAGAGAAAAACAACAACGAGCAAATGTGAATTCGCGATTTGTGAATAATGAATGGGTGCGCACTGCTCAGTCGCCACCTCTCCGGCCTCACGGTCAACTCTGTTGGTAGTTTCAGAGCTAACAGGCGTCCAGACTGTTTGGTTGACTATGCGGGCATCATCCCTGTAAAGAGCGTTAAAGAATTACTACATGCCCTCATAGGTTACATACAATGCACAAGTGACACTCAGCTCCTGACACTACACAAGTGCTAAGCAAATCAAATTGAAATCAAACGTAGCTAAGATAACCAATTTTAAAAACAGAAGTAAATGCTCAGCTTACCCTGCTATCACACCCGCCTTCTTGAACTTTTCCTGGAACTTTATGGCAGTCTTGAAGGAAGGCTTCACCAATTGCTTAACTTGGTTGGGCCTGGGCATTAAGGGCGGCAGTTGTGGGCGCTTCCTGTCCAGGACCCTGTCCAGGAGGCAGGACAGACACCTGTGCTGGTGGCAGCACCCTGGGTGTATGTGGGGATGTTGGTGGACGCGCCTTCCACTTTGTGGTTGATCATGAGATCAATGGTCCTCAGTACAGGCGGCGGGATTGAACTGAAATTTTAGTACAGTGGGACCATGCTCAAAAGAATGGTGACATGGCTTAATAACGACTTTTAAATACAGGCGGCGGGGTGGAACTAAAATGTTAGTACACTGCTGTCATGCTCAAATGAATGGTTTACCTGGCTAAGTAACCACTTTTAAGTACAGGCGGCAGGGTTGAACTGAATTGTTAGTGCAGCGGGACTATCCTCAAATGAATGATGACATGGCTTAATAACCACTTTTAAATACAGGCAGTGGGGTGGAACTGAAATGTTAGTACAGTGGGGCCATGTTCAAATGAATGGTGACTTGGCTAAATAACCACTTTTAAGTAAAGGCGGCAGGGTTGCACTAAAATGTTAGTACAATGGAACCATGCTCAAATGAATGGTGACATGGTTAAATAACCACTTTTAAGTACAGGCGGTGGGGGTGGAACTGAAATGTAGGTACAGTGGGGCCATGCTCAAATGAATGGTGACATGGCTTAATAACCACTTTTAAATACAGGCATCAGGGTTGAACTGAAATGTTAGTATAGTGGAACCATGCTCAAATGAATGGGGACATGGCTAAATAACCACTTTTAAGTACAGGCAGCAAGGTTGAACTAACATGTTAGTACAGTGGGACCATTCTCAAATGAATGATGACATGGCTTAACCACTTTTAAAGACAGGTGGCAGGGTTGAACTGAAATGTTAGTACAGTGCTGTCATGCTCAAATGAATGATTTACATGGCTAAATAACCACTTTTAAGTAGAGGCAGCAGGGTTGAACTGAATTGTTAGTACAATGGAATCATGCTCAAATGAATGGTGACATGGCTAAATAACCACTTTTAAATACAGGCAGCGGGGTTGAACTGAAATGCTCAAATGAATGGTTTACATGGCTAAATAACCACTTTTAAGTAGAGGCAGCAGGGTTGAACTGAATTGTTAGTACAATGGAACCATGCTCAACTGAATGGTGACATGGCTAAATAACCACTTTTATGTACAGGCGGCGGGGTGGAACTGAAATGTTAGTACAGTGGGATCATGCTCAAGTGAATGGTGACATGGCTAAATAACCACTTTTAAGAACAGGCGGCAGGGTTGAACTGAAATGTTCGTACAATGGAACCATGCTCAAATGAATGGTGACATGGCTAAATAACCACTTTTATGTACAGGCGGCGGGGTGGAACTGAAATGTTAGTACAGTGGGATCATGCTCAAGTGAATGGTGACATGGCTAAATAACCACTTTTAAGTACAGGTGGCAGGGTGGAACTGAAATGTTAGTACAGTGGGACCATGCTCAAATGAATGGTGACATGGCTAAATAACCACTTTTAAATACAGGCGGCAGGGTTGAACTAAAATGTTAGTACAGTGGGATCATGCTTAAATGAATCGTGCTATGGCTAAATAACGACTTTTAAATACAAGGGGCTGGATGGAACTGAAATGTTAGTACAGTGGGACCATGCTCAAGTGACTAAATAACCACTTTTAAAACGGTTATTCATAGTACCCAGATCATGCTAACTTTGATTAAACTTCCTATGAATTACCATGTCGGTATAAAGCATTCACACTAAATCAAGTGATAAATAAGAAAAGAAAATAATATCAAAATGCTGTTAAGGTATTAACTTTGCTTTGTACAGGGAATATATCTCTGACATTATATATGTTATGGCAAAATTATTCTTTTCGGGTCAAATCGTTATTCATGTTAAATGACTAGTTAGCCAGGGATGAAAGATCTCCGCGATTTCGCGGATTTCCGGGATTTCATGTGAATCTGCGATTTTTGTCGTTCCTGACTTTTTACACCTAAGACCCCAATAAGCAATATCATGTTTTTTTTTCACCATCTATCACTTAATATTAACACAAAATTCCGGGTACACTTGAAGCATTTACCTATGCCTCTGGCATGTCGTAGCCCGATGTTGGGCTGAATGTCAGTGCTTCCCTTATCAGGCTTATGATATGGTGAATTACTGAATAGAGGTGAATTTCCGCGAAAACGCGGACATTCTCCCATAGGCTTAACACTGTTAGGGCATCGCAGAAAAATGCCAGAAGTCAGGTTTCATACCCTACTCTCCCAACACTATCTTAGCACCATTCTACTGATCAGTCAGTACATACTCTCCTTGGAGAGTATCCTTGTTATGATTGTATTATCGCTCATATCACCATCACATTCCCTTCTTTTTTCTCTCCATGATCACTCTCATTATTACTATTAATAAGTCACTCTCATAAATAACAGTATTTGGTGTGAAGCAGTGAATAATCACTCGCTTTAAGTTACTCGGTTTTATTTTTGATTAACTCTTGGTCGTTTTCGCTCATTCGCCTGACCACGCTGTTGACAGTCACAGTGACAGTTAGATAAAAGATCACCCAGTAGCCTACTTGTAGTAGTGGTGATAACCAACCCATTAGAAAAACTGGCAACAAATTTTGACATGCTGGGGAAATTAACTGAACGGATAAATTCAGGTATTCTACCTCCTGTTCCATATTAAAGCTATTTTCGCCAGTATTTAGACTATGTAGTCGTTCAGCCCTGTAGTCTGTACTATAAGTACGGGGTGAATCTTTTATCTATAGCCGTGTTCAGACCCACAACTTTAGGCCGAACTAGAGGAGGCGAACTAGTGTCGTGTCCACACACCGAGCGGTTTAAGGCGGAAATCGATATCTGCGCATGAGCAAGTCCAGGCTAACCAGTGCCAGTTTCGTTTAGTCGACGTGGGAATGAGAGAGTGTGGGTTCGACCTAGATATGTATTGACTGAATCGTATTGGTTTGGAACGGTCAAAACTTCTGCTGGGCAGTGAAACCCTAAAAATAAATGATGAAAAAATATCTGTGCACCTCTAACCGGTTCATAGTCCAAATTATATTATATAGTGTGACGTGCTTAATCCGCTTTAAGTAAACCGCTACCGTCCACACAAGCAAGGTGGGCCGACTTAAGCTAGTTCGCTTCATCTAGACTACCTCGCGACGCGGTTTACATGCGGCGAACTAGTTGAGGCAGATCAGCCTTAATCCGCCTTAGGGTCGCGTCCACATGGTGAATGTGAGCCGAACTGTCTCTGGATTCGTTTATTTACTTTCTTCAAGTTTAACACTCACTATTTTAAAGTCATTCTCATAAATAACAGTATTGGATCTGAAGAAATGAGAAATCATTGTTACTTTTGGTTGCTCATTTTTGTTTTATTAATGCTCGTTTGTTTTCTTTATTTAGTAGGCCTACATAATTGATTTAGCTGAGGAATTTTCAATCATAGACAATTGGTCTTCTCCATCCCACTAGTAATAACATTGGTTTGACTCGACCACGGTTTGAACACGGGGTTTTGAATCCCATGATCCAACAAAACAGGAGGCAGGCGCTCAACTCATTCAGTCACCCCATCTCGTCTGACAGTAACATTAATTTAATTAATTCTAATTTATTGGGCAACATTATTTACCTATAATGACATTATAGAGTTCCGCTTTTTTGGCCGGAGACCACTTTCATCCATGGTTACCTCAATGTCTAAATCCAATGTCAGCACTGATACCCTGCTCTACCAATCATTGCGCACATTTGACAACAATGTACCCACTAGAATTGATTAATAAAGTGCAGAAGATTTTATGTGACTGCTTATCTATTATTCGATTATTTGTATATATTTATGATCCTCGTATTATTCAAGAACGGTTAGTCATAGTGGACACACATACATCCGTGCCTATGCAAATTTGAATATTATATAAATGATTAATGTATAGTAACACATTCTATAAAAATTAACATAAATACTCTATAATAATACTAAACATAAATAACCGACAATTTTCGAGATATTTTGATGGTATTGGTCATTTATGGGTTTCCCCTTGTTAAATGCGGTTTAGGGTGTTGGGGTGGCCCCAACCTTTTGTGTGCACCCCTGAATTGATTGAGAAAGCCAGTGTTCGGTATTATGGAATCAACATTTTAGATTTGTTTGGGTCTACTTTTTCGACCCGATGATACCCGCCCTGCCCAATTCACAAGGACAGCAAATGGCATGCTCGACAAGGAATATGGGGCCGCACTTGAATAGACCCCCATATCGGATGGGCGGGTGTTACGCTAAGTCCCGGTAACTTAGACTTAATTTTAGATACCCGCAGTGGCAAGTTTTTTAACGGTAAAAATATGGTAGGTAAAGAGACCTTTGCCATCGCCGACAATATGCCCCTCCATATGGCGATTTTTTTTTAGTTCATTAGTACAGTGAAGGTACGTCAGCGGACATTAGTGTTATTGTCCTGTCACTTGTAGGTTGTCTAGTCACCGGTTCATTTGTGACAACCTGGATGAGGAATCTGGGGCCGCACTTAGATGGATCCCCATTGTTGGTGGCGGGTGTTACGCCAAGCTCCGGAGGCTTGCATGTAATTTTAGATACCCGCTGAGGCATGTTTTTTTGTCGTTTTTTTACGGTAAAAGTAAGGTGGAAGGAAGAGACCTTTGCCATCGCCGGCGATATGCCCCTCCACTTGGTGACTCTCAAGTTAATCAGGACTACGGTGGTGATTATTGCTGTGTCGCAGGTGGATATGTGACTAGGACATTGGCTTTTCATATTTACATGGCACACACCCGCTGTGAACCCGAAGCATACATGGGGGGAGCTTAGAAAATGATATTTCGACTACCTCGGGAATACCCTTCGTACTCTGTGGTATGCAGACCCCATGGTAAAAGAGTGCGCCTTGGGGAGTTGCCGGTGTCGTGGTATAAAACCCCAGCCCAATCGCAGCCCCTACTGTGGCTTCTGCGCATGCGCGGAGTTTGTAAACAGGCGCAGCTCGGCTGCAGAACGAATACACACTGCCAGTGTCTATTAAAGATTAATAGAAATGCACAACCCTAACCGTATAAATTTAATATGATCTATCCGTCGAATATGTTTTCTATATGTGTACCAAGCAGCTTGTTTCTAAGTGGTGTAACTTTAGAGATATTTCACTTTTTCTGAATGAAGATTGCACTGACACTCAGAATATCCCAACTTTCACTATTATCTCTGTTTTTAATACTTTCAGCATAAATTGCTCTTAGGTTACATTAAATACTTAAGATCTTCCTCTTCAATCGCGCATTAAGATATTTTTAATCGATCCAATGAAAGCTTTTAAATTTATTTTACAAAAATAAATGCTTAGTCAACTGTCTTCACGGCAGGGGCTGCGATCGGGCCGGGGTTTTATACCAAGACACCGGCTAAATTGGGGCTAAAACTGACTTTCATGGTTGAAACTGCTATTTCATAGCTAGGCATGTAAACTGTTGTTTGACCTATAGAGTGATAATTCACAGATGCGAGCGTTCGCATCTATCGGGTAGGTCCCGCATGAGAGGGGTACTCCCGCATTGTTAAACATTTGGTGTGTTTAGTCTATTCTTAAGAATGGGGAAGACGACCTGCAGCCTCGCTTGATCCAAGACGGACGGGGCATGAATCCGTGGGTGTCGTCTGACAGTGGGACTCGCAGCGAGGTTGCAGGGCCGTCAATATTGAGAAGTAAGTAAAATACCATTTACAGTTCTAACACGTATATAAAATTGAACCATGGGGTACTAGTATTTACGAGGTCGTACTGGTCAAATAGTTAACACCTTGAGAAGTAGCTTTAGAGTTACTGACAGGCGAGGGATAACTGATATATACCAAGGGGAGATTTTTTTTTTAAATGTGACCTTGTCGTTGTAGCTGTATACATTTAAAGTAATGTCATCTGTAGCGAATTCCGGATACCCTTCAACTTTAGCCTATAGCTGTGTTTACACGGGCGATTTAATCCGCTTCATATAAAGAGCCTTGCCTAGTTCGCCTCACATTTTGCCGTGTGAACGCGATGTGAGGCGGTTTAGGGCTGAATCGATTCATGATTCGCTTTATATAAGCCACCTAGCGAGGTGGTTTATATGAAGCGAACTAGCTTAAGCACTGGTTCGTATGGACTTGCTCATGCGCAGATATCGATTTCCGCCTAAAACCGCCCCATGTGTAAACGCGCCTCTAATTCGCTTCATATAAATTGATTTGTCTAATTCGCTTCACAATTGTCCGTGTAAACACGGCTTATGGTGTGACACAGACTTGATATAGAGATATTACTATGGTAATGCCTGCCAGAGTACTTTTGAGGCTGTAATGAGTTTACGGTATAGGCTACAGGTGGAGGAAGAATATTGAGCTAGCTTTCATCGCGGGAACTGGGCTAGGGTATTTTCTTTCAGGGGTTAATAGGACATGTGAAGTCAGGAGTGTCAACATTTTGGAGTGTATTATGAAAGGTTGTGATATTGTATGGTGTGCATTTGTACAGATGACGGGTGACAAATAGAGGTTCTTTCATTGCCAGACCGACTAATGCTTGGTAGTCGTTGTGATCTGGCAGGTTGTTCAGCTACGACAAGGTCAGTATTTTTAGTTGGGCCTATACCAGAACTGTACGTCGTTTCTGGTAGTTTCTAGAGAAAAAAAATTCTATTATGTACTTCTAGACCAAACAAAAACCGACAGAACGCCTACCGTTCTGAACGCGATAGCCACTTAATAAGTGGCCTAGCCGAACACTTATTGTGATATTATACTGTCATTCATGTAAATAACCCTAATGTATTCGGGGTTTATTGTATTTTACTGATCCTTATATTGTTGCTGTGGGATTTCTTTCTGTTATCAAAAAGCTCACGGCTTTAATTCACCTTGTTATTTCCAGTAGAAGCATAATATGTAATTGTATCATGTATGTTTGTCTTGCGTGGGGCTGTTTAGTATAAACTCTGTACTAAATAAAATTAAAATTGTGGATTAAAAGAAATTAAATTGGTTGACAAATAAAATACATAATTAAATAAATATAGGTAAAGTCGAAATAAGAATGACTGAATATCATATTTCATGTGAACTGGGAAATAGGAAATTTTTGAAAATGTTGACCAGAGACCTGGCTTGGTTATAATCCCCACCTTTGCACCTTGCAGATTTTATTGCTCTGTATGTCCTAAATTGTGACGGTGGGGATCAAAGGAAAAAACTACACAACGAGAAGTCATGTACCAAGCCTCGCGTTCTGCGACAGAGATTCGCGGGACCAGAGGGGATGCAAAGATGGGGATTTTATTTGGTGCTACAGCCGCGAACCCTGGTAGTCGCGCCCATTTTTCCTTTCTTAGATGAACATCAGTCCCTGTTGTTCGTCTGAGGGGGCAGTGAAGTGGGCGAGACTACTCGACCGATGGAAATGCGGGCAGGGCTGACTAGCCCACATTCTGAGATGCGGGCTATTCACCAGGCTCGCATTTGCCACCATTTGCGAGGCCGGATTCCCTGCTGTAAAGCGTTGCTGGGATACGTCAATTGTGACTATCCTAGCAACGGTGAGAGGTTGGGCGTTCGGACCCAGACCCATCGGACGTATTTTGGAATGCTCTGATGTTTTAGCCAAGATTTAGGCTTTTATTGTCGAAATACAAAACTTATTTAACTTAATTATATGGGAGGGGATGTACTTGTTCATATCCGTTATATTGCTAAACTCTTATTGTTAGTATAGGGTAAGAATAAAGCCGTGAGCTCCTAAGAAGTGATTGGAACGTTCCTTGCATTCTTTACTATTCTCCAGTCTTATATTATTAACCGCTATGGTAAACTTCATATTGCTATTTGATTGCTCTATAAATGTATTTAATTAAGGGCCTTCCGCCCCACGGTCTGTATGGAGTCGAACTCCCTACCTCTGATATTAACCCCGTCCTGATATGACCTTAGATGGTGCTAGGACATAAAACAACAACAAACAAACATCTGATATTAACCACATTGCTAGCAGGAAGGCAGACAACCGGCGACGGGAGGCACAAGACATTCACATGGAAACAATTATTTATTAACACGTAGGCTCGCCTTAAGCGGGGGTGGAATAGCCCGACGGTTAAACATATATGCATATATACACATGCATATATACATATATGTATGCATATACATATATACTGTTCTTTACTGGAATGTAGATGGGAAGCTGAGCGGCGAACACCGTTGGCAAATCTACTTTGGGCGCGAAATGCGGGGCTGATTCCAGAGCTGCAATGGTTTCGGATACACCAGACTCCCGCAACCCCCCAACCCCCCCAGCCCCCGCCTCCCCGCCTCCACACCTTCCCTCCCCACCTCCACCCCTCTCCTACCCAGCTAACCACCTCTCCACCTCCCCACTTCCCCACCTCCCCACCTCCCTGCGTCTCCCCCTCTGTGACTGAGTGAGATATCAGGTAATGGTACTGGTGGCCTGGTCTGCCAGTGGGGCAGCACTATAATGTTGTCATTAGTGCACATGGTCACAAGTCGGTACCTGTCCTGATATGACCAGAGATGTTGTCAGGACGTAAAATTCCAACAACCAGCCAACCAATAATCAACTATCTCAAACCCAGAGGCCAGAAGTCATGTATCCCATAACAAAAGAGAGCAAATTCTATTAAGCCAAGAGCAACACAATAGCCGTGTTTACACAGGCGAGTTAAAATGCTTCATATAAAACCACTTGCCTAGATCGATTTACATTTGCTGTGTAAACGCGACACTGTGGCGTTTTAGGGCTCAATCGATTCATATAAATTGGTAGATGTAAACCACCTTGCGAGGTAGTATAGATGAAGCGATATAGCCGGTTCCCAGGCGGCGATAGTGTAAAATAGTGGTGCTCGCCGGCTACAGGCTCAGCTGTAACTATCGCTGGTGCCCGGCAGTGTTAGGGACCGATTAGGCCAAAATCTATTGGATGCGATCATATTTAACAGAATTACATACTCAAATAATGAAATTTAATTTAATTAACCCCAAATTCCAAGCGATATTAACGTAGCCATTGGTGACGTTATTCATATTCTGAATCGAGGAATGTAAACTAAACAAATAGCAGTACTCGCCGGCTACAGGCTCCCCACTAAGGCTGCTGGTTCCCGACACACTTTCAAACTAGTTGCGTGTAAATGCGCCACTACATCGCTTCATATAAATCGCTTTGTCTAGATCGTTTTACAATTCCCCGTGTAAACACGGCTATTGTGGACTAAACAGTGACAAAGAAAGCCGCAAGATACATTACCTTCGGCAGTGACAATGAAAGCCACAGCATACATGTAACTTCAGTAGTGACAAGGCAAACCACGGCATACATCAGCTTCAGTGGTGACAAGGCAACCTGCACCATACCTTACCTTCTCTGGGACAAGGAACCCCACAGGATACAGTATGACAAGGAATTCTGCATCATACATTACCTTCACCAGTGAAAAGGAAACCTGCATCATACATCACCTATAGCAGGGACAAGGCAACCCGCAGTGCATATCAGCTTCAGTTTTTTGTTTGTTTGTTGTTTTAAGTCCTAGCAACATCTAACTTCATATCAGGACGGGTACCGACTTGTGACAGTGCGCACTCATGGCAACTTTATAGTGCTTCCTCACTGGGATACCCGGCCGCCAGCACCATGACCTGATATCCCACTCAGTCACATTATCCTGACACTGAGCCAATCAGTCCCTGCCCTATCCTAATAATACTGAGCGCCTGGCTAGGAAGCAACACTTGTCAATGTTTAAGTCATTGGCGTGACTCTAGCAGGGTTAGAACCCACGATCCCATGGTCTACCAACACGGCAGACGGGTGCTCTTACTCATTCGGCCATCCTGTCTGGCTCTATCAGCTTCAGTGAAACCTACAAGCTACATTACCTTCAGTGGTGACAAGGAAATCTGCAGCATGCATTACAATCAGCAGAGTCAAGGAACCTCAGAGTGAACAGAATTATCTTCAGCAGTGAAAAGGAAACACACAGCATACAGTAGTTCAGCACTGACAAGGACACATTCAGCATATATCACCTTCAACACTGACAAGGAAAGCAGTAGCGTAAATTACAATTAGTAGCGTTAAGGAAATCAGGAGCATACATTACCTTCAGTGGTGACAAAGCAGGTCACTTTCATAAATTAGCTTCAGCAGTGACAAGGAAACACATAGCATACATTACCTTCAGCAGTGACAAGAAAACCCAGAGTGAATAGTCCCTTTCGTAGTGACAAGGAAACATGCAGCATACATTAGGTTTAGCGATGACAAGAAACCCATAGCGTAAATTAGCTTCAGTGGTGACAAGGAAAGCTGCAGCGTACATCACCTTCAGTCTTCAGTGGTGACATTGAAACATGCATCACATATTACCGTTATCAGTACTAAGGCAACCTGCTTTCATATATTACCATCAGGGAACCCAATTTAATAAATTTCCTTCAGCAGTGACTATGAAACATATAGCATAAATTACCATCGGTAGTGACTATGAACCATGTAGCATACATTACCACCAGTAGTGACTATGAAACATGTATCATACATTACCATCAGTAGTGACTGAAACATATAGCATGCATTACCATCAGTAGTGACTTGGAAACATGTAGCATACATTACCATCAGTAGTGACTAGGACACATGTAGTATACATTACCATCAGTAGTGACTAGGAAACATGTAGCATACATTACCATCTGTAGTGACTAGAAAACATGTATCATACATTACCATCAGCAGTGACTATGAGACATGTAGCATACATTACCATCAGTAGTGATTTTGAAACATGTAGCATACATTACCATCAGTAGTGACTATGAAACATGTAGCATACATTACCATCAGCAGTGACTAGGAAACGTGTAGCATACATTACCATCAGCAGTGACTATGAAACATATAGCATACATTACCATCAGTAGTGACTATGAAACACATAGCATATATTACCATCAGTAGTGACTAGAAACATGTATCACACATTACCATCAGTAGTGACTATGAAACATATAGCATACATTACCATCAGTAGTGACTTGGACATATGGAGCATACATTATCATCAGTAGTGACTATGAAACATGTATCATACATTACCATCAGTGGTGACTATGAAACATATAGGATACATTACCATCAGTAGTGACTATGAAACATGTAGCATACATTACCATCAGTAGTGACCAGGAAACATGTAGCATACATTACCAACAGTAGTGACTAGGAAACATGTAGCATACATTACCATCAGTAGTGACTAGGAAATATGTATCATACATTACCATCAGCAGTGACTATGAGACATGTAGCATACATTACCATCAGTAGTGATTATGAAACATGTAGCATACATTACCATCAGCAGTGACTAGGAAATATGTAGCATACATTACCATCAGTAGTGACTATGAAACCTGTAGCATATATTACCATCAGCAGTGACTAGAAACATGTAGCATAAAATTATCATCAGTAGTGACTATGAAACATATAGCATACATCACCATCAGTAGTGACTTGGACACATGTAGCATACATTACCATCAGTAGTGACTATGAAACACGTATCATACATTACCATCAGTAGTGACTATGAAACATAGCATACATTACCATCAGTAGTGACTATGAAACATGTAGCATACATTACCACCAGCAGTGACTAGAAACATGTAGCATAACATTATCATCAGTAGGGACCATGAAACATATAGCATACATTACCATCAGTAGTGACTTGGCCACATGTATCATACATTACCATCAGTAGTGACTATGAAACATGTATCATACATTACCATCAGTAGTGACTATGAATGATGTAGCATACATTACCATCGGCAGTGACTAGGAAACATGTAGCATACATTACCATCAGTAGTGACTATGAAACATGTATCATACATTACCGTCAGTAGTGACTGAAACATGTAGCATACATTACCATCAGCAGTGACTATGAAACATGTGGCATATATTACCATCAGCAGTGACTAGAAACATGTAACATAAAATTATCATCAGTAGTGACTATGAAACATATAGCATACATTACCATCAGTAGTGACTTGGACACATGTAGCATACACTACGATCAGTAGTGACTATGAAACATGTATCATCCATTACCATCAGTAGTGACTATGAAACATATAGCATACATTACCATCAGTAGTAACTAGGAAATATGTAGCATACATTACCATCAGTAGTGACTAGGAAACATGTAGCATACATTACCATCAGTAGTGACTATGAAACATGTATCATACATTACCGTCAGTAGTGACTGAAACATGTAGCATACATTACCATCAGTAGTGACTATGAAACATATAGCATACATTACCATCAGTAGTGACTTGGCCACATGTATCATACATTACCATCAGTAGTGACTATGAAACATGTATCATACATTACCATCAGTAGTGACTATGAATGATGTAGCATACATTACCATCAGCAGTGACTAGGAAACATGTAGCATACATTACCATCAGTAGTGACTATGAAACATGTATCATACATTACCGTCAGTAGTGACTGAAACATGTAGCATACATTACCATCAGTAGTAACTATGAAACATGTATCATACATTACCGTCAGTAGTGACTGAAACATGTAGCATACATTACCATCAGTAGGGACCATGAAACATATAGCATACATTACCATCAGTAGTGACTTGGCCACATGTATCATACATTACCATCTGTAGTGACTATGAAACATTATCATACATTACCATCAGTAGTGACTAAATATGTAGCATACATTACCATCAGCAGTGACTAGGAAACATGTAGCATACATTACCATCAGTAGTGACTATGAAACATGTATCATACATTACCGTCAGTAGTGACTGAAACATGTAGCATACATTACCATCAGTAGTGACTATGAAATATGTGGCATATATTACCATCAGCAGTGACTAGAAACATGTAGCATAAAATTATCATCAGTAGTGACTATGAAACATATAGCATACATTACCATCAGTAGTGACTAGGAAACATGTATCATAGATTACCATCAGCAGTGACTATGAGACATGTAGCATACATTACCATCAGTAGTGCCCATGAAACATGTATCATACATTACCATCAGTAGTGACTATGAAACATATAGCATACATTACCATCAGCAGTGGCTAGGAAACATGTATCATACATTACCATCAGTAGTGACTGAACCATGTAGCATACATTAACATCAGTAGTGACTATGAGACATGTAGCAGACATTGCCATCAGCAGTGACTAGAAACATGTAGCATAACATTATCATCAGTAGTGACCATGAAACATATAGCATACATTGCCATCAGTAGTGACTTGGACACATGTAGCATACATTACGATCAGTAGTGACTATGAAACATGTATCATACATTACCATCAGTAGTGACTATGAAACATATAGCATACATTACCATCAGTAGTAACTAGGAAATATGTAGCATACCTTACCATCAGCAGTGACTAGGAAACATGTAGCATAAATTACCATCAGTAGTGACTATGAACCATGTAGCATACATTACCATCATTAGTGACTATGAAACATGTATCATACATTACCATCAGTAGTGACTGAAACATATAGCATGCATTAACATCAGTAGTGACTTGGAAACATGTAGCATACATTACCATTTTACTATGAAACATGTATCATACATTACCATCAGTGTGACTGAAACATTAGGATAATTACCATCAGTAGTGATATGAAACATGTGCTAATTACCATCAGTAGTGACAGAAACATGTAGCATAATTACACAGTAGTGACTAGGAAAATGTAGCATACATTACCATCAGTAGTGACTAGGAAATATGTATCATAATTACCATCAGCAGTGACTATGAGACATGTAGCATACATTACCATCAGTAGTGACATGAAACATGTATCATACATTACCATAGTAGTGACTATGAAACATAGCATACATTACATCAGCAGTGCTAGGAAACATGTATCATACATTACCATCGTGTGTGTGTGTTTTGTGTGTTGGTGTGGTTGTCAGCAGTGACTAGAAACATGTAGCATAACATTATCATCAGTAGTGACCATGAAACATATAGCATACATTGCCATCAGTAGTGACTTGGACACATGTAGCATACATTACGATCAGTAGTGACTATGAAACATGTATCATACATTACCATCAGTAGTGACTATGAAACATATAGCATACATTACCATCAGTAGTAACTAGGAAATATGTAGCATACCTTACCATCAGCAGTGACTAGGAAACATGTAGCATAAATTACCATCAGTAGTGACTATGAACCATGTAGCATACATTACCATCATTAGTGACTATGAAACATGTATCATACATTACCATCAGTAGTGACTGAAACATATAGCATGCATTAACATCAGTAGTGACTTGGAAACATGTAGCATACATTACCATATGTAGTGACTAGGAAACATATAGCATACATTACCATCAGTAGTGACTTGGAAACATGTAGCATACATTACCATCAGTAGTGACTAGAAAACATGTCGCATAAATTACCATCAGTAGTGACTATGAAACATGTAGCATACATTACCATCAGTAGTGACTAGGAAACATGTAGCATACATTACCATCTGTAGTGACTAGGAAACATGTATCATACATTTCCATCAGTAGTGACTTGGAAACATCTAGCATACATTACCATCAGTAGTGATTAGAAAACATGTGGCATAACTTACCATCAGTAGTGACTAGGAAACATGTAGCATACATTACCATCAGTAGTGACTAGGAAACATGTAGCATGCATTACCATCAGTAGTGACTAGGAAACATGTAGCATACATTACCATCAGTAGTGACTAGGAAGCGTGTAGCTTAAATTACCATCAGTAGTGACCAGGAAACATGTAGCATACATTACCATCAGCAGTGACTAGGAAACATGTAGTAGTGACATCTGTAGTGACTAGGAAACATGTATCATACATTACCATCGGTAGTGACTTGGAAACATCTAGCATACCTTACTATCGGTAGTGACTAGAAAACATGTGCCATAAATTACCATCAGTAGTGACTATGAAACATGTAGCATACATTACCATCAGTATTGACTAGGAAGCATGTAGCTTAACTTACCATCAGTAGTGACCAGGAAACATGTAGCATACATTACCATCAGTAGTGACATGTAGCATACATTACCATCAGTAGTGACTTGAAAACATGTAGCATACATTACCATCAGCAATGACTAGGACACATGTAACATACACTACCATCAGCAGTGACAAGGAAACCCGGAGCGAACATTACCTTCAGACTCACACAGAATAAGCCGCTACCCAGAGTGACAGGGAGCTTCCTGCGCATGCGCAGTACAACGCTGGGCCATTAGCATCACATGACTTACTACTGCATCTAGCTAGAGCGCAAGTCCCTGCACTGCGGACTAATGACAGCCAATGAGATTGCACCACACAAAGAACCCCAACCTTCAGTACACAGTTCTTTTTGTTGGCCCAATAGAAAGACAAATTTATTACTATTCAATTAAAAAATGTTTATTTCAACATCCTCATTATATAATAATTATATATATGAATTTGAGTAGAATGAAAGCTGGGAATTCCTGCTTCAAATCCCAGCTTAGCCATTTCCTCTTTGTATTTAGATTTGAGTCAAAAGTGAGGTACCCAGTTGGAAGGAAGACTGTTATTTCGAACATGTTTGAATGTCCTATTGGCGCTATCTAGGGCACTTATAATGTTTCGCTCTTCAGAATTTCTATCGGTCACATGTCAATAGACTACATCACGGTTCCAGCGGCGCAATGCATTGTGGGATGCATCAGAGCAAAACATACCCCCCAAAAGCACATGGCACATGCTAATACACTGGGTGCAGCTATGAAATGTGCTAGTTTCAGATCATCTCAGCTCTTGTTTGAAACATAGAATACCAACTAAAAAAATATATCTAATAAATTAAGATATTAATCTTTTATCCAGCATTGCATTGACATCAATATAATCAGCACATCTTATGCCATGTGCATTTAGATTTAGAAAGATCTAGGCACTCAGACTAGTGTTAGAGCCATAGCCAGTGTACTCAATGCATTGTCAATGGCAGTGAGCAATCTCCATACAGAAAAAGTAAAATATTGATCAAACCACACCACCTAGAGACAACCCGCTTGGAACACATATAGAAAACATGTTTATCAAAAAGATTATATTAAATTAATATGGTTAGGGTTTTGGATTTCTATTAATTTTGAATAAAACTGACGTTTTTCACTGCGCGTATAGGCAAACTCAATGGCCGTAGGCCTTTGCTTTGCTCCCAACGCCGTTTTCAGCGCATGCGCAGTCGGAACCGTGATCTAGTTTGAGGAAGCATTACGTTTGATGCGAGGAGAGGAAGAGACCCTCCCCCGCCCCGCGCTGTCGCGCTGCTTTCTCACCTCGGCAGACGGCGCGGTGCGCCGCCACCTCCCCTCGCCCTCCTGTCGCGCACCACTCGCGCCTCACCCGACGCCCGCTGCTCGCCACCTCTCGCCCTCCCCCGGGCCGGCAGCATTCACACCTCACCTGCTGTCGCCCGTCCCTCTTCCCTTATAAGGTCGCCCGCCGGCCTCCCTCAGGCACTCGCCCTCCTGCCGTCTCCCAGCTCTCTGCCTTTTCCTTTTTGGCACTCTTCACCTCGGACCGCTGCGTCCCCTCGGACCGCTCCAGGATGCCCAGACACGGCAAGGGCACGGGCCGCCAGAGCCCCCAGGCGACCGCCCTGGCCACGCCGGGACCCGCCTCGGGCGCGCCGGGAGGCGCGTCACCCTCCTCGGCCCCGGCGTCTCCGTCGGCACCCTCGGGCACCGCCTCGGGCACCGAGACAAGTGCGATTCTCAAGGCTCTCCTCGACCTTGAGGCCCTCCAGCGCGCCTCCACCACTGCCGCCACCGCCACCACCGCCCTCCTCCACGCCCGCCTGGACGCCCTGGAATCGCGGAGAGCCCGAGGGCAACCCCCTTGGACCACGCCGACCGCCTGCACCACGCCGACCGCCCCAGCACCTCGGGCGCGCGCCCCAGGAGGGGCCTGCCCTCCGCCGCCGCCTCGAGCGACTCTCCCGGGGGCAGTGCACCCCCAGCAGCCCTCTCACTGCGGCAGCCCTCTCACCGCCGCGCCCGAGGGGACGCCACCGCCCGCCCCGAGGCGGCGGACGGCGTACGACACACCGCCCATCCCAGCACCTCGGGCGCACGCCCCCGCGGGGGCGCGCCCTCCCCCGCCGCATCAAGCACCGCGGAAGGGACACCGGACAACCGCCGCGGCCACGCCGGCCACTCCTCGGGCATGCCGGGAGGCGCCTCGCCCAGCTCGGCCCCGGGTCCCTCCCCGGCGCCGCGGGACCAGCCCTGCCCTCGGGCGCCGAGGCTGCCCTCCGACACATCACGGCCCGTCGGCTTCGGACGACCTACAGCCCACCGCCCATCACATCACCTCGGGCACACGTCGCCGGGGGAGCGCACTCCCCCCCGCCACCTCAAGCACCGCCCCGGGGGGCACAGACCCCGGCCGCCTCGGCGGAATTTTGATCCGCTGGCCCCCCCCCCGGCCGGCCCGGGGGGGCCGTCTCCGGCGCCTCACCACCACCTCGAAGCCGACAACCTCCTCACCACTACCGACAACCCCCCAGAGATCACCGATCGAAGCGACGCCCAGCCAGAGCCAGGGGATCATCACCCCGCACCTCATGCCTCAGACCACAGCCCAGCCCAGCCTCACGAGGAACCCTCAGACCACAGCCCAGCCCAGCCTCACGAGGAACCCTCAGACCACAGCCCAGCCCAGCCTCACGAGGAACCCTCTTCCGATGGCACAGCCGACCTCCACGACACCACCTTCATCAACCCGCCCGACCCGACCCCGACCCCCACCCCTCCCAGCCCTGAGGACCTCGCCGGCCTCCCCCCGGCCGGCCCGGGGGGCCCTCCCCGGAGCCTCACCCTCACCCCTGCCGACAGCCCCGCGACTTCCACCGACAACCTCCCAGCGAACACCGATCGCAGCGCCGCCCAGTCACAGCCGGGGATCATCACCTCGGACCTCACACCTCAGACCACAGCCCAGCCCAGCCTCACGAGGAACCCTCTGCCAGACAACACCGCCGCCGACCATGACGTCCACCGACAACCTCCCAGCGACCACGGACCGCAGCGCCGCCCAGTCACAGCCGGGGACCACCACCTCGGACCTCACGCCTCAGACCACAGCCCAGCCCAGCCTCACAGGAACCCTCTGCCCACATCACATCTCAGGAGCGGGCCTCCCCTTTTTTGGCCGCCCGCTCCCCCTCCACCTAGGCCCCGGACCCTCCTCTCACCCAGACCTCCATCTCCGGGCCCCCGCCTCGGGCGCGCCTCGAGCCCTCTCCTACTTTTGGTGGAGGGCTCCTCGGCACCCCCTCACAGAACACCTACAGACTTTTTTACTCTGCCTGAACTTTATTACTTTATTTATCATGTACATTTCGTCACTGCTCCTCCTATTGCTTTTATTCATTACTCCGCTCCTCATGGGCTTCCTTACCTTCCTCAGCTTATTCCTTATTTACTCTTATTGTGCTCCCTTACTCTGTATGCTCTGTATGCTCTGTCTGTGAGGCGTAAATAAAAACGCCTTATTTCCACCCCCGCCTTCCTCTCTTCCTTTTCGCGCATCATAGAACCATGGCAGTTAAGCTAGAAAGTACCCGAATAGAGTGGTTCCAGATTCTGCCGATAGATGTCACCACCTTAGCTGGAGGGGTGTAATGTAATACATGTGAAGAGATCAGCGGTGAAACCCAGGAGAAAAATACAACATAGTTGTATTTTTTTAATATATGTATATATATTACAATGATCAGAGCTTGATGCCTGTTGCGATATGAATATCTGACTATATATAATCAAGCATTTTATTATTTTTCCAAGCATTCCTTTCGGAGATATATCATGTGAAGTCATAGGCAGCTAGGGAAAAGGCCCTACTAGAGTGGTTCCGAATTCTGCCGATAGATGTCACTAGCTTAACTGGTGGGGTCCGCACCACTGTCTCCCGGGCCGGTGTCGCAGTTTCCGCCGTCCGCCAGTTTCCGCGGTACGCATCGCTTCTGCGCATGCATCAAAATCTAACAACATCATCACTAACCTTATACATTTAATATGATGTTTTTGGTAAAGATGTTTTCTATATGTGTACCAAACGATTTGTTTCTAGGTGGCGTGGTTTTCGAGATATTTCACTTTTTCTGTATTTTCTGTATGAAGATTGCTCACGACCATTGACAATGCCTTGAGTTTGACGGTACGCGCAGTGCAAAACATTAGTTTTATTCAAAATTAATAGAAATCAAGAACCCTAACCTTATAAATTTAATATAATCTATTTGGTAAAGATATTTTATATATGTGTACCAAGCGATTTGTTTCTAGGTGGTGTGGTTTTAGAGATATTTCACTTTTTCTGTATGAAGATCACTCACAGCCATTGACAATGCATTTGAATGGTTGTGTCCCTCGCAAACTGGTGTGCCGTGGAAACTGCAACACCGGCAACCAAACACCACCCAAACATGAGTCAATCAGTTCTCTATAGTTGTATTGTTAGGCCAAATAATTATTAAAAAATTGGTGATCATACTTTTGATCACACAACTCAGGGTCGGGCAGCCGTTTATTTTCATTTTTTATTTTTTTCTAGCATATGACGTTGACGTAATACATAACCAGACGTGATGGCCGAATGACTGGTAGGTCACGGGATTCGAACTCTGAGTTTGAACGCTGGCTGAGTCAAACCAATGACTTAAAAAATGATACGAATTGCTGCTAGCCCGACACATTTTTAACAGCTAACAAAAAAAAAGAAATCGGTGGGCGGGCGATTTTTCAGGCACGGGCGGGGACGATCACCACTTTTGTTTTATTTGACCTTTTTGTTGCTGTTGCAGATGTTTAGCAAAAACACACGCCTAACACTGCAAACACTGGATGCACGTCTATAGAGCATGCTTGGCCGCCACACCTCCCTCAGCCACTATGACGTCATGACAGCTTCCCTGCTCTACAAATGTGCAGGTTGGTTTTGTTGTTGTCTCTATTGTTTCAATCCTGAACCAAGTGGTGGGTTTGATCATTTTGATTACACAGTACAGGCTGAGTGAGCCGTCTTGGTATTATAGGGTCTTTGTATAAACATCATCATCATCACGCTGTCGGTCGCGATGCGACAAAGACTGCTTTCATTACTTGAATGCCGCTCTATTGTGCAGTTGTACATTTCATGAAAGCTGCCTGCAAAAGTGTTGAAGTGCTGCTGGCTTTTGCAAGTTACCAGCGGCAGTCTCTCAGGGAGCAAATAGAGGTTTCACACTGGCAAGAACATGTCAAGACAGGCGCAAAACTATTTGTCCCTGCAGTGGCTGGTCGGGAGATTTTGGGAGTTCCATCCATCAACCGCCCTTAATGCTGCCACAGTGACATGGTTTTCTGTTTAGGGTTTGCTACCTTAGCCTTCAGTTCTGTCAAGAAGCTGTACCACAAGGCAGTGGTTTACAACTCTGCAGGGCAGGGGCGTCAAACTCCCAGGGGTATTGCCATACCTGCAATACCTGCATACCATAGACATAGACACTAATAAAGTCTGTACTAGACTACTAAATGACTGAAAGGTACAATCCTCCAAGCATTGTTTTATCCCATCATTACTAACAACCTACTTATTCAAACTACTTCATGTAGTAAAAAAAACAACGAGGTATTAACCTTTTAAGCATAACCCTACAAGCTAACCACACTCTATCTAACAGAATAAACAAACCATTCTACTAACACTCCATCTCAAAATGTAT